>JAXCLR010000092.1:43286914-43304313 GCA_035584095.1 Annona squamosa
TTACGCTGCCAAAATCACGAGACAACGCCCATATGCTAGATTTATCTTAAAATCATGAATCCTAACGTGTTTTACCCTATGTGGATGCAGAAAAACTAAGCCCACGTTGCTTTTCAACACAACCCAACTTTTCAAGGCCCGGAAAACCATTCCGAGCCCATCGTAGCGCTCCCGGCGGGTGCTACAACAATGTAACTACTGCATTGAATTCCAACTTGGGCTTAAAATGGAAAGTCTTGGCGATTGCACTAGCAAAAGCGCGCTGAGCGAGCGAGCGAGCCAGGGAACCAGTATTTTTTTATTTCCGCGGCAACGCCTCTTCTTCCGCTAAAGCTGTCAACTTCCTTCTCCCTCTTTCTCTGCGATGATGCTTGAAAAGACACTGAATCAGTGCAACGTGCTTCGTCTGCCCTCTCGTTGTACCACCCATCTCCCTTTCTCTTCTAGGTCAGTCATTGGTTCCCTCAACTTCAGCTCTCAACCTCCAAAACCCGTCCACCAAACCAATCTCCACAAACCCAGCTTCCGGTTCTACGAGGTGATTTCTCTCTTCGAAGCCTGTGTGAAATCGGGGGATTATGATTCCGCACTGACTGCGTACAAAACCATGACCCAACTTGGAATGCGGCCGAGCTACTTGATTTTATGCGGAGTAGCCAACTGCTTTCTAAATAGCCAAAAGCCAGAGCTTGCTTTGGGATCCTAGGATTGATCTTGAAGCAGGGTTATATTCCTAGTATTTTGCTTTTCAATATGTTGCTCGGGGAATTGTGTAGAGTGGGCAGAGTTGAGAATTACGTGGCCAGCAGCAAATCATCGAGCTTCAAGAATTACGTGGCCAGCAGCAAATCATCGAGCTTCAAGAATTACGTGGCCAGCAGCAAATCACAGCATCGTCATTCAACTGGCCAAATTTTATTTTATTTTATTTTTCCACGGCTAGAAATCTAAGATATTTTTCCATAAACGCTACAACGTGCTGGAGGCAAAGAGCTAAACCGTCCATCAAGATTTTGTATCCATATGATAAAAGCAACTTCTACATCAAGCATAGATGGTTCGTGCAAAACCATGGCTTGTCCATGCGCACAACTAAAGCCTAGCAACAAATCATTGTTGGAGTTTCCATCTCATGGCAAAACGTGCATAGCAAAAGATTCTCAGTAATCAGGAAAATTGGTGTTGTATACGAATTATATAGGAAATGCTCTGCAGTATCATCTAGACCGTTCAATATACGCAATGCAGTAAAAAATCAATGGCCAGAAATTTATAAAAAAACTGAACCACCCATCTCAGCAGAAAATTCAGCCATCAAAGTGACGGATATTAATAGCATGTAGCAACAGTTGCAGATAAATTGCATTGCTGAGATTACGTTACAAGATGGGCAATACGATTTTATGCGAAGATTGAACATAACACATAAGACGCAGGAAGCATTTATCCAGGGTATTTTGTTCACTTAACTTGCACTTAATGCTCCCATGAGATTTGGCCACATTTTAGATTGATTTGTGAATTTTATATGATACTTAAAAGAGAGAACATAAAATTGGACAAAAAGGTTAAGTAGCACATCTGCATAATTCTGATGTGAGATTATTTTGTGGGATGTGTGAAATTTGCTAATATCTATAGAAATTAGGGATGAGATTCTGGGCGGGCCATACTGGGTCAAAGTTTGCCTAACTTTGACCTTACTTTTTCAAAATTGTGTTTCACCGTATTTTTATATCGGATTGGGACAAGGTTGGTTTGTCCTTCACTCTTTTTTTGATAGGTCTCGAGACAAACATTGAATTGGTATCAAACTGGTTTTAGGACAACAGGCTGGGTAAAAAATTCGAGTCAAATAAGATGATTTTAAGAATTTATTATCTACCAAATATAAAAATACATTTGTACTAATTTTAAATGATTTAGTTTTAATATTTCACTAATTATTAAAAAATACATTATTAATCAAACAAAACATGAAAAAATTTAGTATAACTTTATTACGATAAGTTAATATACAATTATACATAAGAGTTATATATGGGCAAATTCTTCTTATTGATTTTCATATTGTTTTCAGGATAAATTGATTCTTATATTGTTTTTTGGATAAATTGATTTTTTTACTGGTTAAAGTAAATAATAATAAGATTTAAACATAAGCTTATAATTTTTAATAAATTAATATATATGGGTAGGTCAGACTATTTAGGTTAAGTTATGGTTGACCCATCCTGATCCTATTTTTAAATTCGGGTCAAAATTTTTAATCCATCCATATACCTGGTCAAAAAAATAGTGAATTTACCTGGTAAAAAATGAGTTGGGTCAAGATCCGGTCATGGGTCAACCCGCTCAAATTCCAACCCATCATAGAATACCTATTAGTGATGTAGTTAATATTGGGGATGTAATTAATACTATTTGTTATTTTAATTTTTTTATGGTTTACATTGGAAGTCAAAAATTAACATATAAGATTTATACGGTTATCAAAAGAGGAGTATAAATAATATTAACCTAGACTAGTGATCTATATTATTAAAGTGAATTAAAGAATATAATAAATTATGGAGATAAGCAAGTGAAGTTGTAACGCTAAATTCATCGATTGGTAAGAGTTTCTCATTTATTTTACTCCCGTGTGCACCAACTTATCCTTTCTCACTCTTCTTTGTCATTTTTTTTCTTTTTCACTTTAAATAAATTAATTTTTATTTGAGTTCATCTAATTAGAATCTAATTTTTAGTTTCTAATAATTAGTGAATATTAACATTTAAAATTTTATGAGAACGACAATTCTACTCATTTATCAATGTTAGTTGTGTGATTTGTACGGTCGTGGGAAAATAGACAACAACGCCAAGCAGAGCTGACTTTGAGCTATTTTGAAATACTAGGATGCTGTGTTTTTGAGGGAAAAAGTGCTAGAAGTTGGTTGAGCTTGCTTCTCAATTCTATTTTTCTGGTTTTGTTGTTTGGTCATGATAGACAACTGTTTCCAAATAGGCTTCAATAGTCAATGTGGAGAGACTTAGAAGAAGATGGCATGGATGTATACAAGAGACTGCCATTTCAACTTGTATTTCATGTGTCCCACCACATGTGATTTTTTTAATTTTATTTTTAGTTGAACGTGATCAGCTCATAGGGACTAGTGAAACTTTGCAAGTCTGGTCACATCCTCTTAAAGAGTTTGACATATTTGTCTTGAAAGCAAACTTGCATTCCTTGAGTCTTCTTTTCTAAAAAATAGGAAAATTAATCAATCCAGTGTTTGTGCTGAAAAGTTTATCCATTCCTATTTCCACCCCACTAAAATCGAAAAAATGCATTTAGGCAATGCATTAATGATTGAGATTTGGAGTCGCCACCAAATTTTGAGGAAAAACTAGAAAACAATATCATATGCAACTAGTATACATTAGAGGTTCTAGAAAAGTTGCTTAGTTGTATAAAAGGAAGGGTTTAGGCACCCTTTGCACCCTTCATAAGTGTTTATTGCATTCTTTTTACTCAGGAAATTTTATTGTACTTTGGTTGGTTTTGAAGAGATTTTTTGATGGTTTTGTAAGCTGCATGTAGGATTGCATTTGATTTCAACAAACTGTTCAAATTCCATTTTCACACCAGAATATTTTACAAAAAAAATATAGTTCCAGCACTAGTGTCTAAAAATTCAGTAATGCACCATGAGGAGTCCTATTCCTGCCACTAGTGCAAAAATTCAGCAATGCACCATAGGAAGTCCCATTCCAGCCACTTATTCTTCTCAAGTATATCAAACCAATGATGGAGATTAAATGCCCAAAAAATCATGAATAAGTTCAAACAAAGCAATAAATCTCACAACCCACTCCATATATTCTTTTCCATTCAACTAATATGTTTTTATTGAACCCAGAAATCTGTTTATTTCATCTTCTCACTAATGAAAAATAACGACATAGATTTAATCATCAGGTGGCTATAAAGGCCCTCAATCAACTCATACACAAAACATGCAAAACAGAGATTCTTAATGAAATTATATGGGACCAACAGAATTATAGAAATGATCAAATCAAGGTATGTAGCCAATATTTATTTCATGCACAAACTCATGTATGCAGAAACAGAAAACAAGTTATTCAAAGAATGGAAAATAACTAACAACATGCTCAACCGAAAATCTAGACAGTAGTATAAATCAAAACGACAATCAAATTTCAGAACTAGAAACAAAAGGAAGATTCAAAACTGCCCCAAAAATCCTTCTGATGACCATAGGGAATGAGATCTCTCATTCCCGCGATCATGGATAGGTACAAAACTGAGCAAGCTTATAAAAAATAAAGAACAAAGAAAACAAAAATGACATGCAGCATTCAATACCAATGAAAGCTGTTTTATTCTATACAAATTTATTGAAGAACAAATGCCAAATGAAAGGCTACATGGCTACTAGATTTGTTAAACCAAAATAGTTTCAATAATCATACCTGATCAAGAACTAAAAGAAAGCTGAAATCTCTCACAATCTGTTAGGAATCTCACTGCCAATCTAAAGGATAAACAACCAGAAACTTGCAGCCCAAGCAAGAGTCAAATACTAGTAGTTCTTCTCTCTCCCTTGAGCTCCAACAACTGCTCCTTCCCAAAAAAAGTGAGAGGATCTCTTCCTCTCGCCGAAAAAAAAACTCTCCCCCTTAGAAAAACGTAATTGTTCGTATTTTCCCAGCCCAAGCAGAAAAGAAAGCTCTCCCCCCCCCCTACGTAGCCTCTCCCATGCAGAAACTAAAGAGAACTTTTATATTCTATGCATTAGGGTCTTAGGAAAGTGTATGGAAGCTTCCTAGTGGTCCACACATGCAATAAAGCATTCAATCAAAACAAGACAACTCATCCAGACAGTTAGTGGGAAAAAAAAATGCACAACAAGGCTCAAGTTCTATCAAAATTATAAAACAACATCTATTTTGAGAATTACCACCACAACCTTAAGTTTTGAAAATGCCAAAAATTCACCATATAAATGACAAATTATTAAAAACATAATTGTAAAAAAAATTATATCAAATTAAAAATATCAAAATAGAACAAAAAAGGATGTCTACAGATGCCCCTCTTTCGTTTTGACTTCACAAGTCGAAAGTCAAAGATTTGAGACACCCTGCTAGTAATATCATATGAATCCATGAATGGAATAAAAATTTTGAGCCATCCTTCATGAAGAATCAAGTGACCCAAAATTAATTGGCTTAATAGTTTGATATATTACACCATTGCGTGCATTCCCTTCATTAAATTGTCTTATTATCATGCCATGAATTTTGAAACAAATAGATTCCTCAACTCCTTGGTCATCACTATGCTTCATTCTCTACGCCTTATATGATATAGACCCATCGCCCATGTACCAACTACTATGCTTCATTCGCGAAGCCTTACAGGCTTGAAGGTGATGACATTTGCTAATTTGACGTCAAAATATTTAATAATGATAATGATTTTTTGCAAAATAAATGGCATAACAAATCGCACAAATTAATTAGGGGAGATATGGTCGGGCTAACACTGTAAGTTTAGACTGACACAATTGAACCATTTATCAAATTTGAATTCAATTTTTCATCATCCAATTTTTAGTTGAATTTTTTATTTTTTGATTTTCTTGTAATTTCGGATTTTTTTGAATTTTCAAGTTCTTTTTGAATTTTTTTATTTTTTGATTTTTGATATGTATTTTTATTTTTCTATTACAAGAATCCAAATGAATTGCATCTCATTTGGTCCATCTCGATTAACCATGTCAAGGTCCCTTGACGACCTCTTCCAATGTATTGGTAAAAGTTTCATCCAAAGCAGCTCATCTTTTTTGTCCAAAATGACATGGGTAGTCACATGTCTCCCAAAAGAAAGTTGCCACTTGCAGTATCTTCTCTTTATTGCTGCTCCACCATTAATTTTCTATAGCATCAACTTGTTTTTCTTCAAAATGGCAAAGCCATCTGCTAATTCTCAAAAGGAAACTGCCATGTCTAGTCCTTTTCATTATTGCAGCTTTTTCATTAATATCCTGTTGCTGTAACCTATTTCACCCCTCAACATTGCTAGAACTTAAGAGAAGAGTTGCTGAAAATTGTTTTCAAGCTGCTGGAAGTTGCTTTGAAGCTGTTGAAAATTAGGTTTGTTGTGCTGAAACCATGTTATAATATTGCTGAAATCTCATTTCTTCCATGTTTCTCTTTATTGTTTCCCGTTTTGATGACTTGAAACTGCTGGAAAATCCTCTCAAGTTGCTGAAAATAGATTCGAGACTGCTGAAATCTGATTTGAAGTTTGCTGGAATCTGTTCTACGCTTACTGAAAACAGATTTGCATTTGTTGAAATCAAGCAAATCTGATTGTAATTGAAACATCTACTTGGAAGTGCTGAACGTGAATTAAGAAGTAATAATTCTGGAACTTCAAAAAACTAGGATTGAAACTTAGCAGAAATCAATTTCAACAGCTAGCTTGCATGTGAGTTGGGGCTGAAAACTCAGATTTAGAGGTGCAGAAACTGATTTGGTGTCATTGATCTTCTCTTACATGCACAAATTCTTCTTGGTTGACTCTCTCGCCTTGTTCTTTGCTCACACTCTTCAAAAATGTATTTTCTTCACATTTTGCAATTGTAAGATAATGGATCAAAGAAAAGATGGGACGCCTTATCAATCACTTCGATGCAGGCCAAATTGCCATGACAAGTTGAAAGAGTAGATTGACTCTCTCACAAATGCTGAATTCGTATTGTTGGTCAAACATAACTTTACCTACGCTTTGGCATTGTGTAAAGTTACCCTCGATTGGGACTTCTTGGAAGCTGTGGCGCAACGTTGGAATCTCATAACCTAAGTATGTCAATTTTGGGGAAATGAACTATCTTTGTCTTTAGAAGATGCATCCCGTCTAACTGGACTTCCACTGCATTGTCCATTAACGATTGTGAAGCCCAAAGATGGATATCTTTCAGATTTTAAAAAACATTTGGGTTTGACAAGAGACCAAGTGACGCTTGGGCTTCGAGGAAGTGATCTGAATTAGTTTTCCACCAAGTACTTGATAGAAGGATTTTCAACCATTCGTGGTGGACCCCAAACTAAAGGATACAAGGACTGCATTCATGACTTAATCCTTTGTGTTCTTTGAGAAGTTTACTTTGGTGGTGATATAAAGAGCTTTGATCATCTTCTTTTCCAAGTGTTGGAAGGTGTTCTCCAAAAGCAGACGATTGTGCCGTTGATAGTGTCTGAATTATATAGGGGCTTGACCGATTATGTTTTGAAGAGAACAACTATGCTTGAAGGATGTTGTGCACTCCTCCAAATTGGCTCAAATGCCACTTGGGTTTGATTGCGGAGCCTGTTCCTTACATGACTACGAAAGTTAACATCATGAGGATTCTCTTAACCCGCTACTCCACCAATGAGACAATCTCGTTTGACTCCTACCCAAATTGGCTAGCCGAGCTTCGAGATCCATTGGCATTGCTCTTGGCTTTTCATCAAACCTATCATTTGCTCTCCCGACTAGACTCCTCTGTGGTTACCTAGTCTACATGGATCGATGTCATATTACCCGGATCGTTTTCTCCACCAACTCGGTTATGTGCAATTTGTCCCTCAATTGGTACCTCATCAGAGCCTTTTGTCCCATTTACACAAATGAAAAAGGGTTTTTTTGAAGAGAATAACTTCAGCTTGGGAGGATAAATTGATGGCATAAGATGTGGGCTTTGTTGCTTCCAAGACTCCTGAGACAAATCTTGCTTATCATCTTTGGGTGATTCAATAATATCCTGGTTCGTTGGAAATACCAAGCAATTACAAGCTTCTACTTTATGGTTTGGAGATTCCATCCGGTTGTCATTCTTCTGTGGTTGATGTTCATGATTCTAGCTTTACTGCCTTTGGTTCCAAAGCATTGGAGACTGCTTATTCTAATGAACCTTGCCTTGATGGGGTTCAGGCGAGTCCCTTTGCTTGTGGCACAACCTCTCTTCCTGTGTTTAACGTTGATTCCTCGAATGCCCCAATTGCAGTTTCATCTTTCACCCCATTCGCCTATCAAGAAGAAACATATTATCAACATCCATCGTCGGGGATTATAGATGAAAGCTTTCAAGAGGAGATTGAGAGGTTCAAAAAAAATAATTGACGAACAAAGTAGAACACTTACTAATTTGGAGACTCAATATCAAGGAAAAATTACAGAATTGGAAGTTGTGAATGCTCATCAAAAGAGGGAAATAGCCAGATTGAAAAGAATTATTTCAAATAATAACAAAGAGATTGATCATTTCGCTTCAATGCTATCTTAACATGAATTATAAACATGTTCAAATCTAACCTTATGATTATTCATATTGGAAAGCTTGTTTCTAAATTGGAATATATCCCATTTTGCTTTCAAGTAAAAGATTCTGGAAAATGAATTAGCTTACTTGAATGAAAAATTGCCAAGTATTATATAAAGATTGTAAGAGTTCTCAATTGTGTATTTTGGATTTGCTTTTGTTCAGCAAAAGATTGAATTAACAATTGTACTCCCTTTATTAGACAGTTCGTAAATGCAACTCTCCATTCCAAACCTTGCGTCGCTTTGTGATTGTCCATTTTCTTTACTTCCTCCAATGCATGAGTTCATGACATATCTTCTTATAGCTTTCACTGGTCCCTTGCCACGACTTCAAAAAAATTAGTGCAGGTTCAATGCATTAATGAAATAATCGTCAATACTTCTTTCTGTTCTCCACTGACCAATGGGAAAAAACCAACAAGAATGTTCCTCTTCCTTTGATTTACAAAATTTCACAAATGACCAATGCCTCAGTTGAAAGCAATGAATCCTACTTAGACATCTCAAAAGGTCTTTTATTAGGTTGTAATGGGGTTTGGGACATGGGTAACAACAAAAGTATATTTGGCTCAAAAATCAATGCATTGGGTTGGATGACTGCTCACTCCACTTCTATTCCTTTTTTCTTGACCATTTCAAATATTCTCTTTCTTATTTTTCACAACTTTTCATTTCCTTTCAGATTTCTTTTGAACAAACCTTTTTTTCTTTTGTTACATTTGCATTTTGATAATTTTTCTGTCTTTTCATTTATGTTTTGACAATGCTTTTCCTTCTAAACAATTCTCTCTTTTTTTATCCAAATATTGGAGTAAACTTCATGAACAGAATTTATTATGATTTGTGGGATAATGGGACTCAAATGTGGGTTTTTTAACAATAAAAAAGTCTAATTGCTCAAAATTTGGTTTACAAAAAGGTTTCTTTGTTGTCCCTATGAGGAAGAACTAATGAAAAATTGCCTATTGTATATGAGATTCCTAATAGAAATTCAATTACTTATCACCTATATTTTGATTTGTGGGTTCATTGGGTAAATCATTGGATTCAAGACTAGTGAAAATATTGACATCGAGTTAATTGGTTTTGACAACATGACTCCATCCATGTTGACCAAACGTAGTGCTCCTGCAAAAAATAATTCTTTGACTATGTAAGGTCCTTCCCAAGTTAGTTTGAATTTACCTCTTGGATCATGGAGGTACATAGGCAAAATTCGCTTTATCACTACATCTCCTGGATAAAATTTCTTTCTTTGATCTTCTTGTTATAAGACCTTGCCATCCATCATTGATATGCTTGAGTGTGACATGGATCCTTCAATCTTTTTTCTTCAATGATCGTATCTTGTTTTCTGCCATTCAACTTCATTCACCTCTCTTTCCAAAAAAATTCTAAAAGATAGGATTTCAACCTCCAGAGGCAAAATGACCTCCATTCCATATGTGAGGGCATAAGGGGTTGCCCCTGTTGGGGTGCGAATAGATGTGCGGTATGCCCACAATGCGAATGGGATCTTCTCATGCCAATCTTTATAAGTTATAACCATCTTCTCCAGAATGCGAATCAGTGTCTTGTTCGCAGCTTCAACTCTTCCATTTCCTTGTGGTTGATATGGAGTAGACTGATGATGTTTTATCTTATAGGATTGTAGCAATCCATCAACCTTCTTATTGACAAAATTGGTGCCATTGTCTGTGATAATTTTCATTGGAACTCCAAAATGACTGATGATATGTCCTATTATAAATTTTGCCACTAGGTTAGTTGTGACCTTGACAAATGAAGCAACTTCGACTCATTTTGTGAAATAGTCCACAGCAACCAAGCTGTATTCATGTCCATTTGATGCTCTCGGGGATATCTTACCAATCATGTCAATACCCTACCTTGAGAATGGTCACGGAGTACTGAGAAAATGGAGTTCATTTCTCGACGCATGAATTTGATTGACATGCTCTTAACATTTTCTGCACTTTCTAACGAACTGGCAACAATCTGTCTCCATAGTTAATTAGTAATATCCAATTCTCAAGATCTTCTTTGCCATCATCAGCCCATTCATATTAGGACCACAGCTACCTTCATGCACATTGGACATTATTGTGTTTGCTTCCTTCGTATCCAAACACCTCAGCATGATATGATTGAATGATCGCTTGTATAACACTCCTCCAAGTATAACAAACTGAGATGCTAACCTTCAAATTTTGTCGACGATCATTTTAAGCCACTTTTGGTGGATAGGTCTGCTTCTCTAAATACTGCTTGATGTCAGTATACCATGGTTTGCCATCGTCTGTTTTTGCCTCCTCTATCTGTAGGCAAAATGCTGGCAAATTTTGAGGTTGAATAGTGATCATCCGATTCTCTTCACCATTGGGAATTGGCAAAATAGAGGCCAACGTAGCCAGAGCATTAGCAAACTGATTTTGGGTATGAGGTAGATGGGTAAACGTGACTTCTTCGAACTCCTCTATCATGTTCTTCAAATAAACCAGATAAGGAATCAACTTTTCATCTCTATCATTCCATACACCATTTATCTGGCTTATTGTAAGAAGAGAATCCCCAAATACTTGCATTTTATGTATTTCCAAAGTTATAGCTTCTCTTAAGCTCATAATGCATTCTTCATACTCCACTATATTGTTCGTGCATTCAAACTCCAACCTTCTCGAAAATGGTATGGGTGCTCCGGTAGGTGAAATGAGAATGGCGTCGATCCCAATTCCCTTGCTGTTTGTCAACCAATCAAAGTACATGATCCAGATATTTCTATCTTCTTCTACTCCTTTAATTTGCGAAACGTCTTCATCTAAAAATTGGTCTCAGAGTGACTTAGACTCTGGTACAGGATGCTCTGCAAGGTGGTTTGCAATAGCTTGAGCTTTGATCACCTCTTGGGTGACATAGGTGATGTCAAACTCCACTAACATCAATTGCCACTTTGCTAGTCTTCCTGTTGGAGCAAACTTCTTACATAGATATCTTAGGGGATCCAACCGAGATATTAACATAACCGGATATGCCAACATATATTGCCGTAATTTTTGGGTCGCCCACACCAAGGTTAGGCAAGCTTTCTCCAACATGTTATACTTCACTTCATAATCACAAAACTTCCTGCTAATATAATCAATCACATTTTTCTTTCTTCTGGTTTCATCGTGCTGCCCCAGGACACATCCTGCTAAAAATTCACTTACTGACATGTGGAGAAGCTAAGGCCTTCCTGGAATTGGTGGAACCAAAACCGGTGGATTCGTCAAATAAGCTTTGACTTTGTTGAAAGCTTCTTGAAATTCTTTAGTCCAAATGCTTGGGTCATTCTTTTTCAACAATTTGAAGATCGACTCGCATATTAGAGTAAGCTCAGCAGTGAACCTGCTAATGTATTGGATTCTTCCCAAAAATTCTCTAATTTCTTTCTCGGTCTTCGGAGGAGGCATTTCTAAGATGGCTTTTCTCTTATCCTTATCCACACCAATCCCATCCTTGTTGACCATAAATCTCAACAGTTTTCCTGATCCCGCACCAAAAATGCACTTTTTCAAGTTCAACCTTAACCGATACTTTTCTAGGCGTTCAAATAACTTCTCTAATGCTTGAAAATACTCTTACACTCATTGGGAGTTCACATTATGTCATCAACATACACCTCCATCTCTTTGTGCATTATGTCATGAAACAAAGCAGTATTGCCCTTTGGTATGTTGCCCCAACATTCTTCAAGCCAAACGGCATGACCTTATAGCAATACATGCCCATGAAGTGATGAAGGAAGCCTTCTCTCGATCTTCTATGACCATCTTGATCTGGTTATATCCTGAAAAGCCATCAATGAAAGAGAAAATCTTATTGCAAGTTGTCATGTCCACCAATGTGTCGATATGAGGCAAAGAAAAATCATATTTCGGACTGGCATGATTCAAATTCCAAAAGTCAATGCACATTCTCACTTTCCCATCTTTCTTTCGAACCGGGACAATGTTTGCTAACCATTCAGGATATTTTGTCATTATTAAAAAACCTGCATCGTACTGCTTCACAACTTTCTCTTTGATCTGGAGAATCAAGTCTGGCCTATATCTTTTCAATTTTGCTTCATTGGTTTGCACTCAGACTTCAAAGGTAGACAATGGACAACCAAACCTTCATCTAGCCCTGTCATGTCTTCATAGGAAAACGCAAAGCTAACAAAATGAGATCAGAAGAATTCAATCATTTGTTGTCTATTTTGGGGGGACAATGATTTTCCAACCTTTACCTCCCTTAGCCTATCCTCGGTACCTAGATTGATAATCTCAAAATTCTTAGAATCTACGTTGGTTTTGTTTTCAATTCTTTCAAATAATTCATTGAAGTCAGATTCTAATGATTCTTCCTCATGAAGCATGATGGAAATGTCCACCTCGTTAACATTAAAATTTCAACCTTCATTTCTTGGTATTTTTTGGAAGTTTCTTGATATTTTTGGCTTTTTTGCAATTTTTAATTTTTTGAGAATTTTCTTCTTTTCTAACTTTTTAGGATTTTTTGATGTTTTTCAATATTTTTATAATTTTCTTTTTTTCTTGATTTTTTAGAATTTTATTTGATTTTTCAGTGTTTTTGGCTTTTTCTTGTTTTCAAGTTTTTTTGGGCCCGAACACAAAGGTATAGCGTCCCAATTGTGTCAGAATTTTTCTATTGTATTTACAACAGAATTTTTTTTAACCGATGCCTACCCCGCCGGTTGTTTTCGTATATTCGAAATACCACCTCGAGTCATGATGTGGTATTCTTAGATTAGTCTCATTCTGATCATATTCAATGACCATAATTCTATCAATGCCAAAATCATCATCACCATCTTCAATTTCTTCCACCTGACCATCTTCAAAATTTATCTTTTCGACTCCTTTAATTTGCGCTGTCGTGGTTTGTAGTTCCTGTAAAGAGGAATCATCAGTTTTCAATTTCTTGCAATTCGGTTCTAGTTGGAGTGAAGCAAGTGCCTGAGAAAGTTGTTCCTTGGTGATGATTTGCCGAGTAGGATTCAATGCCCCTAGTCTGTTTGGACGAGTTCCGACAGACAATGTCTTCTTATTCGATTTTTCCTTGAATCTAAACCTGCCTTATTCTTTCGCAATTTGACCTCTGGAAGTTTGGCTTTTAATGCATTTTTTACCTTATAGAAAAAGGTCAAATGATCAACTAATGGGAAGATTGGATCAACTTTCCCAGGATGTCCTTGGGGCTTACTTTGCACTTTCTCAAATTGAAAGCTATTGTAGGGGACATCATCAGCAGTGTGCTTAACTTATATGACTGGGACCTCGGATTCAACAGGTAATTCTTCTTCCATTTTGGACAATACCACCACAATCTGGTTATCAAATGGAAATTTTACTCTTTGGTGCAAGGTTGATGGTATTGCCTCCGCATCATGAATCTAAGGTCTTCCGACAAATAGATTAAAGGAGGCTGGAATTTCTAAAACTTGAAAAGGGATATTGAATTTATTTGGGCCCACTAAAATATCCAAGTTAATTTCCCCGATAGCCTCTTTTTCAGAATTTTCGTAGGCTCTAACAACCAAACTTTTTTGTCTAACTTTCTCTATCCCAATACCCATGGAATCTAACGTCTCTTTGGACAAACATTCAACCCAGATCCATTATCAATGAGTATCAGTGGGATTTTGAAATCAGCTTGTTTGACTGTTATGCTCAAGAATCGAGTGTGTTGCTTACCCTCCTTTGGTAATTCCTCGTTATTGAAAGTTATCACTTGGATGAGCATAATCTATCCAATCATGTTGGCCACAGTTTCAGGATATGTCTCCATGGGTAAGTGGGCATTGTTTAGCACTTTGATAAATTTATCCTTATGAGCTCGGGACATCATAAGTAGTTCCCAGATGAAAATTTGTGTGACTATGCTTTTTAATTGACTGACAACATTGTATCCTTTCACCTTCGAGTTGTCAGATATTCCTTCCTTGTGTTCTTTATTCTGGAATGTTATATTTCAATTGGTGTCTCTTTTGTATACCCGTCCAAAAGGTACCATATTAGCAACTGAATCAATCAAATCATCATTTGGTGGCACCTGACAGGAATCAATCGGTTGAGCCAACTCCAACATGACCTTTTTTCCATAGTTTTCAGTTGGCATCTGTGATGGAGCCACTTGCAAGACTAACTTCTTTGTACATGATTTGAAAAAACTTCACATGGTGAGTTCAAAAATCTTACACCAACCTTACCTTGGTTGGCAACTGGAAAAACAACCCGACTGTTACCTGCTTGGTCGCACGAGGTGGCCGAAGCTAATGGCAAAATTACCTTATGTGCAGATGCGGTTCTTACAGGTTGGACAATCTCTTGTAGGGGTTGCGGGATTGAGGGTGTTGGCGCACTTTCTTCCATCTTCGCTTTTCCTTTCTTCACCGAATGTACACTTCTTGGTGTAATGCTTGTAGCTGGGTTGGATGGTCCAGCTTCTTCTTCTAAGAAGTTGAATGGCAGAGTATTTGAAGTTGATGGAATATCATGAGCTAGCAAAGGATTTTGAATCACACTTCCTTCTTGCCTTGATGAACCTCCTAAATCCACCTTTCCTGTGTCAATAAGATCATAAATAGCATGTTTCAGTCCAATGCAGCGTTCAGTACTATGTCCCTTCTCTTGATGAAAGACACAATATGCTTTTTCATCATACCATTTGGGCAAAGGATCTTGTAGCCCAAGCAAGAGTCAAATACCAGCAGTTCTTCTCTCTCCCTTGAGCTCCAACAGCTGCTCCTTCCAAAAAAAAATGTGAAAGGATCTCTCTCTCTCTTCGAAAAAAAATCTCCCCCTCAGAAAAATGTAACTGTTCATGTTTTCCCAACTAAGAAGAAAAGAAAGCTCTCTCTCCCCCCATACGTAGCCTCTCCCATGCAGAAACTAAAAAGAGCTTTTATATCCTATGCATTAGGGTCTTAGGAAAGTGCATAGAAGGTTCCTAGTGGTCTCCACAAGCAATAAAATATCCAATCAAAACAAGACAGCTCATCCAGACAGTTAGTGGGTGAAAAAATGTACAATAAGGCTCAAGTTCTAGCATATGTTCTAAGAATTACCAACACAACCTTAATTTTTTAAAATGCCAAAAATGCACCACACAAATGAAAAATTATTAAAACCATAATTGTAAAACAAACTATATCAAATTAAAAATATCAAAACAGAACAAAAAGGTGTCTACAATTCCATTCACTCATATCTCTTTCATTCAGTTCTTGTGCACAAAAGTGTTATTCTTATATTTTAAACCTAAGGTGGTACAACCTGGATTTGCATTAGTAGGTTGTATGTTCTTGAATAATTTATGCATACTAAGAAAAGGTCATCTCCCATGTTTAATGCTTTATCTAGATAACATGCGAAAGTGTGCAATATATATCGTATTGCAATTAGTTTATGCTATCTCGATGTGAAGTGGAAAATTTCCTACAAGTTTTACTTAATGGGTACCTTACATTGTTTGTTAGGGAGAGCTACCTCCCATTCTTTGAGTCTTTAAAAAAAAGGTCAATATAGGGAATCTTGTTTTACATGCTACATTGATTTCGTTTTGGTCAGTCCAAACCCGTTTCTCCATCCCTCTTTCTTTCTTTCCCCTCTTTCCAGGATTTGATTTGGTCTGCTCAGGTCTCATTCTGCTTTGAATCATTCACAAACCTAAAATTTCCTTTTCAATTTCCCACCAATTTTTAAGGGGACAAGGTGAATTTATTGGTTGTTTCTTGAGCTTCTAGTTCTATGTATCATGATTGGCATTTGATTATATTGTTGTTGCAGGCCCTCACTTGAACAAGGCTCATGGAGCTTTGACATGCGGGTGACTTGGGAAACAGAGTTGCTAGGCAAGTTGGTGCTTTTCTTTTCATCTTATTAAATTCTTTTTGGTTTTTCTTTGCCCGTAATGATTGTTGAAACTCGAAACACACTTTTTTAGTGGCTCAGTTAGACTTAATAGATATCCCAGAGAGATGGTCACAAATATAACACGTTTTCAAAAATTAAATCGAAATTTAGGCTTCCATTTCATAGATGGGTGTACACTATCTTAATTTCTAGTTGTCTTTGTGTTTCTCTGTCATCCTAGATTTCACAAACTGGATTATATTCAATACTTGTGTGGGCTATCATTGCTCTTGCTAACCACGATGACTTTGGAATAGGTATTGTTTATTTTTGAAGCTTCAACCGTAAGATTTTGGAATAAAGTTCCCAATTTTAGTATGTCATATGCTAGAAGTGCTTCTTTTGTGCTAACTATGCCTAAAATGTTGTATTGACGTGGCAAGCTCTTTCAGATTTGATTTAACATCTGAGTATTTGTTCTTATTTTTTGGGAAAAAAGTAATGCCACAGTAAGATTTGACATGCTAATAAAAGCAATGGAATAAGTAAATGAATGAACCAATAAGAAAGAAGTAGCGCTAGAAGCTTGCATGAACAATTGTTTCGATGATACAAGTGTAATTCCTGGAATGTACAAATACTTGTAATTCTTGGAATAAGATCATCGATTGTCTTAGGCCAGTTAATCGAACTTTTAGTGCAAAACATAGTTTACACAGTGTTTGGATAGATATTTAAAACCATGATTGGAAATCGTGAACATGAAAAAGCTATGATTTCATAAAAGCTCAAATTTCACGCTTGTACAAATTGCTTAAGCCAATCACAGTGAAAAGACAAAAATATTTTAAAAATTTATACTTTGCGCAACCTTATGACTGCCTGCTTTGACGATGGAGGTTCTTACACTCTGCACCACTGCTGCCAAAGTTTCCAAGGAGTAGGGTCTCCACAATATGGTGCTCCAGCAATTTAGTTTAATTCATGCACATTCAACCTCATTAATTGATTAAATAATTATGATTTAATTATTTTAATGGCATACTTTATTATTATTTTATTTACATAAAAGTAATATTTAACTCAGAAATACATTTATGAAACCCCTCTTTTATGTA
>JAXCLR010000092.1:43326460-43338526 GCA_035584095.1 Annona squamosa
TTGTGCAATCTTGACGGTGGGTAGGCTAGCGGTATTTATGGCAGATTTTCCATCAAGAATAGGTAGCCAGTTGGATGCGAGGTTCATCTGCTGCTTCCCATCTGGTAGACATTATGTCTAGGTGAATGAAATATCTCTAGTTGAACAATAGATAAAGCAAACCAAAGATGGGAATCATGGTGTTTTTGTGCAGAACCATCAGACCTTGTTTTTTAATCTTCAATAGAAGGCATTTAGCAGTCAAGTAGCATGATAATGGTAAAACACAATGGAGAACAAACAAATGTTGTAAAGCAGTCTTGCAGATGAAAGTAAACTAAGATACATGGCTTGTGATTCTTGGCTCAAATTAAGGGGTGTTCAGGAGTACATAAAGGGATTCAACGGGTAAGGACAGGTGGTTGTGAATGGGAAATGAGAAATTATATTAAGAACGGAAAACATAGTATTGAAATAAAAAAAAAGTTGTTACATATTGGATAATGAAAGACTGTATGGAAAATTAGAAAAGTGTTTTTCCAATTCCGTCTCCAATGCAGGTATTCAGTAAGAAGAGGCACTGAGGATCTCCATGTAGGTCATGGTAGGTCTTCAATGATAAAAGGAACTGAAGATCTCCATGATCTCCATGTAGGTCATGGCTGGCATTCAACTTAATGGTCTCCGCAAAATGAGAAAAGTTGAAATGGCTGAAAAGCTTCTACATGAAATGAATGCTCAAGGCAACACTTTGTTGAACTCTTTATGCAAAGAATGCAATCTGGAATGGGCTATGGCATTATTTCAGGAAACGAAGGATGGTAAATGCAAATCCAATGTTATATCTTTTACTATTCTTATTGATGGAACATTCAGAATGGGCTATCTTCAAGCTGCCAAAGACTTGCTAAATGATATGTTTCTACCGGGGTTTGGTTCCTAATGCTATAACATATTCCATTTTAAATAATGGGTTTTCAAAACTCAGGCAATTAGATGAGGCCAAAGTACTACTTCAAAGAATGATTGCTTGTTGATCTTCTCCTGATGCAACTGTGTATGTGATGTAGGATGGGTAGAGAAAAAGATAGAAGAAAGAGGAAGGAACCTCTAGAGATGAGAAGAGAAGAAAAAGGTAGAAAGAATAGAAAAATCAGTAGAGAAGAATAAGAACAAGTAGAAGAAGAATTAGAGAACACTTTTATAAATCTCAAAATTGATGATCTTTAGAGCTTACAAGGGTGGTACTTATAGGAGAACATGTCACCTTATTTTAGCAACATTTATTAAAGATCTATTCTTTTAGGGAAAAGAACTGCATATTTTAAGTAAACTTCTAGAAGAAATAAACATAAAATAGATACAAATTTATTTCAAACATATTCTAAGATGTTCGGGGAGATCATCTAAATATTCTAACAAATCCAAAATAGAAGTAACATTCTAAAATAATCTAAACCCCACATCCCGCATTAGTATGATTCTCTACGGAAAAGGTTTATTGCAAAGGGGGAAACCAGGAGAAGTAATTCATTTGCTTCATCTAGTGGTGGCCAGTGGCCAGGAATGTTGCTCTTGATGTGGAACTGATGTCTACATTCCTGAGTCGCCATTGCATTGATGAGAAATGTTAAATAGTCTTCCTACTTTTAGCGATCTAACTTCTAGCAAGTTGAGTATATCATGGCAGGACTTGCTGGGGAAACTTAACATTTGACAGTGGGCGTGGAACAAGTTACAACTTGTTATTCTACTTTGGTTATACGAACATGAGCATTTTCATATGGTTTCACATCAGGAGACGCCAAGTAATTGTGCAAATTTTGTGAGGCCTTATATACCAAGCTTCATAGGATAAATGAATTCGTTTAACTGCATCTGTTTGGTTTTCTTATTTTTGTTATCAATGTCATCTTGCTTTCTTTCCAGAGTTCTCGGAAGTTTTTTGAGTATCACAACAGCAGCTGGTATGTGACTGGCCTTCACTTTCATGGAATGTGGTTATTGCGTGCTGGGGTCAGAGAATGGGTTTTCTTTGCTGGTTTAGCTTGGTGATTTTTGCTGCGGAAGAAGTCTTGCTAGTTGCCGCTCTTTGCTTTTCTACAATCTTTTTATTTGTTGAAAACTCCAAATAAAAGGTGGCTATGGAGGAGTGCCTGCATGTCATTTGTTTAGAATCATAATGTTTGTCTTCTTAAAGGAGGAGAGAGCTCAAGAAAACATTATACCATTGGAAGCCAGAAGCATCGCATCTAGTGTCCATTCAGAAGATAGGTCCACCGACCAAATTCTGGAATTTTTAAAAGAAAATGCTTGCTGAGGAAGTTCCATTTTAATTTAATTTTTTTTAGCTGCCAAGTTTACAATGTACTTGATCTGTTTGCTGGGAAGATAGGTCCACCAACCAAACTGTGGAATTTTTAAAATGCTTGCTGAGGAAGTTCCATTTTAATTTAATTTTTTTAAGCTGCCAGGTTTACAATGTACTTGATCTGTTTGCTGGTAACTTCTCAAAATATCGTAAGTCTTGGAGCAGAAAATGGTCACATACATGACCATGTGGAGCTGACTCTGGGCTGCCTTTAATTGTGGGACATTGTCTTTTCAAGGGAAGAAGGCTGGAAGTTGGTTATGTTGACTTCTCAATTCTGATTGTCTGGTTCTGTCGTCTAATTGTCATAAACAACGGTTTCCATATGGACTTCATGTCAATGTGGAGAAGACTTGGAAAGAGATGGCATGGATGAATATGCCAGAGACTGCTATTCTAACTGGTATTTCGTGTTCCCACCACATGTGAAATTTGTTGTTGTTGTTGTTGTTGTTGTTGTTGTTGAACATGACTGGTAAAACTTTGTGAGTAATTTTCCATGATAGTGCTTGCATAATTTCCCATGGAAGATGATCTTGTCATGTCCTCTTAAATAGTTTGACAGGTTTGTCTTGAAAGCAAACTTGCATTCCTTGAGTCTTCTTTTTTTAAAAAACAGGAAAAAAATAATCAATCCAGTGCTTGTGCTGAAAAGTTTGTATATTCCATCTGCTCTTGGCTCTTTCATTCAGTTCTTGTGCACAATATTGTTATATTTTGGACCTATGGTGGTACAATTTGGATCTGCACAAGTATATTCTTGAAAAATTTGTGCATACCGAGCAAAAGGCATCTCCCATGGTAGTTTATGCTGTCTGGACAAGTAGGGATCTTTCCGTACTAGTTTTGCCTAGTTGTTACCTTACATGGTTTGTCAGGGAAAGCTACCTCACATTATTTGAGCCCTTTTAAAAAACAAACAAAATAAAAGAAATTAAGTTCACTACTGATTCTAAATATGCATGGTATAGTGAATCTTGTTTTGCATACTGCGTGCATTTCATTTTGCTTACCTGTCTCATCTAATTCTATGACTGAATTTTATGGCAAATCTAGGATGTGAAGTTATATTAATATATCTTAGACAAGCTTTCAGAGGGGACTTTTCAAGCGTGTACAAACAGCTATCCTTTTGATATGGGCTAATCCTATAATTTCATGCAAACAGGAGGAGAGACTACAAATTGATTGAATCAAGTGAATTACTGCAGAGCGAAGAACGTGAGCAGTAGACTGTACATAATGCTATGATAGAAGAATCCAGTGTAACAAAAGGGCATGAGTACAAGTCATCCAAGTATCTGGAAATGCTTCTGGTGGGCATAGCATGGTTAGAAAATGAATAGCGGGGTCATTTTGTGTATGAAATGAGTTGCAATTGGATTCAAGTTGTATGCGAAATGGGTTGTAGATATAGCTGTGTATGAAATGGATCATAAGCACAGGTCATCGGCATGTAAAATCATGTCACAGCAAATGGATGAGACCTGTTTTATTTATTTATTTATTTATTTATTTATTTATGTAGGATGAGACCTGTTATTTATTTCCAAATAATTTTATTGTTTATTACTCTTGAATTGAGAAGTTTTATGATTTTTAACACTAGAGGCAAAGCTCCATTCCTTTCGTACAAGCAAATTGCTCAGAATTCCTCGAGGACAGGATTCAATTTCTCGGCCTGTACCACTTTTTTTCTCTCACATTTTTGTTTCCTGTATTTAAGGTCGTTTGCCTATGCGTAGTTGTTGCTGACAATCCCATGACATTATTGATTGACATTTGTCAAGCTTATACCTCACCACCAAGCCATCTCCAGATGTCTGCAATTTATAGTTGAAACTTGGAAGGTTGGGCCCCCACAATCTGGGGGGATAAGGACAGAAACTATGAACCTTCAAGAATTCAATGTCAATGATTTTATATCATGACCAAAAAGGGATATCAGATGTTGCAGATTTACTTCGTTTAATCAGAGGAAGATGATCCCAACAGGAATACTGTTGGGAATGTCCTTTTGCAATTGTCTTAACAATGGATCTTTTTTTCTGATAATTCACTTCAGCTCTTTGCAAATCATGACATGTCAGCTAGTTCACATACAATTCCTGTGCATCACTTCTGCACCTTGCTTATTTTTCAGCTTCATTTGGATGAGGAGTGCATTTAAAATGTGTATTAGTCATCTATTTGCAAATCTTTTAAGATTGATGTGGTATTTTAATTACTTTGACAATCCTATGTTTTTTCTCATTATTAATTATATTTCCAATTATTTTTTTAAAATAATTTTTATTCAAATATTTTTTCTGACATATTCCACTATTTTGCATTTCTAATTCACTGCCTTTTTTATAAGTGAACTTCCTAAACACAGCCTCTTAAACTGTCACGTGGAGGAAGATGGAAAGTTGGAAACGTATGTGCAAGATTTCCATTGCCTTCCATCATTCCACGGACAACCAAGTCAAGCATACCATACCACAGATTCAAGTACATTATTTGCTGCGTATTAGCCAGCAAACATTCAAAAAACAAGTACTTCTTCATTCTTCAATAGCATTCAGGCCACTTCTATGAAATTTGGATTCTGAGGCTAACCATTTTGGAGGAGATCTGCTTGTAGAACAGGAGAAACAGAGGCCCAAATTATTTTGTAGGCCAATAAATTACAAAAACCCATCCATGACGCAGAAAGAAGAATACGTTGGCTTTTGTCACTGGAGCCGAAATTTGAAAACGATACCCGCTGATGCAAACAGTCCAGCAAATCATTCTGTGGCATCTCGCTTTAGCTTTTCTTCCGATGCCATGTTGTCTTATTTTCTTGGGATGTAGAATAACATTTCTTTTGTAAAAGAGAGCCTTTTTAGTTCCTTAAGTCATTTAGTCCATGTTGATGATGGTTTAATTTAGGCACATCCACTAAGCAATTGAAAGTATTATTGATGTCTAGAAGAAAAGTAATAGAGAAAGGTATTTACCCATGAGTCCCCACAGAAAGCGTTCAAAGCAGGGATATACTCTCTTTTTGTGGCTATGATTCCAAAGGAGACTGTTAGATTATCTTGCTTCCCTCCTTTTGCTTAGGGACGGTGTTGATTCTCTGAAAAAGCATGATTCTGGAATTAAGCCACCTGATTTAAGATCCATGTATTGCAGAGGGCTAAAAATTTTGTTTTACATTAGTAATTAGCAGTTGCCTGCCAGCTATGTAACAACTAAAAGCACAATCTTGATTTTTCCGAAGTTATAGTTTGCAAAATTTGTTTCTATATGCAAAATTCGTGTGCAACTTAGGTCGGTTTGTAAAATTTATAAACGAATCATCAAACGAATTCTATGTGTAAAGACACATAAATTAATGCTTTTTGAATCTAAAAAATATATTTTTATGGTAAATCTAAAAAAATATATACATAATTGAAAAATGAAATCAAAGGATAATTTACAAATATACCCATTTAATTTGAACAAAATTGCAAATATGCTCACATAGTTTCGGAAATTGTAAATAACATTCACATAGTTTAACTACAATTGCAAATAACCCCTACACCTTTATAAAATTGTCACAGTGTGGGTGTATTTGTAAAAATATCCAAACTATATGGATATATTTACAATTTCAGAAATTAAGTGATATATTTAAGTTTTCCAAATAACTCACACATAGTTTAACTATAATTACAAATAACCTTATGTCATGACAATACAATAATGACGTCATAATGGTGTGAAAGTTATTTGAAATTATAGTTAAACTATGTGAATATTATTTACAATTTTTAACATTACGTGGGTATATTTACAATTTGAACCAGACGAAGAATCTGCAAATTACTCGAAATCAAACTATATTTAAGAACAATGTGAAATCAAGTAAAAAAGTCAAGTATCAAGATAACTAATTTATAACTTTATAATTGTCTAAAAATATAATACGTGACTATGACATTTTATTCCGTAAAGGCTAATTTTAAATATACCTCTTATATGTAACTTAAATTCCAAAACTACCAAACTCCAAAGATATCAAACATGCCAATAACATGGGGGTAAACTACGGGCAAATGATCAAATTGATCTGAACATTTTGTTTTTAAAATTTTTTTTATAAAACTGTTAATTTAAGTGTATTTAATTTATAATTCAAGTTTTATTATTTTTGAATATGTTTATATATTTATTTTGGATTTTTAAATATAAGGATATTTTAGCCATGTTTTAACAATTTAAAATGATAAAAACACCCTGACATTTAAAGATAAAACTATATATACATATCGCTAAAAAAAATAAAACTTAGTTTATAAATTAAATATACCTAGATTAAACTAATGCACCATTAATCAACTCGTTGAAAAATATTTTAAAATATTTTATTTTAGAGTCCAAAAAAATTAATTTTAAATATTATGTATCTAAAAAAATTTACAAAATACGAAAGGTTTTTATCAAACGCAAGCGGGTGCACGTAGCCTCATTGCGACTAGCTGTATTTAACTTTTAAAAAAAAAAAAAATTTATACAACTGTTAATTTAAATATATTTAACATGTTATCAAATCCTATGTTTTTGAAAATTTTTAGACTTTTTAATTTTTAAATCAGTAGATTGTGAAAAAGTCACGGATTTTAAAAAATTAAAAAATATTAAAATTTTTCAAAAATGGTAAAAACTTAATACGTATGTTAAATAAACTTAGATTAACAATTGTATAAAAAAATTTTAAAAATAAGTAAATAAAATTTTGCACCCATGTGCACCAATATCGGACTCCAAACATGAAAGGTGCCAAACTGACTTATATTTAATGCACGGAATATTTCTAAAAACAAAATTTTTTACTTGAACGTCCGAAGACTAAACTTTTTTTCTGAAATGGAGAAGCTAAATTGGTCCCCCTCTTCCCTAAGACAGAGGAGGCAAGGAGACCTCCCCGACCCCCACACTTGTATAAATCTGTAAAAAAAAAAATCCTACAATGCAGTTAGGTGGGTTACCCCACCACACTCTTTCCGCCCTCTTTACATATGTAGCTAGCTTTGCCATTAAGTTTGAGCTTTTTGGAAAATAAGTGAAGGTAATTTGCTAAGTCTTAAATTTAGAGAATTATTTTCGCAAATATTATAAACATAGGGAAAATTCACAAATGTAACAAAGTTGGTGTATTAATTCAGCAGAAACCTCTAGCACCTCTGCAGCAAAATTGATTTTCAAGGTAGCCAACCACATCAGAAAAAGTTACGTTAGGAGACGACGACCACGACCAGGACGACGACGAACATAATAATAATAATAATAATAATAATAATAATATAGAAAATAAAGAATAAAAAGCCTGTTGAAATCGACTCGCATGCTTATTAGAATAATTTCTTTTATACTCATAACAATTGCACATAATTCCTAATATACTCACAATATTTTATAAATTCATTTTATACACATAACATTTCACACTAAATTCTTCTTATCTCTACGCCGTTAAAACCACCATTATCTACCCTATTGAAAAGACTATTTTTCCCATTTAAAATTTTTAATTGAGATAACTTAACCTTAACATGACTCAATTGATGGTAATAAATCATTAATATAAGATATTAAATAACTTAAAAGTCATATTAAGGTTGATTTATTTTAATTAGAAAATTTTAAAAGGCAAAATCCTCTTTTCATTAGGATAGATAATGATAGTTTTCACAACACAGGCATGAGGAGGAATTTAAGGTAAAATGTTATGTGTATAAAAATAATTTATGAAATATTATAGGTATATTAAGAATTATTTACAATTATTATGTGTATAAATTATTCCCATGCTTATTTGTTATTTCTCAAGTGGGTTGAGAGCCGATCCATTTTGGGGGCACTGCGACATTGGACGATCAGCGTTGTATGCGGTCTCGTTCACGCACAAGTCACAACCACCACATGTGCGGTGGGTCACCGGTCACCACCAGATGTGAAATAGATGGGGGAGGCGGACATCGCAATCTCGGAACGAATCATACCCATCCAAAACGTCGTAGATGAAGATGAAGAAACAGAAAGGAAAAACACATCCATTCCTCCGGTGGATGCCCCATCTATGATAAGTCCCACCAAATCAACGGTTCAGATGACTGTATTACCTCATAAATCATTACGAAATCACCTTGTCCGTCCATGACATCCGCAGTGCAAATTCAAAGAAGGCGGGCGACTGATTCCAAGCGCGACAGAAATATCGGCTGCTGGCGACACAAGCAACGCGCTCCGGATTTATTCGTCGTCAATAAAATCGAAATGCCTAAAATAGTTCGGTCGGAAATGGGACTCGGAATCGGAATTGGAGCATGGCATACGTGGTCCACGAAAAAAAATCACGTCTGGATAATATATAACGCTAACTAAATTAATAAATAATTAGAAATTGTGTTTTCTTGATTTGTTATCATGCTTTCTAGTTAAATAATGTTGTTGAACATTCTAAACGGACAACATACATACAGTAGTACAATTTGAACCCATATCTACCACTTTGAGGATAATGATGCTAACAATAGGGCAAAGCCGGTGTTCTAAAGCGTGTGGTTGAGAAGTGATAAAGATTTTAATGGAAATTTTTAGCGTAAAAATTTTTAAAATATGAGAAAATGATATGATGATAGAAATAATAATGATGTGCAAAGAAAATAAAATTGAAATAGATAAGTTAAATGTGTTGGTAATTATGTAGAAATGATTGAAAAATATAGTAATTTTTTATGGATATTTTACAATCACCCCAACTAATATTATAATTAAATTCTAAAATATTTTTTACAAATTTGATACAATATTCTGATAAACATCTAATAATAATATTGAATTCTTCGAACTCGTATTGGCCGCGCATCTGCCAATAAAGTTACCACTTGGGCTAACACCCAAGTGGCAAAAGTAGGGTAGTTGTTAGAGGCGTTAATGGTTATGGTCAACCTATCAATCTATCATGCAACTTATTTATAAATGAGTTTGGGTTGAGATTTTTGAATAAATGAATTATAATCTGCCAATCAATTTAACCATTTAATTAAATTAACATATTATGGTTGAGATTTTATAACATCTCAACCCATTTAACCTATTTAACTCGTCAACCTATTTAACTCATTTAACTCATTAAAGTCTAATATATATATTTAAACTCCTTGGTTATTTTCCTCCACTAAGTCTTATTTTTGCTACTTAATTTTCATTTTACCACTACTATCCTAATTACATTTTTCCATTACTATCCTATTTTCATTTCTTCTGCGTAGAAAATATCATCTCGTCTCTCACTACAAGATCATTGTCTGTTTGAGACAAAATCTTTAAGTTGTCTGCTACACAACCCGTTAACAATTCACTAATCCATTTGTTAAATAAGTTAGGGTTAAGATTTTTTAAAATAGATTAGGATTGAGATATTTTAAATGGATTAGGATTAAACTCCAGCTCATGCAACCTGATTTGTTAATACCCCTAGTAGTTGATTGAGAAGAAGAGGTGAAAAAATAACTAATAAATAAGGTAGTTGTGAAAAATGAAAATTTTATATTGAAAAGTTTTCTAAATTATGTTTCAAAACTAACAACCATCTTGATTCAAACAACCAACTGATTTTTTTGTTCCTAGGTAAGTTAATTCCTCTTTCTGTCTTGAGATAAAACACCCGGAGTCTCTATACTAGAGCCTGAAGAAGTCCGTTTCACCCTTAAGGCAAGAAAGAATACATTTTGCTGACCAATTTTCTTCTTTATTATCTTTTCTGTAAAAATGGTGAAGTTTGATTTCCCAATTTTTGTCAAATAAAGCTTTACACTTATTCAACAATGTTTTATATATATGAATGTGCCCGTAACTCTTGTTTCTGTTGTGTAATGTGTAGTGCTAAGAGATATATTCTGTTCATTTGCAAAGGAAATTTCATATGCTCTATGAATAATATAATAATACATTATAATAAGATGTATTCACATTGTAAAAGATGATTATTATGAAAATTTTAAAAATCTAACAAAAACTAAATTAATCTACTTAGTGTGAGGAATGTTTTAATTTTTTAAAGTTTTTCTTATAATTTTATTGAATGCAAGTAAATTAAATTGATTATTTTTTATTATTAAAATATTTATTCCATATTTTGTTATGTAACAATATATTTTCTTTTGCAGCAATTTTTACAATATTTGCAATCAGAAAAATGGTTGCAAATAATAATTTTAATTGCCAGCTCTATTCATATGAGCATTTTCATGATTTTTAAATTTTAATCTTAATCCTTAATTTTACTTATAATCCCCATTCATGGCAATGTTTTAAAAACAGAACCGGGAACTGAACCGTTTTTTTGTCTGGTTCAGGTCCAATCGTTTCAACTATGGTTTAAACTATTTTAAACCGTGATGTTAGCATAACATAATTATGACGTAATAATTATATTTAATTTTTTTAATTATTTCAAATTAAATTAAAATATAAATAAATATAAATTCAATGTAATATAAAAATTACATATGACATCAATAATACATTCAAGTTCATCATATTAAAATTATTATGCAAATTAAGAAAAAAATAAGATCACATATATTAATCAAGATGAAATTTTAAAAATAATGACAAATTTTAACAATTTAAAAAGAGTGCATTGACCTAAAATAAGTGCAATTCTTTCATCTTTTTTCGTTCCTATATGCTTGATAAGAATATCTACAATGAAATTACAAACATAAAAAATATAATTTTACTTTACTTGAAAAAATTAACCACCTAAAATAAGAACAAGCATTTAAAATTGTAATATAATTGAAAATATTCAAATTGCTCATCATCCTTCAATTTTGAGTAAAATTTAACTACTATTTAGGTCTAATGTAAGTACAAAACACAACTACGCAGAAATAAAACATATTCGAGATATCTAATTCAAAAAAAATTTTCAAAATTGATATCTTCAAAATTTCCAAAAAAGAAACATCTCCACAATTGAGTCTTCATGAATCTCCTTAACTTTCTCTATTTTATTCATGATCTTCTTCAATTAGCATTGACCCTATTAATAGATATTATAATCAAATATTAGTCTTTGAAATAAATTGTTATGAAAGGAAAAAATAAAACTTAGTAATTAAAAAATAGAGTTTATAAAATATTACCAAAATCTTCAATTATGGTTGTAGCAAATAAAGCTTGTGGTTGGTTCATTTGCATCTAAGTCTCAACATCTTCTTCAATAAACAAATCTTTAGAATCTTCAAACTACATGGTCCAATCTTCCAAAATATTTATATTATCTAAAGATATAGGATCAAAGTCATCCTTCCTTTTTTTCTTCCTACATAATTAGAATAGAAGTTAAAGAGAACATATAAAAAATAAATTAATCACGAATCACATTGAGTTTAATTAATCATACCTCTCAAGCAAACGTAAATTATACTGAACATAAACAAGATCATTCAATTTTCCATGCTCTAATCTGTTCCTCTTTTTGGTATGTATGTGGCACCCCGAACCGAGACGTCACATTTGTCCTTACTCCAAGATCTTGTCGATTGGTAAGTGTGAATCAGGATTGTTGCCCTAATCACGCGGTGGGTTCTTAATTGGATCTCGTCCAATTTTTTTTTTCTTTTTCTTTCATCATATATATCATCATCATTCATAATGGACTTATCCATAACATCATAAATCATCAA
>JAXCLR010000092.1:43347951-43365385 GCA_035584095.1 Annona squamosa
ATCAATAAAAAGAATTTGTACACATATAACTCTTATGTGTAATTGTATATTAATCTATTGTAATATTACACTATATTTTCAAATATTTTGTATTCTTAATTATGTGTTTTTTAATAATTAGTAAAATATTGAAACATACAATATTTAAATTTAGTATAAATATATATTTATGTTTGATAGTTGTATAAATTCTTAAAATTAGCTTATTTGACCCACATTTTTTACCTGACTTGTTATCTTGAACTGGCCTGATACTAACCCGAAGTTTGTCTCGGAATCAATTAAAAAAAGTAAGGATCAAACCGACTTTGTCCGGACCCTGTATAAAAAGAGGATTAAACTTAATTTTTAAAAAGTAGACCTGGTATGACTCGTCCCGATTCCCACCCCCAGGTTGTGCTTTCCTATTCTATCCCACACATTTATTATAACAAAAGTTCCCTTATATTGAAAAGTTTTTGCTGGAAAACTTTTATATACTGCCAAACTGACTTTTAGGGTGTGTTTGGGAAGTTATAAAACTTTTGATGAAAAGTTTTTAATGTAAAAGTTGTTAAATTAGTAGAAAATAATAAGATATAATATGGGTAATGATGATGAATAAAATGAATAAATTTAAAATAAATAAGTTAGTTATATAGGTAGTTGTGTAGAAATAATTGAAAGTAGAGTTGTTGTATAAGAAGATGTGGAAAAAAATAATTAAAAAATTGGGTAGTGAAAAATTTTATACTAAAAAGTTTTAACTTAACAACTTTTGCAAATCGACAAACCCACTCTTAGAAATTATTATTATTATTATTATTATTATTTTTTGCAAATGTTCAAAACGTTTGGCAAATTCAGAAATTTAACGATCCCCTCAGCACCTCTGCAGCAGAATTTGATTTTCTATGTAACCAGCCACATCAGAAAAAGTTATGTTTGGGAATAATAATAATAATAATAATAGAAAAATAAATAATAAAAGCCTGCCGAAATTTACTGTCAGCATTATTTCTCAGTTGGGTTCACGGGTTGAGAGCCAATCCATCATGGGCCACTCCAACGTTGGATGATCAGCGTTGTATGCGGTCTTGTTCACGCACAAGTCATAACCACCACATGTGCGGTGGGTCACCGGTCACCACCAGACGTGAAATGGATGGGGGAGGCGGACATCGCAATCTCGGAACGAATCATACCCATCCAAAACGTCGTAGATGAAGATGAAGAGACAGAAAGGAAAAACACATCCATTCCTCCGGTGGATGTCCCATCTGTGATAAGCCCCACCAAATCAACGGTTCAGATGACTGTATTACCTCACAAATCATTACGAAATCACCTTGTCCGTCCATGACATCCACCATGCAAATTCAAAGAAAGCCGGCGACTGATTCCACGTGCGAGAGAAATGTCCGCTGCTGGCGACACAGAGCTCCGGATTTATCTGCCGTCTATAAAATTGAAATGCCTCAAATAGTTTGGTCGGAAAATCGGAATGGGAAGTGGAATTGGAGCAAGGAAGGAGGCGGTAAAATAAACGGCATAAAAAAGGTACATGCGGCAGTGTAGGGAGCGTGGGATCCGGGCAGAGTATAAAATTATATCCTCATTGCATTTGGTCCAACGGTTGCATGAGCTGCGAAGCGGGGTTTGGTGAGAGCGAGAGACGAGCGAGTAGCAAAAAAGGGAAGACATTTTTTTAAAAAAAATTAAAAAAAGAGGAGTTGGAACTCAATTCCTTCTTCTTCTCCGTCTTCCGGATTTCCCATGGCAGCTTTCGATCTTCTTCTCTGCGTCTTCGCCATTTCCTCTCTTCGGTTCGTCTCCTCGTCGTTGCCGCCATCGCCGTCGTCGCCCTTCTCTATCTTTGCTCCTCAACCCCTTTTCTTCGTCACCGCGCTGCAATCCCAATGCCCTCTTTCGATTACCCCGTCTCCGCCAATCGAGGTACAATTTTTAAAGATTTGTTCTTTTTATGGTTTTATTTGATGGACGTTGATGGAATCACATCATCCGTTTTGTGATTCGTGATCTGGACGCTTGTAGCTGGTGAGTGTCTATTTTGTTGCTTGGTAGACGAATCTTGAGACGCGAGTGAACGGATGTGTGAAATGAATAGGTTATAGGCCTCTCCTTCTGGGCGAATTTGGAGTTTATTTAGTGGGAATTGTTCGTTATAGAATTGCGATTTCTGATGCATTCGCGTTGGAATTCCTTTTCTTGGATTTCGACGAATAAGGCATGGAGAGTCCCCAATTCTTGGTGATTAAATTGCGGAATTGCAGATTTCCGTCATAGAATTTTGATATTTTTTTCTCCCGTTGATTTGGAATCTGGCCTAATCCTGATAATGAATTTTACGTGGTCAATGATACATATCTAGTACCTCCCTTGATTTTGTGCGGACTATGGCTTCCCCCCCTTTGTTGAATAAGTGTTTCTGTGGAAAAGTCAAAGGCGGAGATACTGATAGGTTATTTTTCTTCCGTGTGAACTGAAAATTTGAATTCCAGTCCTTGGAATTCCTTGTTGTTTGAATTCAACTTTTATTCGAAATTATGTGTTCTTCAACAGCTCTCAGGTTGCTTCCAAATTCCAAGTTTGGATGTTGGGATTTCACGTCCTTAAAAAGTTGCTCAGCTAAATGTTAATGATACTTTTGTTTGTCACGGGAAATAAGAGTTTTGACAAGGTATGGTAATATGGTAGATTAAGGACATGGTGCGCTTATGAGATGTCGATTCTCTGATGAGATTTCTAGTGAAGAAATGAGAATGTTATTCCTCTTCACTGAATTGCAGATTCCTAGTTTAAATGAATCTTAATTTTTATAACAAGGGGGCAAAATAATCTGGGGCTGAATTAATCCAATCTTGCTCATAGTTTTTTTTTTTTTTTTTTTGGCTTCAATTTGAATGGTTGTCAATTGCAACTTCTATTGAAGATGAAGATTTTTTTTCCTATTTATAATATATGGAATTGGTGATTCCTGGTAGAAATGAATCACAAAACTCCAGAACAAAGAGGACACTTGTTGGGGGCTAATTTAAGTGTGGAATTTTAGGGCTTCAGTGGAGTTTCGTCATAAGTCAAAGGCGAGATTTAAGTAATTATTAACTTTCAGGGACGTGTCAATTTGTAAAGAAGCATTTTCAATGCTAAGTTATTTTTGGAAGGAGACATGGTAATTTGACTTGCCTGGAGTTTGCTAGAAGCTTTGAAAGCAGAAAATTTGTTTCTCGTATCTGATATTTGATGTTAGCATTTTTTTTCTTGATCTTTATTTCATGTTTTATGAATTGACTCATGCAGTTCATTCTATTCAAGGAAACAATCGAAATTATATTTTGGAGCTAATTGTTGTTCCTTTTCTTTGCTTTCTTCCAATTTGAAAGGTTCTCATTTTCACGTCCATTATAATTTCCAAAGGTTTAGTTCACTATTCTATCTTTAAGGGAAAGTGTAGTGACAGTTGTGTGCCTTCGGAGTTTATCCATCAACACTGTCTTCAGAAGAGTTTTCTCTTCTTTATCACTACAAGCAAAGCCAATAAGATACATTTTAAAGATATTTCTGGTTTCGCGAACGTGTTATTGAGCATACATGCTATTCTTCCTGTAGAATGATGCTGAACTTCTCAGAAATTTTCTGCATGAAGATATATGCAGGGTTGTGTAGAAAGATAATCAATTTGGGTGAGAATGTTGGATTCTTGATATAATCTTGTTAAATGTCCCATCACGTCAGAAATTTCTGAATTCCTTCGTTGTCCTTTAGTTATGATCAATGCATTTAGTAACTCATGTGACTGAATTATATACCTTGTCATTTTGAATTTATTATTCATTGGTAGACGTTCCTCCATTCTTGCAAAACCAAAGGTCGCCCTAAAGAACAGTGTGTTTAGATCATCTGAGCTGTGCATCAAGGAAGCTGTTGCTGCAATGATCTATTATGTCAATATGAGAAAAACGATTCAATCAGGCCAGACATATTTATTTCAATGCTCAATATTGGGAATTTGATCAATCGATCAAGCTTTTTTTCATTGGGGTGGCTTTCTGAATGTTTGGACTTAACTAAGATTTATGTGATCGTCTTCATGCTGTGGCTTCGGACATCAGTTTAATATTCCAAACATGTTTTATGCCGCCATAAGTAATGTGGAAAAATGCTTCTGGTGGTAGGAGATCTTTTGTAAGGGATCCTTGATCAAAAACATATTTTTTATCGTTAAGGAGCCCTAACTTGGTTGTTGAATTATGCAAGTAATCTGGAGTCCTTTTGGCACCAAATACAAAATACTACACATAAGTGTTAACGGGGTGCAGTTTCTTTGTAGTTTTCAAGCTTACAACGATAGACCCTTGTTCATTGTAGATCATGTTGCAGAAGGAATCTGGAAACCCACGGGAAAGAAGAACGTTAGTCTCGTAAGTTATTATCATTATATAAGCTTGATCTCAACTGGTTGGGACTTGCTATTTGGCTTCTGAAAAGTATTGAGTTGAAAAAAAAAAAAAAAAAAAAAGACTGTGATGCTGATGGGAATTAACGGGCTTCCAAAAAGTATTGAGTTGAGGGGGTGGGGGAGGAGAAAGAAAAAAAGAAAAAGGTTACTGGGATGTTCTTTGGAATTAAGGGCCTGTTTGGCCATGCTGCAGTAGTCACTGTCAGTGCTTTTCTAAGTGTAGTATAGCGTTTGGAGACCATTACGGAAGCACTGTCCTCCTAGAATTACATTAACATGCCCTTCAAACTAACTATTGTGGGAAGCTATTGGAGGGAGCTTCCTTCTAATGGGCCCTGTTGTAGAGAAATCCCTACCCACAGAAGCTTGGCTAAACAGTCACGGAGTCTTGTATTTGTCAAATGAGAAAGACACTGGCCCTCAAGGTTTTGGTGGGACACTGCTTTTGCATTTCATAAATCATGACCTTACGGGTGTGGCACCTGAGGTACATATTTATTGAGTGGCAGCTCAGGGAAGCCGGCAGCATGATGCTACAAATTATGACCATTCAGGCTGTGGGCTTTCACCACTGGACTCCTCCAAAGGTGATACAAAGTGTTTATGAAGCGGAAACTCATTGAAGCTGGCAACATTATTCGCATGACTTAAGATCCAGGGTATATTTCTACCAGCTGAAGTCCACATAGTGGTTGGATGAACATGCAGTTTGGAACTCTGTGCATGGTGGTCATGGATCATGGAAGACGGCGGCATTGTTTGCTGTGAGGCCCATGAGTCAACATGCAGAGTAACTTTCTACCAACTAAGGGCCACATTCTGAGTGATTGGATGATCTAAATGTTTATTCTTTAATGCTATGCGTGGGGATTACCATGAGGAACTCATATCAATGGATGATTATGGAAATATTTTAGATGCTTTAATTTCAGTTGCCATAAAGAAGATCTTACTTTTCTGATTTTTTTGCAGAAGAAAAGAAAAATTGTTTGATCTCATGAAAAGTTTAGCAAATATACTGAGTCACGTCAACATGTAGGACCTAGGGGTTAGTTGGTAACACGGTGGATCATCAGCTGTTAAAAAAAAAAAAAAGAGGTAGAATGGAGTCATCTTGGCTCATCTTCAACATATAGAGGGTGACTTGGAGATCACAGCACCTTCATTTGGAAAAAAAACATTGCTAAATATTAATCATGTGATCATTTAGAGCATACTGTATGGCAGTACACTTGCAAACTCATTTCAGCTCATTCATTCACAAGAAAGTGAAGATGGATGCAAAATTGCCAAAGATCATTCATCAGGCCCGTTGATCATGCAGATGTTAGAGGATGGAAACAATGAACTTATTGGTGAGCCAAACATAGATTTGAGGGGGTGGTCTGTCAGCTGAGGATACATTCAGGAGAGTCATAGAGGATGATAATACAACCAAAGGGAGTCATCGAGAATTGTTGTATGACAAACTCGTATTACCAAATTGGTCAACTCAAGATAGGTGCGAGGCAGAGAGAGTTAAGCTGTCAGTACGACTGAAGTTTCAACAAATTACAAATTCATATTACCTTATTGCTTAGGAGAAGATTGATCAAAGAGAATCTCTCCACCATAACAACTCTTTTTTTTATTCTGAGGATCCACCATATCAAGTCTTGAAAATGAAATATTGTGATGGTTGGAGTTTAGGGCATCCCTTTGCGTGCATGTGTGGCAACGAACTCATATTTGCTTAGTGGTCATGACTGAAAATGGATGCAAGAGAGAATCTCTCCACCTCAGTAAGTTGTGTACAATGAAATATTGTGATGATTGGAGTTTGGGGCATCTGTTTTTTTTTTTTTTTTGGATTTACTATGCTAAGTTATTGCAAATGGTGGAAAATTGACCAGTTCTTTTATTTTGAAACAATTATTCATGAAATTGGGAGATCAAGAACAATGTTGGCCATGGAATTCAGGTAAAGGTAAGCTTTTTCTATCGCATGAGACAATTCCTTTCCAAATATAAGGAAGAGGAATTCTTAGTTTTTTGTAGGGATGGTCTCTTGGGTAGTTGTAAGACAAACTGTATTTAATGCAGCTTTGTTGGGTGGATAGAAGAAAATGTTTAGAGGATAAGTGCAGTGAAATGTATTTTCCAAGATGAGTGTGTGGAAGGAGGGTATAATATTGTGAATGAGAGAGAGTGTCAGTTCGAGTTAAACTGTTATGACTTGAGCGGTCAGATCTAGCATTGCCAATGCATGGTCACCTAGCTATGGTTAATCACTTTTTGACTGCTCAGTGCCAGGGGCAAAGCCAGGACCTTTTTTTTGGGGGTGTTTGGAGGGAGGGGCAATTTGCCACAGAGGGGACATAATATTTTATGAGGAGAGCAACTATATAAAATTTTCAAGAGGGATTTTTTAATTTTAAAAAAGTTCAGGGGAGCAATTGTTGCTCAGCTCTATGAGGCTCTGCCAGAGCTGCTGACCACACTACCAATCCCCTTGGTCAGTTAGTGTAGAAAAATAGTACAAAACCTTACTAAAGGGGAAAAACCATATAGCCTGTATGAATAATCATACTCTATGAAGTAGCCTAATGGACACCAATAGTAAAGAAAAATTACCGAGTGCAAGGAAATGAACCCTTCTCTTTGGAAGGGCCTTATCGACTTGCTCGGCTAGTCTTGCAAGCTCCTATTCAGTACTGGCTATCATCGGATAAGAACATCAATCTTTTATCAAATTTGTGAAGGTTATTGGGGAAAGGCACGCTTAATCACACTGGGAATGACTCACAATAACATTCTGCCAATTGAAAGCAATAGAAGTATTTAGAATTTTGATTTTCTTATGCTTAAAGGTTGTAAGGTGATAAATGTGTGCTCCTGGACAAGAAATATGGTGTGTTCCCTCCTTTAAAAGTCAGAACAATTTCTCATTATATGCTTCTTGTTATAATTTTAATAAAAGATTTTATGGTGACATCTTATGCGTGGAGACTTGTGGGTCAATGTTCTCTTTATTTGTAAGACCTAATTTATCAGTCCCCCAAAAGGATAGATATATTCGAGATGATATCATTTTTGTAGGGGAATTTTATCGGTAAATTAGAACATATTAGATAAAAAAAATTTATCATTAAGTAAAACAAATATGACCGCATATTTAGGAAAAGAATATATTAGAAACTGCAATCGCGTGAGAAATATACATTTGTGACAAACACATTAATTTTTCATGAAGTTTATAATTTGTGAGCTCACCCATCTAAGGATGGGTTAAATAAATCTATGTAGACTTTCTAAATATGACGAGCTTTCTAACTCTTTGATTATCATTTAACTTGTTAGGATGTTTGATTAATTAATTTTTTTATTTGAATAATATTAGTCATTGCTTCATTATTATCGGTTAGTTGTGGAATGTACCCTTAAATTATTTAACACACACTCTCTTATGCTTTATTCGCATGCAAAGAAACCCACAACTTTTCCATTATGTCGACATAAACATAAAAATCATTTTTACTTTCTCTCTTTTTTGGTCACCTTACAAAACAATTTTATTGGTAAATGAGCAAATAGTTGTTGAACAACTTGTGGTGCTTGCACATGATACAGGTTGGCCTCTATACCTATTTGCCGAAAGCACCCTAAATGTGAAAGATCTTTGTTTGTTAAATTAGCTGGAACAGCTTCTATGCCACCAGTGGGACTTTATTTGCTGCATCAAAGTTGGATGTGAAGCTGGAATTGATGCTTGTTTATGTTACTCTTATCCCACACCCTGGTGGCTAGGTCGGGTTCATATTCGAGTTGAAATTAGCGCTGAAGTTTATTTAAGTGAAATTTAACTTGTACTTATAGCTCATTTTAGATAAAGCGCTGCAATATGAAAACCTAAGAGGTTATATATATAATTAAGATACTAAATTTTTTCACTAACGGCTCTTCATTAAATACAAGTTATAAACATTCAGAGTTATTCAATTGATTAATCAACTCGATTTACCATTAAGGCGTGAGAATATTTCTGAGATAAACGAACCAAGCAAAAGTTGAACAGTCTAGTCATTGTTTAATATGATCTCAACTTAATTTTTTTTATACATCATTAAGTTCTTGTTTGAAGTCTTTAACTTAACTTAGTTTATTAGATCTATTTTTTAGCTTGAATTCAAGTTACATTAATCTGCAATAGATTATTATATCAAATAAGAACAATTTCCCATATATCTTGTAAATTTAGGTTATTTTTCAATTTGGGTTACAGTTAACTTCAGGTCAGGTTTAATTTTGGATTTCATTCACTCAATCTTCTGGGAATTGTATTTCTGGGTTTGATTCAACCCTCACTTTAAGAAGATAAACCCTAACTCTGAATTTGTTGGAGTTAGCTTCAAGTTTGTGCATAAAATATCCTCATAGTATATGTGCATAATTCTAAGACAAGGATCTTTTGTGGTTTTGTACTTGCTTTGTACTTCAATGCAAAATCCTGATGTCATTTCTTCTGTTTTATGTACAAGAATTGTTATTTTTGTTTTAATGTATTTTGTTCCTGAAATGCAAGAGATCTGATGTCAATCTTCATTTTAAGGTGGATGGAGAGTCGCTTGACAAAGCATTGAGCTCTATCCAAGCTAACGAGTATACTGCCGTCCTCTTCTATGCCTCCTGGTGCCCATTCTCCCACAGCGCTCACTTTACATTTGATCTGCTTAGTTATATGTTTCCCCAGATTACGCACTTAAAAGTTGAAGAATCATCAGCCATGCCAATGTAAGGGCACTTAAGGTTACTGTATTTGCTTTGGACTAGATTGTTCTCCTCGTTATGTTCTCAAGAAACAATAAAGCGCTATTAACTTATGGCTCTAAATGCAGATTATTTTCAAAATATGGGGTTCACAGCTTCCCTGCCATTTTAATTTCAAATCGAACCTCGAGGGTGAGATATTATGGTCGGAAGGATCTCAGCTCACTAACTCTTTTCTACAAAACAGTTACAGGTATTCTTTAATATACCTGGTTTATCATATGATTCTACAGTCTAGGTGTTCTTACATGATGTTATGCTGAATAAGATGTCATTTTTATTTGCTTGACATAACAATTATGCAGCCTGACTGACTGGTGGCAGCTAAAGGCCATTTATTTGCCAGATTCCTTTTCGGGATTGGCCATACTCTCGTTGCTATGTTCCTCGATGAAATATGATCTAGTGAGGTGGTACAAAGTTTGGTATTATGCAAAATAGAAGCCTCCTTATAAAACTGATTTAACCAAAAGACAATGGTCATACAGTTTAGTGGAAGGCTATAATTGAAGGCCAAAACCCTGTCAATTGGCAAGAACACAGTGTTCACTTCTCTGTTTGTTGATCGGCCGGATTCCCAATTTGTGGTGTGGGGCCATAGATTAGCGACCCAAAGTCCAACCTGCTTGTGCTTTCGATAATTCCTATTATCAATGACAAGGATGCTAAAGTTTCTAGACATGTGTGCAGATGATGACCCTCACCTCAGTGTCTAAGAAAATATGTAGGCGAGCATGCCATAGAATAGTAAAATTAAAAAGGAGAATACCATTTGGCTTTTATGAGAGTAGATCTGATAATGTTATATAGCAGTTATAGAAGGCTACCATTTGCATTTGATGAGAAATATCTAACGGTTGGATGCTTGGAAGTTGCTTATCTTGGTTCTTTCCTGTCAAAGGACTTGAAATGCTGGTGTAGGTTTCCAGATCTTTGAATGTTGTGTTGGCAGGAACCTACAGTTAGTGCAGAAAAAAAATGCTTTTGTGGCTGTTATTTATTGCTCAGGATTTAAATGGTCTTTGATTTTTGCGATCCAGGTTTTGAACCAATTCAACTCGTGGTAGACAACCAACCTAGCAGTTTGGGTTTAGGGACACCCAAATCCCATCCATGGGATGGCTCACCAAATGAGATATTTAGCAGGGAGCCGTACCTGGTCTTTTCATTACTGTTTTTCTGCGTAAAAGTCCTCCTCTACTTTTTCCCGGGAATGCTATCTCATATCAAGGCCTTTTGGATTTCTTATTGTTGGCATTTTAACCTTGGGATATTTGGGGAAACTAGCCAGCTGTTGGAGCGTGTTCTCCATGTTGCCAATGTTAAGAGGGCATGGAGCAAATTCGGGCTTAGCAAGACCAGGAATTTTCATAACAGTGCCAAGAATGCACATGTCTGGGCATCGTCATTTGCTTCTGTTTCATTGGGGGAGTCGTCATCATCAAGAACTACAGACTCATAACTTGGGAGAGGTTGGTTGCTTTGAAGAACAATGAAACTGAAATGACAGGGAGGTGCAGCGGGTGGATAATTAGCTGTGATTTCCTAGCAGGTAGGCCTTTAATTACTTTTTTTGTCCTCGTGTTTTATTATTGTCCCTATCTTTTGGCGAGCTGAAGCTGCTTTCTTTTGAGCTTTAGGCATATGGGGAGCATGTAAATTTCAGAACCTCTTCTGTAAAGTATATCAATGGGCCTTTGGAACACCTCCGTGCCTTTTGTACTCATGGGTTGATGCTTCATCGGAAGGGACCCATGCACTTTTTGGATGGTTTCTTATATGTTTGATTTCATATGGGTTGCTTACAAGGTTGTCTTTGAACTCCGTTTTATATCATCCACTTAACCTCAATTAAAAAATTCATTGATTTTTTCTACCTTTGAACATTGCTACTGATTAGAAAGTGTTAATCCTTCTAATCAGTACTATTAATTTTCTGACTGCTGTCTACTCTTGCTAAACGGGGCAATTCTTGGTGATTGTTGCCATGAGCCATTTTCCCTTGGTTATGAATTTTCCTGTCCAATCATGGCATTTAACATTGGGTTATGAAGGGGCTATGCTTTGAGGGCTATTTGGGTGAGATGGGGATTTCCAAACTAATGGTCAAATATGGTTATTAGCTCTTGCATTGGGCATCATCCAATCTTTTGTGTGTCAATGTTTGGCAATTATTGCTTATGGGCATATGTTATATGAAAACCACTTATAAATAAACAATCCTGTTTTGACGATCTTCCTGATTAAAGCGTCAAAATGCGTTTTTATATCGCAATAGTAAAAGAATAAAAAAATAAAAAAAATCTCAGGTTATTTTTACGTAGATAAATATGTTTGGTTAGAGATAAAATTTTTCAGGGTAATAGTTGTTAAGTTGATAAAAAATAATGTAATATGATAAGAGCAACGGTGAGATGTAAAAAGAATAAAGTTAAAATAGATAAGTTAGTTGTATGAAAATGATTGAAAAGTAGAGTTTATATGTGAAAATGTGAAAAAATAAGTAAAAAATAGGATAGTTATGAAAAGTGAAAAGTTTTAGATTGAAAAGTTTCGGTGAATTTTTTTTTGCGTCCAACTAAACGCCAAGTTTTGGCCAAATTGCACTTGCAGCAAAAAACTTTGCTTGTTAGAAGTGGGAAGTTTTGACAAAACAAACTCAAATTTTCAAATTGTAGATATTTTTATGTTTTTTTAGAAAATTTTCGTTTTACTATAAATAATTTAAATTTATTTAACTTTTTTCTTCGATGTATTTACTTTTTAAATTTTCAACATCATGTACTGAACGACAATTTCTGATAGATGTAACGATGAGGTACGCTTTCAAAGAGCAAAATCATTTTGGATTCTGGTGCAAATCGGTAAAAATTCGATAGTATCTATGCAATAACCTGAAAATAAGGGGTGTAATTTAAGCAGGATGCTTATGGGTTGACCCAGAAGTACTCCAAAATGGATAGGATGGGTTCTTTTTCCCCTCTGCCTGTGAAGTATTAGGATGGATTAGGTTCCGAGGTATGGGTACCTCCAATCAATCTTGATTACTTAATTGATATATATTTTACAAACTATATTATATATTTAAAAATATAAAAATATATCTCTTAAATATGAAAGAATTTGTTTAGTTTATCTATTATTTAGTATATTTAATAAATTTATTTTTAATATTATATTATCATTATATTAATTATAGGTTGTTAAGTAAGATTTATAATAAAATTATAGTTTTCGAATATAAGAGTACTACCTTAAATAATCATTTTGGATTCGTAGCTAAAACTGATCCAACTTTAAGAAAATAGGGTAGCTTAGACTTCCAACTGACGCACTTAAAAGTAGGATAGGTAAAGTGGGAGTTTTATTAGAGTTGACTTTAAAGTAGACCAACAAGGTTCAGGTTGCTCTCGTAACGTGAAAATAACACATCAAGGTTGAAAAATGTACCATAATATGATGCTTGGACGGTGCAAGCGTGGCTTTTAAATTTCTTTAGATGGTAGAAAAAATGGCGGCGAGGTTGAACATTCAGGGATTTTTAGTTCATAGATGGGTGGAGAAGGTGGCTTTCACAATTCACATTCGTGGATAGGTAGCTAGCATGCTAGTAACCCGACTGGCAGGAGTCCGAGAGAGTCCCGCTTTGAGTGTGGAAAGTCCGAGTTTTTGAGTTTCAACTCACCAAGTTATCTTCCATTTTTCAGAGCAATATTTCCATACTCCATAGCTACTAAGTTAGCAACACTGCATTCCTAGAGTCAAATAAAAATCGGGGATGGATAATTAGAGAATTTAAAATATATTGAAAGTACCAAAAAATCAAAAAATTAATCCTACCTTACCTAGCTTCAAAGGCTTGGCTATAAGCCATTGGGCACTTAGGGCAGTTGTAAATCTAGACACCTCGTAGTAGGGATATCTGGTTTTAAATCTCATTTCCCTCATGAGAGGAGCTTTTACAATATAATCCATTGAAATAGGGTTGTGCTATTTGGGGTTTGTAAAAATTTACTATAATATAGGGGTATTTATAGAAAAATTCCTCCCATAATATGAGGGTTGTGAATGTATCTAGTTATAATATTTAGATGTTACATTGTAAAAAACTGTCAATAAAAAAAGGCTTGAGTATAAGATTAATTTTGGTGGAAATTTGTGAATATGGGAAGAGCTTTCGCGAATTTATATGTATAAAAGAATTAGGGTTAAACTTCACAAGTACATTTGAAAAAATTTCGAAATTTTATAATGGGCCTAAGTGTGAATACGGCTCGAATGATATTTAGGGTGTGTTTGGGAATAAATAAAATTTTTGGTGAAAAGTTTTGAAAAATAAAAGTTGTCAAATGATGTGATATGATAGGGGTAATGATGAGGAATAAAGAGGATAAAGTTAAAATAGATAGGTTAGTTGTATAGGTAATTGTGTAGAAATAATTGAAAAGTATGGTGGTTTGTGTTGGAAGATGTAAAAAAATAATTAAAAAATAGAAGAATTATAGAGATTGAAAAGTTTTATGTGAAAAATTTTTTGAATTGCCAAACACCCCCTTAGTTTCTTTATATGCTTACCCATGACCATGGATTAGTTGTTACGTGCTAGAGGACGGCGTTTGAGTTTAAGTTGATGGAATGACAAGATGTTTTTGAGCGAACTGATTCAATCCACTCGAGTGAAAAATTCTTTTTTTTTTTGAAATTTTTTTCACACAACTGTTAAATTAGGTGTATTTTACATGTGTATTAATTTTTACCAATTTTGGAGATTTTTAGATTTTTTTATTTTTAAAAACTAGCGGCATTTTTAGTAAAATTACTAAAATACCATTGGTTTTTAAAAATCCAAAAAAAATCTAAAAATTGCCAAAAATAGTAGAAAATGATGCACATGTTAAAATACTCTTAGATTAACAGTTGGGTGAAAAAATTTTCAAAAAAATAAAAAATGGGTTTTGAACTCAGATGCATTGAATTAGCCCTGCATTTTAGAAGGGTATAACTCTTGAACTTGATTTTATGCTCCCAAGAGCATTGAGCTTCAATTCTCGTGAGTGCATATATTTATTTTTAAAATTTTTTTAAAACTTTTCATGAAACTGTTAATCTAAGCATATTTAACATGTGTATCAATTTTTACCATTTTTAGATTTTTTTTGAATTTTTAAAATCAGTAGCATTTTGATTTTAAAAAAATTCAAAAGAAATTTAAAAATATCCAAAAATGGTAAAAATTGATATATAAATACACTTAGATTAACAATTGTAAAAAAATAAAAAATTAGTGTAATACACCCAATGCCCCCAGGTTCACAGGATTGGGGTCCATGACTCTTTTTACAAAATAGTTTACCGTTAGAACTTAAAAAGACGTTTTTAAATAAATCTTCAAACCATTTTATCATATTATAATCTGAACCCGGCCAAGTGTATGGAATTAAAAATCGCAATATAGGAAGTTTTGAGTCGTAAACAGGTCATCAAATTAGATAAGCAGAATATTATCAATTTACTTAATTTTTAACGTCGATTTTAGTAATGAAACGCATTAAAAGCAACCCAAACTGTACATGTATCCTCACATAGCACCATCTCAGAAAAGGGTTTCCGGTGGATAGCACTTTACATGCATGCTTGGGTTTTTGCGGTTTCAGTCAAATGCATCTGGATGTATTTAAATCATTTTTAAAATTTCTTTTTGTATAAAAGTGTTAATCTGAATGTATTTAACATGTGTATTGATTTTTACAAAATTTGGATATTTTTAGATATTTTTTATTTTTAAAAAATCCGAAAATCTAAAATTACCAAAAAATGGTAAAAATTAATACACACATTAAATACACTTAAATTAACAATTGTGTAAAAAAAATTTCAAAAAAAATAAGTATTTGTCTTTGGTGCATTGAAGCTAAGTGCACATTGAGATGTGATAGACATGAGGGTATTTTGGATATTTCTCATATTTTAATGGTGTTAAAAGTTGAGGCTATGAAATGAAAAGAAACCGAAATTTGGAATTGAAAATACAAATGCAAAAAATTATAAGTGCATATAGATATAATATCGTATTTAAATATGTTATAATAGAATGCAAATCAATGCTTGCATTAAAATAAGGCCTTAATTGATGAGAACGATAATTCTTCTCATAAGGCCTTAATTAGCGAGAAACATAAACTATTACTCTACCATGTTACATTAGAACAAATCCTAAATCCTTTCTTGACGCATCACTATAAGCCATGAAATGCCTTTATTATCAGGTAATGCTAACACTAGGGTGGATGTTAATCTTCTTTTCAACTGATCAGAACTCTACTCATAGTCTTCTGTCCATATAAACTTGTCATGCATCTGCATTAATTTGTTCAGAGATATTGCAATACTAAAAACCTCTTTTACAAGTCATCTGTGATACCTTGTCACACCAAGGAAAACACATTCTTCAATTACTGTCGAAGGTCTTCACAAATTGACCACAACCAAAGATGAATCTACTAAAATTCCTTCGCCACTAATAACATGACAGAGAAAGGCTAGTCTTTCCATTCAAAAGTCACATTTTAAAATTTGGCATGAAGCTTCTTTTCTTGTAAAATGTTTAGTACTTCATGCTACTAATTGGCATGCTTGACCTGATCTTTAAAATAGTCCAAAACATCTATAACTTACAAAATAGAAATAGCAATCATCATAATTTATAAAATTTAGAGAACAATATATGATATTAAGTGTTATAAGTTCATTTCATCATTTTTTAATGCCTATTTACCAACCTTTAATCTAATACCATTCTCTGTGATGCCTCGAACTTGAGACGCCTTACCTTACTCTAAAATCATTTAATTGATAAATTGTGAGCAGGATTTGTGACCCTATTCATAGGGTAGAGTCTTCAATTTAATCTCATTTCAATTTACAAGCAATCACACACTTGTAATTAATATCACATAATATTTTCAATCTGTTAAAATATATGTTTACATAATCAGTTCTCGACACTCTGTTCTTGTATAATATTGAACATTTATGGTGTATTTATACATATATAGTACATGAGAACCATATAAGCTCAAAAGTTTCTAAACCGAGACATCTTTCTTGAACTTTTCCTATCTAAGGTTGAAAAAACAAAATGTGAATACTAAACTCAGTAAGTAAGTATTTTCATTTCAAGTAAACATTTTCAACGTAAAATTTGGCATTTCATAATATATTTATATGCAAACGCATATTTCACCTTCATGCTTTATATGGATTGGATGGTCCCTATTTTAAAAAGTGTGTCGCTAGCCTTTGAGCCTATATTAGCGACTGGGTTACATTAGAGGAGGACATTAGTCCACTTATACTTCTAAAATAGACCTGTACTTTTGTGCAACATGCATTATACACATTTTAGCATGATTTTAAGAAATAATCACATTCATCATTCTATATCTTTTTCAAGTTGAGAAAATTTTGCACAATCATCTTTTAAAAAAATTAATAAACACATTGTCTAAATCATATTGTGTGGATGACCATCTTTAAATAAATTTTAAATGTCACAATAAAATCAATTGTAGGACATTCCAATATTTAAAAAAATAAATAATTTCAAAAGCATTGTTTGCTTACCTCAAAATGTTATCCTATCTCATCGATCTTTTCTTTTCTTTTTCCTAAACAAGTAAAAAGACTATCTTATATATTTGCATTATATTTTTATACTTGCATACCTATTCTTTTATATTTATATATGTAAACTATACATATCATTAACATGATGTGGTCCCAACCTTAACAAATTATTTTATAAAATTTTCATAATAATATACTTTCATGAAATTTCATTAACTGAAATTTTACCAAATTTAATTAAATATTATTTTTACCTATTCATTTCCACAATTAACATCATCTTATCAAGAAAGTCCAAAATTAAACCTATTATTGATACTTTTAAACAGTTGAAATCCTCATGTTTAAAGTTTCTTAAAATTCTGTTATAATTGTAAATATATTATTCATTATAACATGAATAAAATGGAAATAAAATGAAAAAGCAATTAAAATTTGTGAAGCATGTTTTAACACTTATGGTTTCTAAACAACAGGATTATTATTATTATTATTATTATTATTATTATTATTATTATTATTATTATATATTTATTTATTTCG
>JAXCLR010000092.1:43365485-43406857 GCA_035584095.1 Annona squamosa
TTATTATTATTATTATTCTTATTATTATATATTTATTTATTTCGTCTAATTATTTTAATTGAAGAATGTATAAAATGGTAAATTTGTCATGCTAGATTTGTTTAATGGCAGCCATTGATGCGACATGAAGAATTTTCAGAGCGTACGAAACATCTGATTGACCTGTATTCTTCCATCCTTAACTGCTTAAAATTTTTTTTTAAGGTTTCAACATATGCTAACCACACCTTTATAACATCCTGCCATCAGCAGTCAACCCTGGTTAGAATTTAACTATTCTTAGCATGCGTACACCTAATACTGCCAAGTCATGCCGCCTCCTCTGCTTAGTTCATTTCTTCTGGATGTAATCATGCTGCATATTGCATGCTTCTCTTTACATTTACACGTCGCTTACCTATTAATACAAGCCTTTTCTGCTAATTCCACGTCAATTGTAGTACATTGGTGGCAATCATCTATTCGCAATGCATAGTTTAATCCCTCCTGGATGATAACTATTTTGTGTCTTTGAAAATTATGTACTAACTTTCTAAAGATGTAATTCATAATCCAACCTGTCTATGCTTTGTAGCACATCGAATTAGCCTTTCATATCAAGTTTTATGTCAAAATTATTAGAACTGGTTAAGATATTACCATTTAAAATTAACTAATGCAATTTATTCAAATTTTAATTTTTTACCCATTTGTAATTATATTTTGTATAATTTAATCCATTCACTAAGTAGAGTACATTAATTTAGGCTTGCTCATGGAATCTCATATAAAATGGAGTTGTATATGTAGAGGGCTGTTACAGCAGTGTAGTTGCCCAAGAAATGGGCCCTACATATATTAAAATATAATGAAACTTTATACAATCATTTATCTATATATAAATCATACTTTAGATGGTTTAAATCTTGAAAAACTACTTTAAAGTTGTTATTTATATCAAACTATTTACTATGTTGAATTTGTACTATTTTTAGATGAGATATATACACATATCCGATTGGGATGAAAATTAATATGGTAATAAAATACATTATTCTAAATACAATAGGTGAAGTAGATTATAATTTGATCATCATATGGAGCCCATTTTAGCTCTACTGCACTACAATTACGGTGCAGCGGCGTTGCATCTGAATATATCCCTTATATGTACAATAATTTAATTATTATAGCTTTTAGTGCATAGAGGATGTGAACATGTATGCTTGTTCGAATATCACTAGACGTGCCATGCATGGGGTGGGTCCATGCGCGTTTTCCAATGCAGTAATGGAATTTATATAAATACTTTATTAAATCATTTTTCATAATCCAATTTATCCATATTATAGAGATATCAATTTAACCGTTTACTACATTGGGTATGTTAATAGACTTACACAAAATTTCCTATAAAAGCGACTTATATACGTATGTACTTTAATAATCACTTAATGAAGTACAAGAAGAAAAAAACGTAAATGCATGCCTGGACGTTCCTACATGCATGGGGTCATTTCATACGTTTTTTGATGCAAACTAAACAAATTAATTTAAGCACTTTATTCAATTATTTTTCATAATCTAATCCATCTAGATCAAAGAGCATATAATTTAACACTTTCCATCCAATTCTCATGTCAATATGAATTATATATTCTTATGTCTAAGGAAAATACTCTAGATGAATGTAAGCCACTGATTTCGGCCCCCCAAATTGGCCCAATTTTTATTTATTTTTATTTTTCTAAAAGGTCTATGAATTTAAACAATTTCATTTGGTATAATTTGGAATTTTGAAATTCTTCCTAAAAATTTATAAAAATTCAGTTTCATATCTTACTTTTATGGGATTGTAATTTACCCCCTTTTTCTTATAAATTTCAAATTAAATTTTTTAATTCCAATTAGGTCCCTTTTTGTTTCTACTCTTTTCAAATTTACCCTTCAATCCTTCTTTTCTAAATTTGCAATTTAATCCCACTTTTCTAAAATTACAAATTAATTTTTTTGTAAACATACACATTTTTTATAACTTTACATTAATAACATATATTCCGTACAAGCTTTAAGAATATAAGTTACATTAACTTATAGAATAATTATATAATAAGTCTCACATAGTATAGGTTTCACAGAAATTCAATACAAGTTCCTCACTCATCTAACCAATTCGCTTCCAAGATTATATCCACTTCCTTCATGGGCATAACTATAGGGTCTGAAGGCATCACTATGTCTTTTATTTCTATGAGGCATGCTATAGATAGAGAATTCACAACCAAAATTTATCCCATAGGTGAAATTACTAATAGATCTTGAACCATATTATCAACATACAAGATATGCTTAAGCACAAATTCAAATGCAATGAAAGATCTATCAGCAATAGTATCAAAAATAGCACAAGCATAGCTTTCAGGTATACGAACTATACCTGCCACTGCGCTTGGTGGAGCTTCTACCTGATTTGGGTTAAGGGCAAATACCAGTGCTTGAGGATTAGCTTCTTTGTTTTGATTCCCCTACTGCCAATTATTTGTTGCTAATTATAGTTCTACTTTCCACATTGTCCCTGATACTATTGCGATTGCTATTGTTGTCCTTCAGGCCTTACTGATGGGCACTTCTGATAATAATGTCTGATTTTACCACAAAAATAACATACCATAGCTGAAGTGCATTGTCTTGCTAAATTTCTACTTTTACCACATTTCAAATAGCACCTGGTGATATTGGACATTTGCCTTTGTGATAAATCCTGAATTTATCATGTTTTGGAGTAGCTTTTTGATATTGCTAATTTCCTTGTTGTTGTTTGGACTATTCTGTTTTGGGTTTTCTTATGTGGTTGAGTTTCTGTCTCTTTGTCAGTGCATCACCTATGTGTTATTGCCCCTTCCTTTTGTCTACTTCTATTATCATCTTATTGAGTTCAGATTCTGCAATTAGGGCTCTCTTGACTATCTTTGCATACATCTACATCCTTCATACAAAACTTTTGCCCAAACTCCTCTCAGTCCATTGATGAATTTTTGTAAATAATATTCTTCAATCTTAGTTAACTCCAGAGCAAAACGTTGCAAGGAGGCAAACTTCTGTTCATATTCAGCTACTGACATTCCGTTTTATTTCTATTCAACAAACTTCTTAGTCTTTTCTTCTTGGGTAGTGATTGGAAAGAATTTCTCAAAAGAACTTTCTCAAATCACTTCTAAGTGATCTCTTGTCGTTGTTCGATGAAGATCCTTGCTTTTGTCTCCCACCATCGTTCCACATCATTAGTCAACATCTAGAGTTTTTGCCCATGATGCTCTCTACTTCTTAATATATTTACCATTTTGGCTTCCCTTAATAGAATAATAAAATAGAGTATTAGCTACATATACGATGTTCTTCATACCTTATTTAGCTACATGTAGGTTTAACCCTCTCAACCTTCAAATCTAGCATACCCTTATTGCTCCCACTAATTGTTAAATTCATTTACGAGGCATAACCTTGCATTGATACCATAATTGTCATGACCCAATCCAAGGATTATCGACCACCTAATTTGGATGATAAACTTGAGTCAGTTATGCTTCAATGAATTTAATAATTACTATTCATTCAATAACATCCAAAAAGTTAATCACAAATATCTTCTACATTAATAGGAAAAATTCCCATTAACTTATTATAAGCCAATAAACAAAAATAATTAAATAAAATAAGTTATCTTTGCTGCATCACTCAGCTCATTATTCTACACTATTGACCAGATAGTCCCGCCTCTCTTGAAATTTAAATTACTCAGGAACGAGTTAAATAACTCAGTAAGTAAGAAATAAACGATGCATATAATGGTGTGCATCATGAAAATACCATAAAAAATGCACCAATCATTGACCCATGTGTATGGGTCTCAACTGTTCCTATGATGGAGAAAACTTACAACCTTTCAGGATATAGTCCATAAGGGACATACCATCACTTATTAAGGTAATAACACACTGTCTACTAAGAAACGTTCCAAAGCAGCCTTTTAGCATCATAGAACCTACTAAGGAATTAAATAAGACCAATACACATATTCTTAAGGTCCTACATGTGCAAATCGATTTCACGTAGCAAATGATCATGATGTATATTACACACACCATTTTCACTTAAGCACCATAATAATTATATCAACCCAATTAAATATCTTATAAACTAAAATAATTTGGGATCCATAATAAATTAGGTGAACCAACTCACTGAACGTAATTTAGTAAATTCAAGAAAAAATTTCCACCATAAATAGCAAGTAGCCAAAATATCAAAATGAACATCCACAAATATTCTACATGGTGTATCCTACTGTATAAGGGTGTGTTTGGTAAGAAGAAGAAGTTGTCAAGTTAAAATTTTTCAATCTAAAACTTTTCACTCTCCACAACAACCCTATTTTTAATTATTTCTTCACATTTTTCTATATAATTACCTTACTTTTCAATCATTTCTTCACAATTACCAACAAAACTAATCTATCTATTTCAACTTTATTCCATTTATTCTTCATCATTACCCCTATCATATCACATCATTTGACAACTTCTACTCTTTACAACTTTTCATCAAAAGTTTTATTCATTCCCAAACACACCCTAAATTTATTTTCCAATAACTTTTAGTATTAACCAACATTCATCAATTTTAATATGCAAATTCTGTATCAAATCTAACTTCATTTATTCAAATAGTCTCTTTGAAAAATAAAATGAAATATTAGAGTTTAATCACAACTCTGAAACTATCCTTCAATGATAAAAATAAAAAATTTATATATCCTTTATCATACACTATACCATGCTTGCTAGATCAAAAATAGAATGCCCATCTACATGATCTACAATAATATGCACAAAAATATTTTGTAACATCAAAGAATTAATTTATGTTATATAAACAAATTATAAAACTGCTAACATAAATGTGTAATTTATATTTATTTCAATCACAGAATATTAGATAACAAATAACCAATTGGTGTTAATTACATACCTAATTACACAAAAATATAATTTTCTATATATATCATAGTCACAAATATTAATATCTCATATATATTTTTTATACGCACAATTTAATCAGAAGTCCTGCCTGTGATTTAATTATTTACAATGGATGGTCCATGGACTTTTGAAAGTTCATAACTTAAAAGCACGTGTATATATTTATATAATTATAATGGACAATACACAGATTTCTCATATTAATGACTATGTCTAAAAAGTTTATAACATAAAATTCCAACTTACACAATAGAAATAAATCAACGGAGAGACTTTCCTTTTCCACTTCCAACTCCCTTCTTCATCTGATTGTTATCTCAACTTGCATATTTCCTTCTCCATCAAAATCCTTTCTTATGAATACATGTCTCGGAGTATAACTGAATTTAGAAGTCGTCCACAGCGGGAGTAACACAACGCCCACCATTGGTTCGGGATTTGCATCCATTCACATCGAAGGTACTTGTTCCACCCAATTATAAAATTTTAAAAATTCGCATAATATTTTCCCCTTCTGTTCTGATGACACATGTCCAACCAAGTTAAAAAATATTATTATATAAACCCCGCATATTATAACAGATCATTTAAACAGGGTATAACATTACAAAATATAATTCACATGTCCTTTAAATACTATAATACCTAGAATACGATATTAATATATTACATGATTACAACCTGATGAACATTATACAACCACAAGACTTCCAAAATTTTACATATATACGGAACGTATATATATTGTGCTGAACGTTACACATCTTGAATGCTTAAGTGCAGTATATAAATATATACAATTTTTGGTTGAAAATTTTCGTCCATAAATATATATAATGTATTATACATTACCAACACTGGAGGTCTTAAGCTGCCATCAAAAATACATACGGTACGCTATATTATAACAACCGGCTCTTCGGAGGTTATAATTATTCATCCAAAACATATGTATATCTCCACCCACCTATACAACGTAAGATATAAATTCATCCGAACCACCATTCCAGCAAATGTTTGCATCTGTTAAAATTACATCTTAGCGTAAATTTTATAAACATTGAAATGTGACTCCATCTTATAATAAAATTATATTCAAATTCAAAAGCAATTAACTCGTTTATATCCTCTGGCCACATTTTTTAACCTGACAACTAATTCATACATCTTCTACCAATTTTTATTTCACCCGGTTAGACTTAAAATAATAAAATCTCATTTGAATCACATATCGTTATGGATATAAAAATAATATACATGTCATTCCGTAATATGTAATTGTTGGTGAAATCATATTCGACATACCTATATTGCATTATATACAGCCAGTCCTGGACTTCCCAAGCTTCCGTCAAAAATATTATCAATACTTGGCTCTCAATGTTTTAAACTTTTATCTATATATAAGATATATCATTATAAAGAGCCCTGATCTTTTGCGTTCCATGCGTCCGGCCCAAAAACATATTTTTTTATTATTTTTATTTTTTCATAAGTAAATAAATCTAGGTGTATTAAATATATAAACCAAGTTTAACCATTTTTGGATGCTTTTAAGTTTTTTTAGATTTTTAAACGCATTAGCATTTCTGTAATTTTTAAGTCTCCAAAAAGACTTAAAAATTACGGAAATGCCACAGTGTTTAAAAATCCAAAAAATACTTGAAAACATACAAAAATGTTAAAACTTGGTTTATAAAAAAAATGAAAAAATAAAAAAATATATGTTTTTGGGCAGCAAATTATCAGTGGACCATTCTAAAATGTTCGTCTAGAGGCTTTAAACTTCATCGGAATTATAATATATTATGTAGAGAAATATATATGAAATGTCGATCCCAGTCCCTAGTGGCTTTTTAAAACTTCCATCAAAATATATTTGCAATGCATTCCATTATAAGTAACCGATTGGAATTTTTAAACTGCTATCAACAATATATAATATGTTATGTACAAAGTGACGTCTAGGGGGTTTCAGCTTACATAAAATAAATAAATATAATATATTATATCTTAAAGATATAATACTTTATATAATAGCCTACTTAACCAATATATAATTTGTGTAAGATAGTAGAACCAAATTAAATCAAACACTTAACAAAATCTACAATCTATAAAATATCTACCTTACTCAATAACTGAACCCGGCCATATCGGCTATTCTTACTAACACATTATACGGTCAAAAATTCAACATGGCACATCAAGTCAAAATATTTAGTTGGAGTTATTATAATAGTGCTTGAACCTTTTCACATCTCTTATGATGGTTACAAGAAATGCAACCAATGCAGCTAACCTTGCAGCCTTTGATTGACCACCACCCAATTCATTTGACACTCTTGAACCTCGAGCATTGCTTAGACTGAAGGGAGTGATGCACACTACTCATGTTTTTTTTTTTTTACACTGATTGATAAAGACGACATTTCTGTTTTTTGGGATTAGGCAGAAGACCAGAGAGATGAACAACCATCTCAAGCTGCCAATGTTCCAAGTTACATAACTGAACTGTCAGACAATCTCATGAACGATAGACCATAACAGCTATAGGAATGTCAAAGCCTTAAGATACCATGACATGCTTATTTAGAAAATTTAGTCCGAGTCTCCTTACAAGTTAGAGAGAACTTAACATGCATAATTGAAAGCAAGATAATGCTGCTGTACATTTTCTACCTAAGCCCGAGAGAGAGAATAATTGCTAGAAGGAGAGTCAACATGGCTTTCTACAAATGATGAATACCAAGCATATGATGCTACTGCATAGGCTTGCCCACAATGCACTTGCTAGTCAATAGGATGGTAATCAAGAAGTTATACGGGAAGGAATAGTAGTTGATTAAAAGATGTTTTGAACAAGACAGTAACAACTTCCAACTTTTGGCAGAAAATATTTAAAAAAGAAATACAATAAGTGCCAAGAGTAAGGTTATACTGGAAGGAATAGTGGTTGATTAAAGGATGTTTTGAACAGGACAGTAACAACTTCCAATTTTTGGCAGAAAAATGTTTAAAAAAGAAAGACAATAAGTGCAAAGAGTAAGGCTAGTGAAATTAAAAAAAATAGATGGGCCCCATATATAATTTTCAACATGGAACATATATGAAACATACCATACTACCATACCAGAACAAATATCAAACGACAATGCTATCCATTTCTCTAAAACCATGATATCTTCAAGGAAACGAATGTGCTATTCAAAATAGATAACTTAGTAACGTGTACCTCTCCTCTCACTTCAAACATCTATTGATTACAGTTTTTTCCTAAAAAGTTTTCTTACGATAAATAAAATAACAAAGCCATTAACAACCATTAGAATTCCTAGCAAACTTGTTAGAATTGAAAACATTGAACTTGACAAAAAAAAGTTTTAGAGAGTTAACTTAAAACATATCTCATAAATAATAATAAAACATATCTCATAAATAATAAACTTAAAAATTTTCCTAAACTTATTGTACCAAAAATTGTCTTTCGTTTCATTGGAACTTTTTGTTTAGCCAAGAAGAGAAAATTAAGCGAAATTAAGGAAAGTGAAATTTAATAAAACCAGAAAAACAAAAATAAATTTCACTTTACAAGTGTTACGATGCCACTTTAAGACAATCTTGCTACCCTTAATACCACTTAGAGTAATTCACAATTATCCTCAAAATGCAAAATGTAGAACTAAACCAAGAACCAAAAGCATCTCTTCTTATTGGGCACAAATATATGTGACTCAATCTTGATTCAATGAAGCATATAAGAGCAATAAAAAAAAACCATGTGAATAGGAGCTCGAAAGGGTGATACTGCTTATTGCATCTTCCATTTTGGTCGTTTCTTCGGCTATTGCTAGTGATCGTCATTGTCATGAGCAACTGCGTCGAGAGAACTTGCCATCGCCCATGTCAACATCTACCATGGCCGTTAGCCCGATAAAATCGATTTTTTCTCTATTTTGTTATATATATTTTTTTTTGGATAAAGGAAACAACTTATCTCACGGCCCTAGAGCTCGTCTAGGACGGAAGGATAGGAAGAACCAAGATTCATTTCCTTGTTATATATTCTTTAAATCTTTAGATTTCATTTGTCATTATTTTCTGTGCTTCTCTTTTTTCTTGGATTGCATGTAAGCAGATCTGGTTTCCATCGACCAGATCTCGTTTTGTTGTTGTTATTATTTTGTTTTTTCTTTTATTATTATTATTATTTTTTTGCATGCTTCTAAAATCAACATATCTGGTCACCGTCGACCAGAGTTTTTATTACATGTATTTATATATCTAAATTCATCTGCTTCCTCTGGTTATTTTCACACTTTTTTGTTTCTTTGCTATCATTATTTGTGGCTGCTTATGGTGAGTTTTTGCTACTTGATTTGATAGGCTTAATTGTAATGCTCACTTTTTTCGTGAGCATACAATCGAAATAAATATCATCGGGTTTTTGTAAGTGGTTTGAAAATTTTCAAAACAAACCCGGTAAATCAAAATACGCAATTGTTTTCTTTGGTTCAAAGACTTTCACATTTTGAAATATTTAATTAATAAAATGTTATGGGTTGAAAAACGATAAAACTTTTGACGAAAAATTTTTGATATAAAAGTTGTTGAATTGGTAGAAAATGATGCGACATGATAACAACAATGATATTGTAAAGATAATAAAGTTAAAATAGATAAATTAGTTGTACAATTAGTTATGTACAAATTATTAAAAAGTAAGATAATTGTATATGAGACATGAAAAACGATTAAAAAAGGATAATTATAGAAAGTGAAAAGTTTTAAATTGAAAGTTGTCTGGTTTTTCAAATACTCTCTATATAACCTAACACATGTTCAAACTAGGGCTCCGCTTCTATATAACCAGGTTACACAGAAGTTGTCTTATGTAACCTCCTTAATTTTTAAAATATTGATTATTGATTCGAAACCCAATTTATTCATTATATTTAAGATCACTTGTTTATTGAATAGCCAAGTTTCATCTAAATCAAATATGCGCATAGGCCACATTTGCTTAAATATATATATTCATATGGAAATTATGAAAAATGATTAGATCCATTCACAAATATATTATGATATAATAATACTTTATAGAATCATTTATCCACATATTATTTATCCACATAGAATTGACATTTTACCCGGTATAAATATTGAAAAAACTACTTTAAAATTGATATTTTAGCCTCGAATCATTTTATTATTTTGATTTTATAAATTTATAGAGTAGACCCATATATAGTGAAATTAAAAAATAAAAAAATTCTAAAATACTATAAATGATGTTATATATAATAGATGAATTTTATTTTTCATCAACCATCAAGATTTTAAAAATAGATGAGGTTACAAAAAAAATAAATTTTATAAAAGCAAAACCTTCAAAATGAAATATCAACTCATTTCCAAGTAACAATTCAACTAAATTGTTAGAAATAGGACTAAATTAGGATTGATAAGTGAGAAAATGGAGCTTTAAGCAAGATTGAAGTTATGCTATCCGAACTTGATTAGATGCCAAAAATAAATGGTCTATAAAAAAAAGGTGAGTCTTAAGTTATTTGTGAAAGCTTTTGTGTGTTTGTGTATTTCTGCCTATTTTAGCTTTTGTATCACTTATTACCATTCTTTTTTTGAAATAAATCTATTACCATTCTAATTTCTAACTCTTAATTTGTCTACATGCATTCTCTAAATTCCATTGGCTTTCCAAGTCTCTCCTAACTCTCAATATATCATCTCACTAATATTAATTAATATTAATATTAACTCTCAATATATCATCTCACTAATATTAATAAAGAGAACACTATATAAAAAGTTGTCTAATTCTTCTACAAAAATATCTTTTTCTTCTTCAAATTGCTTTCTAATTGTCATTTTTTGTAAGTTTTATAACCCACTATTAGGCTTAGAAGGCAGTTTAGCCTTTTGTTTATTCTACTAATTTTTCTTTTTTTTCTTTTCTCTCTTTTTTTACATAAAAATAAAACTTATTTTGAGCAAATTTTACCTACAACAATTATCATATTCCAACTTATTCATCGGAACATCATAGCCATGACCTCTTTCTTGGAGAGGTGTGATTAAAAAATAGGAAGTGAGGGTTATAACAAGTTACATGAATGGGACATGTCATATGGTCCAGGTATGTACAAGCTATATTAAGCTTGAAGTGATAAAAGAGTGGAGGAACTATAGAGCGAAATGACGGTGACCAATGAATTAGTGTGACAAGATAGAGACGTTAGATCATCTATGTAGGAAAATTAATGGGTCATGCTGGACAATGTCACTATAGTAATAGTAAAACAAATGTGTCACATATATGAAAATGTCTAGTGCAAGTACTAGTTATAATTGGCAATGATGGTCCTCATACTCTTGCAGCAACTAAAAAATGATGACCCTTGATTGTAGTACTCATGTAATGATTTTCATAATGTCATAAAAAGCTTATTTTTTAGCACAAGCACAGAAGCAACTCCCTTATTTTTATTTTTTATTTTTTATTTTTAACTTTTTTTTTCAAAGATACGATGCGCTAGCTTTCTAATCTGACTAGACTTGTTTGACTTTACTAGACATATATATATTTTTTAAATGAAGTAAAGTCTCTTCTATTATTATCATGATTAGCTTCAATAGAATTCCTTTCCTATTTACACCCTACTTCTACATCCATTCTTTATAGCTATTTTTCCTTAGCATTTCTATATGTTTTGCTTTTTTACAATTGCTTTTTTCTTCCTTTCTTTTTATTTTTTAGTTTGTCTATTTCTTATTTGTCTTTGCTTTTCTTTATATGTTCCTTTGGTCCTACCTACCTTATCTAGAATCATAAAGGGTATTTACCACTTTTTGTCTCGTTCTTCCTTCTCTAGCGGGAACAATTCAAAATTAGTGATTCCTTTCATTGGCCAAAGGTTGTCTAGATAGTTGATTTTCTTATCTACTGTTGAAAAAGTCCATCTAGGAGAATGCTTATAATTGACTAAGGTTATGCTAAAGTATCCCTTTTTAGAAATTATTGCTAGATTTTGAATTTCCTTTTAGGGGTTATTTAGATTTAAGAGTGTGGAGTTATCTTCTTCTCTAGAGAAGGTTCTTAGACTTATTGCCCATCTTTAGGGATGTGTCAATTCCTCCTCTTGGGCTTGTGGGTGAAGAGTCATTACTTATCTATTTGATGAAACCCCTAAGCGTTATGACCTTTTTGTATCCAATGAGGTCCCTTCTATTTATCTGAAATTATTCTATGAAGATTTTTTTGTTAATAAGGAGCATCTTGGTTCTCACAGAGGGCTTGCATGTTGGAATGCATTAATATTGAGAATCCTTGACAAACTCTTGCTTTCTTCAAACTTTTTTTTTGAAGTTAGGACTAACTAAAACATGATATAATGCTTAATGTTTGATTGAAACTTGCATATTAGAACTAAGTGTAACATACCTGACACATATATGTTAGCATGGTGCTTATTGGAACTGAGTGTAATATCATGATGTATGTTGAGTTCTCAAAACACAATGTGAGATCTTTAAGCTTACTTAGCTTTAAAACCATAGCTTAGTAGATATTTTTATGAAGTTGTAAGAGGCTAAAATTTTTTAAAACAATTTTAGATTGATAGCTGCGAAGCTCATTCTCCATACTTACTTTGATCTTTCTGATGAGCAACTTATTAATTTTTCTTTTACCATTGCAAATATGGCTAATGGACTACTTGGGTTGCATTCTCCTCTTTCAAAACATATGATCCGTATGCCCTTTTCAGTCAGCACTTCATCGAGTCTTGAGTGGGCTCCTCTACCTTTGAGTTTATTTTTCCATCTTAGTAATCTATCTGATAATTGAGTAACTTGGAAATCATCTTGATTATTTGTTGATCCCATTATATGTTGTAGAAATTATAGGTCTTACCCTTAATAATATATCTCTTATAATTCTCAAAGATTTCTCAATTAATTTGGCATTTTGCAATGCCCATTGTGCAATGTTTCTAGCAAATTTATTGAGTAGTGGAGTCGTTATTACGGATGAAGTGCTTGATAGTTGGCATTATGGTTCATCCACTTCAGAGCTTGGAAGGATGTTTACTTAGCTATTAGAATCTGCCACAAAATAGAAGAACTGGTTAGCGATGGAGATGGGATATATAGCTCTATAAGTTCTTCCAACAATTGAAGTTGCTAATTTTGAAGAGGAGACAACTGGAATAAGTGTGCCTACGGTGAATCCTTCCAACCTGTAAGCATGGATTACTGATTTGATAATAGATTGCGTTAGTTGCTTCCACAATTGGTAGTTATCTAATATCATTGTTCTATTTGTAAGGAACAGTCTAAGTATGAAATTTCCTTGGAGCCCATTGTACCTACTTCTGCATAATTCTCTTCAATTGAATGATTTAATACTTCATATTTCTTCATTTTTTTATGCTTTGCAAGTTGTATAATATGGATATTGAACTCAAAACTTCTTAAGGATGATGTATTCTTTTTATTTCTTTTTAAGAGCATAGAGTGCAAGATTCATGTATAGGTTTGTAACTTGTGAAATATATTTATTTTTCAGAATATGTAATGCACATGTCAATATTTTTGGACAAGTTTATAATAAAAACATATGTTTTTTATTCTATGTGTTTATTTTTTAAAACTATTGTAGCTATTGATATGGGTATGTTCATATGCATCCATATATGCATGAAAATGTATTGTTAAAAAAGGTAAGAGAATGTTTTTGGCTTCCATAAATGAATTCAGTAAATGTGGTTGATGTTGTCCTAATTCCATTTTGGATAACATCATAGGTAGCCACCATATTTACTTTGGTGGGTCAAGTTACCAGTGTTTTTTTGAAGTAGATAAACTGATGTTGGATTAATACCCACTACTTTAACCCTACAAAAATTGCCTATAAAACATGAAGCCATAACTTCTCATTCCTTTCTTTGTAAAGTACAGTAATAGAATCTACTTACAATTCTATAGAATGTACATTTTTTGTGTGTATGTGCATGGGCAAGAGATTTATATAAAATAAGTACCTAAAAGAAATTGTAAATGCTAGTGGAAAGCAGGTACCTTTCTATCATGCATATCATAGCACTATAAATGCAGCAATAAGTAGCAATCTAACACAATTTTCCACTTAAGAGTTATAGGCATAAGAATAGAGGTCCAAATTTTAACATTGATTATCCATCAACATGAGTAGAAGACCTACTTCTCACCTTCTCTATTGCAATGTTATTTTCTAATCATTAGTCAATTTTCAACTATTCTTGGTCAAAATCTAGCTCATGTCAATAAAACATCTTCAACTTGATGATACTAGCAATGCCTTGCAACACTTTGTCCTTCAACCTTTATTATCTAAAACTATCATCAATTGAGATAACTTTTTCATAACTTGAAAATTTTTCCATTTATCTAAATGACCCAAAGGATGCTCACACTTCTTTTTTTACCTTGAATTTTTTGTTAACAATTTTTATCTAAGAATTTTCTTATTCTTTTATTCATTTTTATTTTTTATTACCCTTTCGTTTTTGTCCTTTTTTCCTCTTAATATGTTTTTAGGTTCTTTTAATTATTTATTTTTAAATATATTTTAGATAAATAAATAATTAAACTGAGGAAGAATGTACATTTTTCAAGTGTTTAGTTGTCATTAAAAGTCTTTTCACATGATTTGTGCTTACTGATGTAGCTATTGTAGGTTCCTCTGATTGGGATATTATTAAAGCTTTCTTATTTAATATCACTTTCATAATTTAAGATCTTTTCCATTTGGGTCTAAATTTACCTCTCTTATCAGATTATTGTGCTATGAAAATTCTTCTAAGTATCAGGCTTCCCTCTGAATAATTATGAGATCAGATGCCCTTATTGCAAGCTCTAGCCATCTATCTTTGATATGCTTGTGTGTGCAATAATGCTCTCACTCACTTTTCACCTAAAAAAATTTTGGTTGTAAAAGGTCTAGTATCAATCCATTCTTCTATATTAATTTCATTTTCTTTTAATATTCTTAAAGTTGGAATTTCTACTTCAAGAAACAATACTACTTCCATCTTATAAGTTAAAGCGTATGAAGGAAATCTTGTATAATTGATATACAATATACCCACAAAGTAGAAGGTAGTTTATCTACCTAATCCTTATAATTTTTTTCCATTTTTTCTATTATCGTAATAACGATTTTTTTGGATGCTTTTACAACACCATTTGCTTATGATTAGTAGGGATTTAACTTGCAGTGTTGGATTTTATGTTGTTATAAAAAAATTTTCATTTTTTGACTTGTAAATACTGTCTACTATCACTAAGAAATATATTGGACAAACTAAACTTAGTTAGGAAATTATGTTTGACAAATTTAATGATTTGATTAGTATTAATAGTTGAACATGAAGCAGCTTATACCCACTTAGTAAAATATTCTACTGTTACTAGGATGTACTCATTTTGGTTTGAAAATTTCAGAAAAAAAATTTTTTATGATATTTTTCACCATATTAAAAATGGTCATAGTGTAGACATATTTTATAGTTCATTGGTTGAAGTATAAATAAGATTCTCATGTTCTTAGCATTTTACGTAGTTGATAACAAAATATCACAATCTCTCTCTAAGGTTAATTAATAATAACCTTGTCGTATGACTTTTTATATTAGCACCAAACCATTCGCGTTGGAATCACATTCTTCTTCATTATTATTGTGGCTTCTTTTTCATTTATGCATCTCAATAATAACTAATTATACGATTTTCCATATAAAGTATGCTTAGTCATTATGAAATGTCAAGTTAAATGCCTAATAGAATGCCTATCAATATAATTAGCATAATTTTTAAAAGTCTGATTCTTAATAATTTTTTTATGTTAGAAAAACTATGACTTAGACTCTTCCTTAGTGGTATTCTCATCTTCTATAATTAAACAATGAGCCGGCGTATCCGCTATAGTGTTTGTACTTCTTGGGATGCTATTCCATGTGATATTTTTATTACTGATGGTTTGCTAACTAAATCATCAACTAGCTGATTTTGACCTCTGGGGATGTAAGTGAATGTTATTTCTTCAAATTGATCTACTAACTTTGCTAATGCAATTTGGTACCACTTTAGTTTCTCATCTATAGTTTTCTATTCTCTCATTAACTAATTAATTACTAACTGTTAATCTCCAAATACTTGAAGCTTATGACCGGAAGCTTATTTTCCTCAAATCATAAGTTTCTTTAATATCAATGAAACATGCTTCATATTTTGCAATATTGTTAGTGTAAACAAATATTATTTTCTTTGCTATCATGATTAATAATTCCTTAAGATCATAAAGAAATGCTCCAATTCCTCCACCATTAACATTACATGCATCATGGAAGTATAATCTCTAAGCAGTTAATTCTGGTTCTTTGTTAATAGCTAGAAAATTCTCATATGTGAATTGATCTAAGAGAGGTTAGTAATCTACTAAAGCTTGAATAGCTAAATAATTTGCTAGTACTTGACATTTAACTAATTTTTACATAAAATAAATAATATCAAATTTTGTTAGTAGCAATTGCCACTTGGCTAGTCTTTCGGTAAGAGTATTTTTTGACGTAAATATCTAGAGGGATCTTGCTTAGAAATAAGACAAGTATTTATCATATATTGCCTTAGCTTTTGAGTAGCCATGACTAGGACTAAGTAAATTTTTTCTAATTTTTGGTATATTATTAAAGTAGAGGTGAATTTTTTATTGAAAAAAATATAGGCAGTTCTTTTTTTCAGCAATATCATGTTGTCCTAATACACCACACATGGCTTCTTGTATAACTGATAAACATAAAATCAAAGAACTATTCAAAAATGGAAGTGTCAATATGGGTGTGTAGGCTTTGATTTTGTCAAAAGCTAACTAAAGTTTTTTGGTCTGATCTTTTGGAAAATTCTCTTGTAAAAGCTAAAAATAAGTTTACAAGTTGAAGTTAATTGATAAATAAATCTGGCAATATATTGTAATTTACATATAAATCCTTGAATCTCCTTTTCAATTCTCGGTGGTTACATTTTTAAAATTATTTTAACTTTTTTTATCATTTACTTATATCCTTTTTTACTCACAATGAAGCCCAATAATCGTCCTTTTCAAGCCCCAAGAACATACTTATTTGGATTGAGCCTAAGTTGAAACTTTTGCATTCAATGAAATAGCCTTCCTAAGTCCTCCAAATGGTTAGTAAAAGAATGAAAATGCACGTCTTTACTCATCAAGTCATGACAAATAGCAGTCATTGCTCATTGATAAGTGGCTCCAACATTTCTTAACTCAAAGGTCATGACTTTATAGCAAAAGATTTCCTATGGAGTGATAAAAAAATTTTAATCTTTAGTGCAATCCAAATTTTGTTATACTCAAAAAACTCATCCATAAATAAAAATCAACTATATCTTGTAATGCTATCTACCAAACTTTCCATATGAGGCAAAGGAAAGTCATCTTTCAGACTGACTTTATTACGGTCATGGTAGTCTACACATAGTCTAACATTCTCATCTTTATTTTGTACAAGTACTATATTGGTCAACTATTTTGAATAATGACTTACTCTTAAAATCTCGGCATTATTTTTTATAATTTCATCTTCAATTTGAAAATTCACTTAAGTTTTATTTTGTTAAATTTTTATTTTATTAGTTTCATTCCTTCTTTTATTGGGGGTTTATGGGCGATGAGAGTTTTGTCTAATCTAAGCATGTTAGTATATGAGAAGGTTAAATTTATTAACTTAAGTTTTAATAAATTTATCATGGATTATTGTTCTTCTCCTATTCTTATCATTTTAGGGTTATCTTTAGTTCCTAAGTTAACAATTCAAAATCTTCTGGGATTGCTGCATCTTTGGTAGCATTTTTATTTTTCTATTTTACCTACTTTACAGTATAATTTCTCATTGCCCTCTCCTTTATTATTGTTTTTAAATTTCTATTGTACTTAGAACAGTAAATATTGACTTATAACTCCTCCTTAGTGAGGTTTCTTCTTTGAAGTTTTGATTAACAAATTTGGATTTTAGCAATTGCGAAGTTGAATATATTGGTAATATGTACCACATTCTTCACTAGAACTAATGGTATTTTTCACAATGATTTTTCTTGGCTACCTGAGCATGTAGCTTAAGTCATTAAACTTCTTTAGGCTTTGGTTTGTTTTCTTTTCCTAATTCATGTAGGAAGAATCTCGAGCTCAAGAAGATACTTTATTTCTTTTCCAAACTTGCCTTTCTTCTCCTTAACATTGATTGGATTAGCCTTCCCTCTATATTTATTTCAATAGTGAGCCACTTGCCTTTTAGCATGCATGATTACATAGTTAATTGACATCATGAGTCTAGAAGGGATAAAATTTATTTTCTCCATTAGAGTTTCTATAAAAAGGAAGGGGATAAGGTGATGCATGCACATTTACTAAAGGAACCTCATTGCTTCCATCTCCTTCTAATAAGATAATGATCTTGGAATCTACTCAAATTACTACCAACCTCCTATTAGCTACGAACTTGACCTTTTTGATATAAAGGTTATAGAATTACTGTTGTCTAATATAACCATGTCTACCTAGTAATATATTGAAAGAGGGTAAGATATCTAAGACTTGAAATAGTATGGCCATAGTTTCATGTCTTGTTATCATGTTTATATCTAATTCTTCTAGGATTGGTCTTATATAATTATCAAGTGCTCATATACAAATGCTACTAAGGTGAATGCTATCCATTGGGATCTCTAATCTTTTAACAATCCTTAAAGGGAAAATGTTCAGGCTGGACCTATTGTCCCTCGAGTGGTAATTCATCATCTATGAAAGCAATGACATTTGAGGTCATAATTTGTCTTATCATTTGTGCAATTGCTTCAGGTTCAACCTCTTTTAAAATATAAGCTTTGTTTATTACCTTCATAAAGCTCCACTATGTGTGGTAGAGGTACACAGTAATTGCTGTATAGAAATTTGAGCTGATAAGAACTCGAGTTGTGTTGCTACATCCTAAACTAAATTTCTCTTTTTTCAAAATGAAGTTTTTTTTATTTATATCTATTCTATAGATTCTTCCATTAGGGTATATGTTACTTACTTCAAAGCATTCAGGGTATATCCATGGTACCTAGTGAGGATCATATGCAACTCTAGGCTTGGTTGGCAAAGTTACTTTACTCTTGTTTCCTTTAGATTTTTTTAATACTAGTAGATTAAGTCATAAGCATTGTGTCATAAGTATTGTGTCATAAGCATTGTGTCACCGTTAGATCTCTAAGTTATTTGAGTCATAAGCATTGTGATTCTTTAGGGAGCTGCTTTTAATACTAATTCATGTTCTACTATCCTAATCATGTTTACCTCATGGATCTTAAATGTTCTAGAGTGTTCTCTAGCTATAAGATTTACTCTTTTTGATGCCTCATGGTTATGAGCTTGTAATGGATTATTTATTATATTGTCATTAAGTGTTTCATGGTCTATCGTAGTCTTGTCTTGTCAATGAGATTTCAAGTTATATGTTTTAGTATAAAACATTGTTCCATAATATGGCCTTTACCTTGGAGATAAACACAATAGTCATATTCTTTATAATTACTTGGCAAAAGATTAGGTGGTGGTCAGGGTTATATTGGTGTGAGTATGTTTTTCTTAATCAACATATAAAAGACGTCAGTATAGAAATATGCTAACTAGATAAATTTCCTAAATAGTTTCTTAGGGTGTGTTTGGTATGTTAGAAAAAAATTTGAAAAGATAAGGTAATGATCAAAAGTAGAGAGTAATTGTATAAGAAGATGTGTTAAAATGATTGAAAAGTAGAGTAGTTATGTAGACAAATTTTTAAATTTTTTTCAAAGTTTACCAAATGCGCCCTTTTTCGATGGATAAATGCACCCTTAATTTCATTCCGCTTTCCTTTTCTAGACACGTAAATTACATTAACATACTCTTTTTGCATCCATTATTATTTCTAATCTTAGTTTCTATTTTCTTTTTCGCCAAATCTACTTTTGGTATGGCCACAGGGCTATCACTCCTTTCCTAATTCTTGCTTATACTTGGTTTTCGGCTTGAATTAATATGTGAAATTGACATATAAGTGAGAAATAAGGTAACCATATATACTGGGTTGTGTAGAATTCACTAGAATAAATATTTATTCACTCATAGGAAGAGGAATTTTCATTTTAGCTGCTAATACTCTCCACTAGTCATATGGTAGGAAAAAAAATTTATTAAGTTTTTTCTTTAAGGCTTCTAAATTTTCTCTTTTAGGTGTAGGATTCAGCTTATATGAAAATCTACCAAGAAAGGCTAAAGATAATTTTTCTTGAGTTTTGAGTTGCCTGCAATCTAGGGAAGTATACCACTATAGAGCATCTTTCTTTAGACTACATTGAAATAATTGTATTAAAACTACTTTCTCAACTAAAGAATATAAAATTTCATCCTAAACTTTAAGATGGACTCTAGGACTAGAGTTGCCTTTATAACTAGGCAAGGAATGTATTTCAAATTTCTTAAGTAGTCTAACGTCAGGAAATGGACACAGATCCTTTATATTTTGATGAGGGCAATATTTCCATGCTGATGATGAAGTTTATCTTCTAATTATTTTAAGATTTTCTATACCTCTTGGATTTAACTTTTATCAGTGGCTTATTTCAAAACTAGTTCTTTCTCTTCATAATGATCCATATTTTTTTCCTTTTTAGTATTATTAGCTGAAACACCTACCCCATTATCCTCTTGATTTTTAGACGCAACGTTGTTAACCTATCAAATATTTTAGATATCATTTCTTCTAATTTATCCAATCATTATATCATGTTGACGAAGTTAGTCACACTTGGGTGACTTCAGGATAATTAACTCTTATTTTGAGATATTTCAACCATATGTGCTAAATGCAATCCAAATCCAGTGAGGATTAGACTGTAAGGTAATTAAGTTACTATTTTTCAGACTTTACTCTAATTATTTTAGATTGAACCTATCTTCTATTACTAAACCTTATGAATTAACTTATTTGTTTATTTATCTTTGTATTATAAGCATGATTTTTTTAACTTTTTACATTATTAATTATTTTTAAGTCTTTCTTCTTATATTTAAAATATTTCATCTTTTTTATTTTTTATCTTTCATACTCTTATGATATTAGAATTTCTTTATAAAGAAAACGTTTTTAAAAAGAAAAGAAAATCCTCCTTGAGCTTTTAAGAAGAAATTAAAAAAATAAAAGCACCTCTAAAGTCTCCAGTAGAGTTATCAAATTGTGGCACGTTAATTCTTGTGCTCTATGATGGATCTACAAGTGGGCTTAAAAATATAAAACATGCGCAACCCAAAATGCCAACAAAATGAAAATAAATGCATGCAAAGCATATAAATACACATACACATGTAGGAACAGAAAGCAAATATGATGTAAAGTATGAGAAAATAAATTTGCAAATGCAAGATTGAAAATTAAACATGCACTACGAGTTAGTGAAGTAGTTGGTTAGACATGATGTGAATTAGATATAAAAATTAAACACGCAAATAAAACAATAAGGGTTCAAGATAAAGAAAAACGAAAAAGAATAAAGATAAAAAGTGTAGACATTGGGGTACGTAATCATTAAGTTTTTTAAATGATGCAAGATACTAAATTTTTTTAATTGTTACGAAATTAGTCAAAATCAAACATGTGTCTCAATTAGGTGCAATTAGCAATTAATATTATGTATGAAAATGCAAAAACTCAAAAAATTATTTGTAAAATGGAAACTATTAACCAAATGATGGTGGTTAGACCAAATGGAAAATAAAATTAATGGATTGATTTTGTTTGGATTGCCATTAACCAAATGGAGGTGGTTAGACCATGTATAATGAGACACTGAAATACAAAGATTGTCTGGGTGGACACACAAGAAAAGAGAACAAACATATATAAATTATATTTTATTTTTTCTTGATACAATAGTGTTAGGAGTAAAAGAGATATTCTTAAACGAAAGCTCCGGAAAGAGTCCAAAGGTGGAAATTTATTTCTTAGGCTTAACATTTTGGAATCAGAATGAGAACTCTATTCCTAATATTGGATTTTTTTTAATTTTTTAAAACCACAAATGTTCCAGGTACTATAGATGAATTAATGGCACAATGCATATATATATTGATGATCAAGATGTTGCGTGATGAGATGTATATTTATTTTTTTATAATTTTTTGATGGTCCAGCTAACGAGATGCACAATATATAAATACAGATATACATTTATATTAATATTACCTAGTATGCGTATAACGTGATTAGAGTAATTTTTAAAAAAAATACAGCAGCAAATCCTATCATTAAATAACGTGATTTGAATAAAACTTTTTAAAAGTACAATGGCCAATGCATGGTATGCAAAAAAATTTTTCAAGAAAATGCAAATGGAATGGCGTAAAAAATGCTCTGGCATAACTTGAGCCCACCATTCCCACCAGCGGCTAATGCATCCTTTGCGGAGCCTAATTCAGTACACCCGGTGCATTGAGCCTCAACGCGCACTGCACCTATTTTTTTTAATTTTTTTTTGAAAATTCTTTGCAAAATGGCGTAAAAAATGCACTGGCATGCTTTGCAAAATGAAAAGAGAAACAAAAACAAATGTAATGGCAGGCAGACAACTTGAATGATCAAATGTGCATGTTATGCATGAGATCGTGAGAAGCCTAACAGAGGCAGATGAAGGAAATGAGGCGGTACTCAGTAGGAATGGTGGAAGAGAGGGAACAACGGGTGGCGTCTGCAATAAGAATAGTGAAGAACAGAAACAAGAGTGGCGCCTGCTTGGTGGAAGATGATGCTCGGCCCTCCCTCCCTTCAAGGGTGGGAACCGGAAAGGCTTCCTATTTTATAATTAGATAATTTGCAAATATATCTATATAGTTTAATTTTAATTACAGATATATTTGCATAGTTTCAAAATTTACAAATTATCCTCACACAGTTTGTCCATAATTGTAAATATACCTGCACCATTATTACGTCTTCAGTGTACCATCACAGTGTAGGTATATTTGCAAAGGTTTTCAAACTATGTTGATATATTTGCAATTTCGACAATTAAGTAAGTATATCTAGTTTTTGGAAATATACCAACATAATTTGCAAATTTTTGCAAATATACTCACATCGTAATGATATTGTAACGACATAAGTATATTTACAATTATGGTCAAGCTATTGAGATATATTTGCAATTATGGTCAAACTAAAGGTACATTTACAATTATGACCAAACTAAGTGGGTGTATTTGCAAATCACCCTTTATAGTTTTTCATATTTGAAAAATTGTATATTAATAGGCTTTAGTAATCTTTTGCATAGGCTCACCATTGCCTATTCTGCAAAATTACAACTCAAGAGCGTCCTCGACAATTTTATGAGTGATTTTGTAAAACCACTAGGGGCCTATGATATTGATTGACTAGTAAGTCAACTATTTGTTATTTGTTGATTTTGTGTCCTTCTTCGTATCTTGATCTTCACTTATTTTTGGATGCGGCTTAAATTTATTGATGTTTCTTAATTGTTTCAACGACTTTGATCTCCATTTGGAAGCTCGAATCTCATAGCTTTCTTCTTTCATTTGTACTGATGCAAATTTGTTCATTTTATGTGGTCAAATATATGTTGACCACTCAAAAACGTCATAAAACATTAATTAATTCAGCTAATCTAGATCTTTCATTGCATTGCTTCCAATCCATTGGCTCGAAAAAATATTTTTCATTTCGTCTTTAATATAAATTGCTCTTGATTAACAATGGGCAATGTTGTTAAAACCAAACGGGCTAGAACAATTCGGTTTGATTAAATTAAACCATTTGAACCATCAACGTGATATTTTGGTTGAACCAAATTTGACTAGTTTAACAACTAACAAGAGGGAAAAAAAAAAAGAGCAACGGTCAACCCATCAACCCACTTGTCTAATACGTTTACACATGGGTTTGAGTTGATATTTTTAAATTAATGGGTTATGATTTACTAACCTATTCAACCATTTAATGGAATAAACGAATTTGGATTGAACTTTTATAACTAGCCAACACATTTAGTTACCTGTTTAACTCATTCAATTCGTTCAACTCATTCAAGTTATCAATATATATGTTATTTTTCTTGCTAAATGTTTGTCCCGCAACTTAATTTTCATTTTCTACTGTTTTTATAATTCAATTTTCCTATTATTGTCTTATTTTCATTTCCATTGCATTAAAAACACTTTCTTGCCTCTACTTATGAAATCATCATCTGCCAAAGTTTAAACATTTAAGTCTTTTGCTATATACACCAACTGTTTGTTAGACAGGTGATAAGCCGGTAAGGTTGAGACTTTTTTAATGAATTAATAAACGTGTTAGGGCTAACATATTTTAAATGAGTTAGGATTAGTATTAAAATTAAACTCCATCCATTAACACCAATACTGCCTAATATGTGATAAGGTTTTGGGTTTTCGCTTTGTGATTCTAATTTTTCCTTTCCCACAAAACTCAGCAGATTGCCGAAATTGGATAAAGTTGTAATGATGCATATGAGGAATGAGTGAAATTACATGAGAATTGGGTAAAGTTGTAACGAAAAATTTTAAAAAACTATATTTGAAATTGAGAAATTATCTGCAAAATGGTTATCTAGATTCAATTCAAAAATCTTTTATGTTTGGAACATTATAGCGTGGAAATTTGCCGAAAAAATTACCAGCCCATCCGTATTGATACCGACTCGGATGAGCCGAAATTTTATTCAGCCCTGGCAGCATCGACCCAGGCCGGAATCCCCCAACAGTAGTCGTAGCAGGCAGGAGCCGCAGCCCGCAGCATTGTCTCGTCCCTCTTTTTCATCGTCTCTTCCATCTTCGACCGTCGGTTCGTCCTCTTCTCCAAGCTTCGTTCTCTGCAGCGGGTAAGTCTTGCTTCTTCTCCGTTTCCTCTCCTAGTGTCGTCGATCGTTTCTTCTTCCACCGCCGTCCACCGTCTTTTCAGCCACTATATGTCGTAGTGTCGCCAGTCTCCTCTCCCATTCAAAGCCATTGCTCGCCCGAAGCCGTCGATTGCAGCCACCTCCTGTGTCTGAATCATATATGATTCTTGCAGACAGACCATGGTTGTGAACATTTTCTGATTTTTAAATGGAAGTGTAACCAAAAAAAAAAAAGGAAACTCATCTTGGAAGGTCAAATGTTAGAAACTACTAAATTCCTTTTGCCTCAAGTACTGAAATAATGTGTCTCTGGGAATTGTTGATGTAAAGACCAATAAAAAGCTGTAGCCTCAATACGCGTATATTTCATGAAAAATCATGTACAAAGCTTGGAAAATCCTGCAAAGGTGGAATGAAAAATGCTTATGTATTTTTTACTTTTGATACAGTTGGTGATGAGAGTTTGCAAAAGTACATGCTTTAATTGCAGTGGCAGTACATTATGCAACGTCAAAGGATAATATCTTCAGGGGTGTGCTTGGTACTGGGGGAAAAATCTAGGGGAAAATGTTTGACAAAAAGTAAAAAAGTAATGTAATATAATAGTGATAATGATTAAGAATAAAGGGAATACAGTTGAAATGATATGACAGTCGTACGGAAAGAACTTAAGAAATGATTGAAAAGTATAATAGTTTAGTAGTTAAGATGTTCTGTTATATAGATAAGGGTATGCAACTGTAAAGGATTTTTTTTTTTTCTTTTCCCTAGTCCCAAATGCACTTTAAATCTTTAGAAATTTGTTAAGAAAAATATTGAGAGAATTATGGGTTTTACTATACACCAAATGAAAGGAAATTTAGTTTTGGAATCTGTAAAACAGAGAATTAAGTTATTTTGGTATAAAACAGGGAAGACATTGATATTTTAGTAGAGAGACGTGTAAATTCCAAAACCCCTGCTAGATGTACGTGTATTCAGCTTCAAAAAAATCACCAAAGATCATAGGAATTGAATTAGATTATTTCAGAAAGATATTTTAGTCAGGAATTGAAAAAAAAATAAAAATCAAAATACAAGGTTTATATCGTTGTGCTTTAAGTAACTAGCCTATATATAGTAAATTAATTGAGGTGGGCCATGGTGGGACCCAACAACACTTGCTTAGCTGAGTGGGAGATGGATTAGTTCTCCTTACTTCTTTGCTGGATGAAGCTTGAAGGCCTATTAGATTGTAGGTGGTGTGCTAAGATGAAGATATGCTAAGGGCGGCTACATCTCTATGCATCTATTTTCACCCCTTGACAACCAAGGTTCCTTGATAAGTAAGAGAGCAGGAGTAGAACCAACCAAAAACAAATCAAAATAGCATGCTCACACTGTTTTCTGAACACTTGTAGAAGATATTAACAGATAGTTATTATACCAATGATAAATTAGGAAATTATGTTAATTTAATCATGCAATTATATTTTATACAACTTGTAGATGTGATATATGCTATTTATATATTTAATTATTGCAATGATACAAAATAATAAACCTGAAAATGGAAAGTGAGGTATATTATACACTGTCAGAAACTTGTGTCCTATTTGCCTTAAATAAATATGTTTGAAGGATGAAGTGATGGAATTTTCCCATGAAAATTTGTAGGAGTACATTCTAAACTATGTTTATATGGATCCAGTAATCATTTTGAATAAACAATATGCACGGATATGATTTTTGAAGCCTAGAAAGTAAGGAGAAAAAGTTTGGAACTGCACCATTCAGCAGATTTTTTTTTGTGTGAAGTTCATGCACTTTGTACATAATAAAATGATAGATAACGAAAATAAAATAGGTTACTAGAAATTTATTTATAAACCATGCTGAAAAATGAAGAAAAGAATGCTGCAGTGCAGGAATTAAGTGGACTTAATGATGTCCAAAAATTTTGAGACTAGGTATTGAAAGAGTCTAATATGAGTATTTTAAGAATCAATAATCAATTTGGTCGGTCAATACCTAGACCTAACAGAGTACCAAAGTTAGCTGAATTCCATATCTACCACAGTGGCATTACTATTTAGACATGCATGCTAAATCAATTAGCGCACAAATCACATGTGTTTCAAAAATTGTACATTTGGGTTTGTAAGTAGTTTATTATAGAAGAAAAACAAATTTTTATTTTGTAAAATCATTAACTTTGGATCATGAAAAATTCAGCTGTACTGGACCGTAGCACTCTGACAGTGCAGAAATGTAATGAGGCTTCATTTGGCTGCATAGTGCGCTGCTTCAAATGTGCTTCTAAAAACCTATTTGGATAAAGAAGTTTTGTGCATGGAATCCCATGTGCCAAATAGTATTGAAACGGTCTACTAGGGGAAGCAAATTGAATCTGCTCTCCACAAAACTTCTACTCAGGGTACCATCCAGCCAAATGAAGCCTAAGTGTTCCTTAATGTATTTGAAGCATTAAATATAAGTCTAAAAATTATGAAACTTGACCCAAAAATAGGCTAACACATGTAAATAAAAGAAATTCTTCTTTTTGGCAGAACCCCAAAATTGGACTATGAAAATTTGGCCAACAAGTGAGGCACACTGCTGAAGTTACCAGTGGACAGATTGTATCCTTATGACAATGATTTAGTGGACCTAATCACGTCGAAGAAGTTACAAAAATTGGTACAAAGCTATTTTATCACATGTGCAATAGCCAAATGTCAATATTTTGGGTCAGTGTATTTATGGAAAAAGGATTTTAGGGCCCATATTCCTGAATAGTTATAGTGCAGAAATTGACAGATTCTTCTTCTTTTGAGTTATATGTTTGGAGGATCAAATTATGTCCAAAAGCAATGGAACTCGGAAGTCCCGTGTAAGTGATATTAGCAGACTAAATATTACAGAAACAATATAGGAACCCTTTCAACTAGCAGATCCAACTGGGCACTTTGCAAGGATAGCATGCAAGGAAATTTCAGATATTTAGTACTACTTAAACAGTTAATTTGATGGGTCAAATTAGCTCCAAGAATTATAAATTTTGTAATCTAGTACCTTACCATGTGTACTTTTAACCCTGAGTCTGAGACTTGAAAAATATTCACAGCAGACCAAGTTTTCAGGGTTGTTAAAAGTAAACAGCAACATGGGGAAGGAATCTGCATGTTCATTTGGGCCTAATGTAAACAGAGTTAAAATGCTCTAATTATGGAAGTTATGAAAACATGTCTATACGATCACATTTAAGTTGGAGACATGATCTTGTTAGCCCGAGCTAATTAATCCATTTCTTAGCCTAGATTCAAAAACCTATTTTTTAAAAATTTTCTTTTGCTTTTTCGTAAACTTGTTAATTTATGTGTACTGAACATGTAAACCAAGTTTTACCTTTTTGGACATGTGTATATATTTTTTGGACTTTTAAACATAGATATTTTAGTCAAGGTGTGATTACGTTAGCTCGACCAAAACAGTTATTATTATTATTATTATATTTTTTCTTTTTTTCATAAACTTGTTAATTTATGTGTATTTAATAAGTAAACCAAGTTTTATTATTTTTGGCGATGTATATTTTTTTTAACTTTTTTATTACATAAGCGGGAGACAACATTCCGCGTAGGGTTCAAACCCTAGATCTTTGCTACATAAGCCAGTATGTGAAACCGAGCTATTTCCATGGTTACATTTTCTTTTTTGAATTTTAGAAGTGAGGTATTTTTGTCATTTTTAGGGGTTGAAAATGACTAAAGTACCCCTCTTTAAGAATTCAAAAAAATAATACACATCTCCAAAATGGTAAAACTTGTTTTATATATTAAATATACCTAGAATAATAGGTTTATGATGAAAAAATTCAAATAATAATAATAGTAGGAGTGGGAGGATGAGTGGGAGGAGGAGGAGCAGCAGCAGCAGTAGCCAGCTCGTTTTAGTCATTTTCAACTATTAAGATGACTAAAATAATCCTATGTTTAAAAATCCTAAAAATAAATATTCATCTCCAAAAATGGTAAAATTTAGTCAATATATTAAATACCCAGATTAACAAGTCTATGAAAAAACAAAAAAATTAGCGATGTATATAGCATGGGCTAAGAAATAAATTACTTACTCCAGGCTAACAAGATCATATCTGTTTAAGTTAAAAATAGCTTTTTTAGGAGTCTTTTTAATTATTTATATGAACTATGTGCAAAATAAATGCATACGACAGAAGTTGATGTATCTGTCAGTCTGATGGCTACCAACTTTGTGGACAGTATAAATGGTCACGCAAATGATCATAAAAAAATGAAATGCGATGACTTGAATGGAGAATAGTGAATGATTACATGAACTAAGGTTTTTGAGTTGCTCAAAATAAGTTATGCACACCAAATTATTAATCCTGGATGTTTGCTCCTCAAGACTGAAATTTTGAAGTTCAATTTTTTTTTTTTAAAAAAAATAACTGTAGTTTCTGAATTATATACTGTTCAATATATGTATCAAATGATCATAAGAAATGCGCGGTAGTGGGTTTGTTGAAAGGGCTAGGAAAACAAAATCTAAAATAAAAATGTTAGCTAAGGAATGAAGTAAGCAAAGTTGAATGAATGTAAAAGGAATTATTTCACCACCAGGATATTATTTTGGAAAAGAGGCAAAATATACGAATGTAATTATTTTTACCAAGTAACAAGAGGGTTACACATGATTAAGTTGGATTCTCAATTATTCATGCTTGCAAAATAGGCCTGATAAGTAAGTCATGTCATTTTAAAGCTAAAAAATTATGCAGTGACCTGAAAAAGGATTTAGATCCCAGGTGAAGTAGGCATTATTCAGAAAAATATTGCTATGTGTAGGACAAGACAAAGGGAAAGCAACAAGGAGAAACATATAGAACCAGTCCCAACCATAGAGCGAGTAAGTATACTGCAAGTTTCAATCGTTACATGAATTCTTTTTAGAAACGATTTTTCAAAAATAATTTTCTTTAAATTGAGTCTTGCTTGCAATGAATATTTTTTAATTCTTTTAGAGATGGCTATCCTATTTAAAAGCTTTTAAAGTCTATTTGCTTGTTCTTGAATAAAAATGGTTTCATTAATGCATTTATTTTGAAATAAAATGTGATGAATGTATATTCTTGATGTGAGATCATAAGATAACGTCAAGGCATCTTAGAGGCTAAAAATGGATGATGGCACCCCTGTCATGCCAAGCCACGTATAGCTTGATCTGGCACTAGTTGCAGATTGGGAGGGGATGATTAGGATAGGTTGAGCCGCATAGTTGTCAAAAGCGCAAGGCGCACTAAGGCACAAAAGGGTGTTGAGCCCTAGGCGCAAGGCGCACATTCAAGGCTTCAGGCCTGACTGAAGCAAGGCACACCTTATATAAAATTTATCTAAGAACTAGTACTGCCTAAAACCTGAAAATAAGAAAATAATATTAACATTCTAAGAGTCAAATAAATGCGTACTTGATACCTGTAATTATCAAGAACAACAAAAATTCAAACCTACCATACAACAATCGTAAATCTCATTTCAACGTAGTAATATGATTTTGAATGTGATTAGATTCACAACAGCAGCAATTCCATTTCCATTTCCAATGTGTACAGATGGCACATAACAACACTACAACAGCAGCAGCAAGTTATTAAATTGAATGAAATAATAGCATAATACAGTATGGCAACAACAACAAGTTATTTATTGAATTATAAACAGAACTATACATGCATAATAGGCAACATAGCCATAAAAAATAAATTAAAAACAGGGGAGAAGGACCAACTGGACCAGCAGCCACAACATAATGTAAAAATTAAAAAACAGCACCACACCACCACTAGAAGCATATGGCAGTGGCAGCATTGGTCGACTAGATGGATTGGACCCACTGGCCAACTGGAGAAAAAGAAGAAAAAAGATGCAAAAGAAGGGTGAAAAAGATGCTGCAGCAGGGTACCCGAGTCGGAAGAAAAAAGGAGGGAAGAAGAAGCACTATTCGAGCAAGAAAGAGAGAAGGAAAGAGTACCCAAGCCAAGTGAGCAAGAATAAAAAAGAAGGAAGAAGCAGCAGAGCAAAAGGCGTAAGCAGTAGCAGCAGCACTCCAAGTGTTTCTTCTCCAGCAGCAGCAGCAACATTCCTCCAAGCGTCTCTTCTCCATCAGCAGCAATAGCACTCCTCCGGTAGTCCCAAGCATTGAAGATTTTGGATCGACTCTCTCTTCTCCTTTCCCGCTTTCTTTTTCATTTCCCCCTTTCTCGTCGGCATTCGTTTTCAACAGCCCTAAGCCTAAGTTGCAGTCGCTCCTTTTATATTTAACACATTTTTTTCATTTACTTTAAGAAAAACGTTCGCCCACAGCTGAAGCCGATAGACCCGCGACTTGAGCCTTGCGCCTAGGCGTGCACCTGGTTGCGCCTCCTTGAAGCCGTGCACCCTGCTACATACATAGGTGCGTATCTTGCATAGGAGTGCTTCTTGCGCCTATGCTTGCCTTTGACAACTATGGGTTGAGGGAAAGTGAGACTAAGCGGTTTGGTATGAGATAAAGAATTGTTCTTGTAAGGACTGAGGATCAATTTTGTTCAAGTGGAGGAACATTTGGTAGCAAGTCGAAGGCTAAAAGGATCATGGATAGAGTTTCTTTCTGCTGACTAAGAAATGGCCCCACATAGAGCGACATAGTGCAGTGCAATTGGTGTAAGTGGCCCACATATGTGGGAATGACTGGTAATGACGATGACCTTTTTATGGTTTAAATAGAGATGCCTGATACACCTTTACATCATAATATCGGAAAGTGGAAAATTTGAGGATTCTGCTGCTTGAAATGAAGCTAGTTCTAATGCTCTCCGATATGGATCTGTTCTTTTCCTATTAGTGATGTACACACTCTTTGGGCATCTGTGATCATGTCTTGATCCCAACAGGTTATGCCTATATGATCCTGTTTAGATTTATATGACGCTCATATCATTCATGCATTCAGCATCTCATAAAATGAGACGAGGATTATACATTTCCTGCTATTTGTTGTGCTTTCAATTTTCAATACTTCCAGTTAGATTCAAGGATTCTCGATTGTGTGTTACTTGTGTCCAGCAATCAGGTTATTTGCAAGGATTTCTTCCTGTATGTTGAGACTCACCAATTGGGCTGTTTGCAACTCCAACTGCACAAATTCAAGATGCACATCTTATTGGAGGAGCAATTGACGAAGTCCCATCCTCAGAAGGATAACTTTTCTATGTGAGGTTTGTTTAATTGATTTCCTTTTGTTATTTTTTGCAAATGTGCTTCATTTTGTTGAGTCTTCTGAGCAGTCTGTTGTAGTTTTCAGATATACATAGGAAGCTTCCCAGTGGTCTCAATCTTTCTTAGCATAGCATTATGTTATGTATTTTCTTTTTTCTTTTTTCTTTTTTTTTTCTTCTTCCTCTTCTTCCTTTTTTTCTCTTTGGTTGTAAATTTAATCAAGAAGCTTGAAGCATGTAGAAAGAAAAGCTCCAACACGATCATCATTGATGAATTACTTTCTAAGTTTTCTTGAAAAGAATGGTTAACGAAATTTATTGGGTCTTATAACCCTTCTTTGAATTTGCATTGAGAACTACTGTAGACACCCCATTGTATCTATTTCCATTCTATTTTACTTATTTTTATTTTTATATTTCTTATATTAATAATTTGTTAGTTGTGTGGTGCATTTTGGGCATTTTTTGAATACTAAAGGCTGCTTTGGAATTTCAAATTTCAGTGTTGTTATGCAATCTTGGAAAGCTGAAGCCATTGTTTTGATAGTTTTCCCCACTGACTGTTCCCAATGACATGGAAAGCTACGACTGGTTGATTTCATCCGTGGGGCCTACTATGAAAGTTTGCACTGACGTTCCCTTACTGCCCTGACAAATTAATATAAAAAGCTAACCAGTTTGGCTAGGAGAGGATTCAGTTTGGCTGGGAGGAGGATTCTTCATTTTTCGGGATTTTGGCATCTGTGCCCCTTCTCGAAATATTCTGGGTTTTCTGGCTTTGGGAATTCAAACCGTCATTTGACACAGCTCTGCCATCTTCTTCTTTCGACAGGTGCTGGGTTTTCTTCAGCTCTTCCTTCCTTCCAAAATCGAGATTTCATTGCGTCTTGTTTTGAGGAGCCTCATTTCTGTTTCGGTCAGGTATAACAAATCGTAGGTCTTCTTCTTCATTTCAATATTCCAAAACCATGTAGTCCTTTCATCCATTTTCGTTTTAGCATGGAATAAATCCAATTTCCATTGGTGTTGAATGCATCACCGTGTTTATTTGTGTTTTGTTTTCGTTTTAATAAACACCGCCTGATTTTGTACCCATCCGAGGTGATTGGGGTGATTTGATTCGTCTCCATTGATCATCTGAAGGTGCTCCAAGGGAGGTTGCAATTTGTTTTCGTTCCTTGTTTTGAGTTTTACACGTCATTTTCTGTTTGGTGTTCCTGTTCTGGTTTTTGATTGAGTACAGAGATCTACATGCATATTATGTTTGTGTTGTTTTTTATGTGTCTTGCTGATTTGGCTGATCAAATCTTTGATTCACACATTCCAGTTTTACATTTTTGAGTGCTGGTCGGCCTACACCTCTGTTTCCGTTTTTTTATAACTAAGTGTGTGTATATATATATATATATATTTGGTTTGTTGAGCATTTTGGCTGTTTGGATCTGCTTGGAATAATTAATATTGCTGTCTCGATTCTGTTTGAATGAGTCTGTGTATAAAAAAATGGCTACATGTGAGTATGTTGGCTGTTTTGGTCGATTTTGCCATTCAACTATCTTCGCATCTTGTCTATTTTAATCCCTGTTTCAGATTTTATTTGGAGTAGATTTTATGGATTGCATTTCATCTTTATTAACTTGTCTGAGTCCAATATTGCAATAACGGTTTTGCTTATTTGAGTTTAAGCACACACCAAAATAAATTGCAGATGGTTTCATTTTGTCTTTGTTCTCATCTATTTTCATTTTTTTTTTTTTTCTTTACTGGTTTTGAATAATCCGGATTGCTTGTGTCAGTTATGGATGATTGGAGAGATTTAATTCACTCCATTGATTGGCCCCAACCTATTTGGGCACCAGAGGTTCCTTACATTTCATTTTTGATTTCTGTTCTAATTTTTTATTTCTGTTCTATCATCTCTATGTGCCTGCACAAGTCTGCTCTGGGCCCAGACCGATGATCTGCTCTTCAATGGCAGCAACCTGTGCTTGACCCTTAGACTTTGAATGAATCGCAGACAGTCTGCATTCCTATTTCTGTTTTTTAAGTTGGCTTGTCCTGTGCTGTGTCTATTTGGATCTGTTTTGGGTGGTTAGCTTTTCAGCTTCATTCGAGAGAGTTCATTCATATAAAAATAAAAACAAAAACAACTGCATCTGATTGCGGATGCAGTTACTCTATTTCAGATTGGTTTGGATTCTCTATGTGCTGCAAATTTTTCTCTTTTTGCAATTTAACATGACAAGTCTGCATGATGTCTATCCTGTTAACATTTTCCTGAAAGAGTGCTGAAATTGTTTGTTCATTCTTGAAACAGAATTCTTTTGGGAGTAATCTTCTGTGGTTTCCTTCTAAATTTTTGCAAATAATCTGTTCTATACTTGGGAAGGGAATGCTTGGATGAGTGAGGCCATTGCAGTAAAAATTCGATGGATTGTTCATGGTGATGTAAAATTTTTCTCATTTAAGGTGCTTGGAATTTGTGTATGAAGAGGTCAGAAACTTGTGCTCATTGTAGTTGATTCAATTATTACCGTGTTGGAATCTTTGTTTTGATGATTTATTGGCAGTATATTGCAAACATGATTTCACTCTTGTGTATAAAGTAAAATTCTGTTAAGAGGAGGTTGTATTCACACATGGGAAAATTGAACAGTTGATGCTCAATTCATATTCTTGTAAGATGGATTGTTGAATTTTGTACTTCTGCTGCTGAAATGGGATTTTCTTTGTGAATGTATGTGTATTCACATGTGGAAATGGAATTTGTATAATTTGTTGAAACAGAATGCAACTTTCTTTACAGGTTACATCACTACTTGGAATTTTTAAACCAACCCAAATGGAAGTGAAAAATCTGTTTGAGTAAAGGAGAAACAACAAACACCTACAGGAACCCATTTTTTTGGGGTGCAAAGGGTGCCTAAACCCTTCCCTTTGCATAAGTAAGCAACTTACTTAGAATCTTTAATGTGGACCAGTTATTAATCATTTTGTTTTCCAGTTTTTCCTCAAAAACTGGTGGTGACTCCCATTTCCAAATTATTTTCCCACTGTTTTCAGTGGGATTGAAACAACAACAATCACTAAAGATTGTATTGATAAATACAAAGCTAAACAGGAAACAGTCTCAAAAAGTGCAGGGACAATAATAAAAATGGGAGAAAATATAACAAATTAGGTTTACATCTAGTTTATTCCACAACAACTAGGATGGTTGGGAAGCTTATTCCCACACATAAACCATGAATACTTCAAGCTGATAACTAGTATAGGACTTTATTCCCACACAAACATCAAATCTCAGGGGATGTTTGAGAATTGAGAAGTTAGTGGAATTTTTGGATGGGGTGGGAGTGGGAAAAGGAATATTTTGGGAATTGTGTGATTGATATGAAATAATAGGGGTCAATTTGGAATAGTCAGGGCAGTCAAAAGGAAAAATTATTGGAATATAGGAGTAAACTTAGAAAAATAAGGTCGTTGGGTTGTTAAATCATTTGCGGGAGAACATGTACATCATGGTTTACCATCCCATCCCACACTTCTTAATTCGCAAATGTCCCCCAATTTGATTTTTTTGCTAATGAGCTTAGTGAACCTCAAGTACTTGGAAAAATAATGTGGTTAGGTAAGACTATGGAAGTTGTTTCTGGTGAGTTAATGGTCTGACTACTGTTTGTTGGGATAAGCCTGGGCACCAGTTTGCTTTTTAGTATGGTATGTCAATGAATGTTGAATGAGTTGATTTTTTTTGTACGATTAATTTATTTTCTTAGAATTTTTCCTGTGCACTAGTTTGATTTGCTTCACTGTTTTTTACAAGCATTTTATCTTCCTGTTTCTCCCTCTCCATCTCACTATTCCCTTCTTTTCTTTCTGCAGTTCCTGGACACAGGGAAGGATTATGTGTTTGCATGCAATGATGAGATTTCATCATAGGGCCATTCACATGGCAACCTTCTCTTCATCCCACACTGCACCAACTGGAAGTCTAAGAAAAAAAATTGCTGAATCGGAGAAGATTAGGAAGCTTGGGAAGAAGAGAAATCCCAAGAAGGATGATTTCATTGTCTACGTCCCAGAATCCTCAGCATTTCTTGACACCGCCTCAATGCCAATGGTCCTTACTGCTGTTGCTGTTGCCCTATTTGCGAAAGTCCTCATGATGGTAACCAGGGCTAAAAATCTGAATTCCTGTTATCCCACTATTTTCATAGGTTTTGCTTGGATGCCCATTTATATTATCTGCTTATCTGTGCTGCTGGTTTGTTAAAAATTCATGCCAAATTTATCATATGAAAAAGCATTATCCGATCATGGATATATGAGAAGGATGATTGAGATTATAGACAACCACCCATACCTAGTCATTTGCTTTTTAGGGCCACATGGATTTGTAGTCAAATTAGTATTTTTTTTTTTTTTCGAGGGCCATGGGATTTGTAGTCATTTGCTTTAGAATGGATCAGAAAAGGATTTCATTCTGTTTTAGGCGTAAAATAAGCTGCTTTGATTTGATATGCATTTCTAATTCCTAGATTCTAGTATGACTACCAGTTTTTCCTGGTTTGCTAGTAGGAGTGTAGGACAGATTTCTTGGAAAAAAAAATGAAGTAAATTCAGTCACTGTGCACTATGGAAGTACGGAAGTGATTCAATGCACTCAAAGTGCATCGAAACTTTATTACACCGGGTGGAAAACCCATTTTTTATTTTTTTTATAAAATTGTTAATCTAAGTGTATTTAATTTATAAATCAAATTTTTATCTTTTTGAAAAGTTATATTATTATTTTAAAACATGGGTCTCTTAGCCATTTGAAAATGACTAAAATCCCCTCACTTTTAAAAAATTCAAAAATATATAATTGTCTCTAAAAATAGTAAAATTTTAATACATATATTAAATATACCTTGGGCACGTCGTGGTTTTCCTCTCTCCTACACATTCTTTCATATTATTTGATTGTAACCATCTAACAACCTCACATTTTCCAACTCTACTCTTTACTTATCATTTTTTCTTCCAACTACCCTGTTTATTCCAAATTTACCCCTATCACATTATATCATTCGCACAATTTTCAAAATATTTCTTTTCCCACTACGCATTTTGTCTGAAAATCCCACAAAATTCTCGTTCCCAGAAGGCACCCTAGATTAATAGTTTTATAAGAAAAAAAATATCGAAAGAAAAAAAAAAGATGGGTTTTACACCCAAGTACACTAAAGTTTCAGTGCACCTGGGTGCATTGAATCACTTCCCATGGAAGTACGACATTTTTGTTATCTTTAACCTTGTTTTTGATAGTTTGATTGTTGTTAGGGTGTTTATTTCATGTACTAGTTTTAGCTTAGCTCAAAAATCATAGACTCATTCTATGAAGCACATTCATGCTGGGGGGTTTAATTCTTTTGACAGTGGTCTAGAATTTTAAATGGTTAATCTTGTTCTTTAATTCAACCTTTGGATTCTCTGGCTTTGTTTGTTGTCTCTTCTTTCCATGTCTCAATAGTCTCCATTGTCTGAGTAAAATGTTGATCCTCATTATATGGCAGTATGATGAATCCAGATCCCAAGAAATGATTGAGCAGAAAATAAGGCATGCTCCTCCCGGGCAGGGAACTGTGAGGATGCTTAGTCATGAAGAATGGGATGAAATTCAAGATATAAGGCCAAGGACTCCTTTTGAATCCAAGCTTGCTCGCCCAAATGCACGTCTAAGGACTGGAGAACCGTTGAGCATGGTAAGATATGTAGTATAACTGTAGACACCCCATTATGTCCATTTTATTTTATTTTTATTTTACTGTTTTATATTAATAATTTATCTGCAACATGGTGTGTTTGGGCATTTTGGAAAATCAAGGCTGTTTTGCCACCTGCTCTCATCTGTCTCCCGATTCCGTTTCTCATTCGGCAGCTTGGGTTTTGCAAGTCACATTTTCATTGTTTTCTGAGGCTTTTGGTGAACATTTTTTTTTCCTGCTCTGCGTGATTGTTGGTCAGGTACAAGCATCAAATCTCTTTCTCCCTGTTTTCCAATCATGCAGAAGTCATGTGATCCTTTGATTTTGTTTTCATTTTATTAATAAATCAGCAGGAAATACAACCAACCTTGATCGGCATTGAATAAATCACAGAGTTTCTTCATTTTGTTTCATTTTTTAATCATCACTGCCCATTTACAGTATCCGTTTTCGGACGATTGGAATGATTCGAGCCATTCCCTTTGTTTGTCTGAATTCATTTTCTTTGACAGCTATCCTTCTGCCTACATTTTTTATCCTAGCTTATCACTGCTGAGGATGTTCAACCTTTCCGTTACTACTCTGTTCAGTCAATATGTGATAGAAATGCTGTTTGCTTGTGTGAGTGCGGATTGAAATTTGTCAATTGTGTTTTGATTTCTGTTGGTTGTAGCCATTTTAGTCGTTTGAGTTCATGAATATGGAATAAAACTGGCCATATTTGATTAATATATCACTTGTTTGGATTGGTTTTTGCCATATTTTAGCTTTATTGTATGTCTGTTATGAGTCCTTGTTTCAGGAGCTTGAGCTCATGTAGCTTCTAACTACACTTGTAACCAATAAATAAGCTGTAATTTCCGTTATAATCATGGATTTGCCTTGTTTCACTTCTTAAAAAACCGATCAAACCCACTTGAGTCATGTTCTTTTCTAATTGGTGTGCACAGATCATAATGTATCAGTTTTGAGTCCCTGTTCCTTCATCTGTTCATACATATAGTTTGATTTTTCACTTTTCGCATGCATGCATTTATAGTTTTCGTTTTTTCACTCATCATTTGTTTTGGTGACACTTATTATTAATTTTCAGTTCTGCGTCTTTATGATTAACATGCCCCATATGTTGTCTAGATCCATGTGATTTTTGCTATCTTAAAATCTTGTGAATGATCTGTCTATTCTATTATTACTGGAGTCTTTTATATGTCTTGTTTCATGCTATTCCTTTATTCTCTAGTTCCTATTAGAACCTGTGTAAATAAAAGAGGTTGTAATCTATTCAATGCTTGGGAATGGAATGCTCGAATGAATGAAATCATTGCAGTTCAGAATTCGTTAGAATGCTCATTCTGATACAGATTTTTGTGATTTTGTAATTTGTAGCATGAGAATCTGTATAGCTGGTAGTTGCGAACTGAAAGAGTTGTATTTTGAACGTTTGAAATGAAATATCTGAATGAATGATTTCGAAAATCCTCTTCCGTATTGCAGATTTCCCTCACTTTGCAATTTAAATATGACAGACTTGCATAACTTGTATTCTTTTTTTTTCTTTTTTTTCTTTTTTTTTGGGGAAAGTGGTTGAAATTATTCATTCATTGCTGAAATAAAGCCCTGTTGAGAGAGATTTGTGTATCTTACAAACATACCAGAAATTTTTAAATAAACCCGAACAAGTTGAAAATTTTGTATGCATAAAAAGAAAACTAACGAAAACCTTTTGGAACCCATTTTCGGGGTGCAAAGGGTGCCTAAACCCTTCCGTTTTGCATAACTACTCAGAATCTCTGATGTGGACTAGTTACATATGACTTTGTTTTCCAACTTTTCCTAAAAGTTGGTGGTGACTCCCACTTTTTTGTTTAGTTTCTGTGGGTTGGAAGCATCTTGCAGCCCACTATTTTGTTTAGGAAGCTGCATGTAGCATCCAAACTGCAACAACGCTCAAATTGCCATTCTGCTGTTGAAAAATTTCTTGGCCGATCTCCTTTACTGTTCTGCTGGAAGATGAGGATGCTATTCTGCTTTAGCGAACTGGCAAATGCCGTTAGAAATGGGATTTGATCTCTGTGATAGAAGAGCTGAATTCATCTTAATGTTCATCATCGCATGCAAAACGACTTCTTAGTGTGAAGCAAATTCTAAGTAATTCTTGCTTGTGTTCTGCAGGAAGATGTTAAGGATTGGACGATTGATGTGCTCACAGATGCACTTGCAAGAGCAGAAGAAACTGTTAGGCGTGGAACAAAGTGATGAATCTTACGTCCTCACAGATTTTGATAGAAGCGCCTTCGGCATCCAATCTTTCTTTATAAAAGGGCCTGAGGAACCTCTGCTAGCAATGGTCTGGCATGCTTCCATTGGATTCATTTTTACTGAGACTTTGCATCTAACATGTGGTGTGAGCCTGGATGAGCAACGGAAAACACGTGATGAGAATGATCTCGGTTTGCCCTGTTTGTACATCTTAATTCTTTTTCACGGAATTCTGGAAGATACGGGACTATGAGAGTTGTGAGATGAAACATTGAAACATTCGAATGTTATTGAGTTCTGTTTTTATGAAACCCCACTTTTATGTAAGCCCATCAATTTTTCTCACTTTGATGATTGATGTGAAATTAATTTCATTTATTGTATTTAACATTATTTATATTATCATGAAAACTCCATGATTTGTCTCGATTATTTTACATGGTCTCCATCCACACGTGAGTAAAAGCAACATAATAAAATAGTAGATGCTAAATATGAATTTTAAAGTTGTATTTTTAACATATCAACTGTCTGAAATATCATTACTATATGGATATTTAATTCTATGATCTAGTGTACTTAGTGTGCTACTCTATTTTTTTTATTTTTTTTTGTAATTTCTTATGGGGCTAAGGATGTTTTCATATTTGTAATTTTAAACATAAAAGCATATAAAATGTTAAAATTACATGTATGAAAACACCATATTTGGGCCACATAAAAGCCCAAAATTTTTCCAAAAATTAAAAATGGGGAAGTGCACACCGGATGTGCTGGATCTCTCTCCGAGTTAAAATGGAAGTTAGTACCTTCCTTCACACAAAGATTTGAGGGTACCATGATAACCATCCTAACATCATGCGTTTTCATATGATTAGATGGTCACTGGTAGTTGCGTGTTGCTGTTTGTGTGGTTCCATCAACAGCAAGTTTCTTTCTTTATTCAATTCTATATTTTGCAGTGTTAGGGTGTGTTTAGTTAGAGGTAAAATTTTTGATGAAAAGTTTTTGGAGTAGAAGTTGTCAAATCAATAGAAAGTGATGTGATATAATAGGAGT
>JAXCLR010000092.1:43412863-43438184 GCA_035584095.1 Annona squamosa
AATTTCAGCGCTGGACACTTTTGGCCGTTTGAGGTCGATGCCGAAGTCGACTTCGTCTGCGACTTGACTACCCAAGTTGCAAGTGGAGTCGACTTGACCTGCGACTTCACCTGTCAGTCTTTCCATTTTCAAATCTGCCCACCTATGGCTGTTTCAAGTCTCTAGTGAAGTCGACTTGGGTATCGACTTCGCTCCAAGTCGAAGTCCAAGTTGACTTGGTGATCGACTTGGCTTCTTTTCTTTCCTTAAACACTTGGCAAACTCATTAGTACACTTTAATAATCTTAAATTAGTTCTTGTTAATCATCAAAACTCATGCTTTAGTCAATTTGTTTTATTTTGAGTCATTGTTTCCAACAATAGGGTGATAATAATGAGTAAGTAAAATAAAATTAAAATAAATAGGTTAGTTATATGAGTAGTTGTGTATTTGTCACTAATTAAAACTTTTCGGGTGTGTTTGGTTGGGGATTAAATTTTTTGATAAATATTTTTGTGTAAAGGTTGTTAAATTGATATATAATGATGTGATATGATCAAGATAATGATAAAGTATAAAGAGAATAAGGGTAAAATAGATAGATTAGTCCTGTAACTACTTATGTTAAAAATGATTAAAAGGGTAAGATAGTTTGTACAGGAAAATATAAAGAAATAATTAAAAATAAAGCAGTTATAAACAGTGAAAAAGTTTTTTTTATTATATGAGATTACGTTGGAGGGGAGGGGGTTGAATAGCGCAACACTACGCCCCAGTGAGTACAAAGATAAACAGTGTCGGACGTGAGAGTGAAAAGTTTTTTTATTGAAAAATTTCGTTGAAAACTTTTGTGCCTAACCAAACACACCCCATATAAAACTTTGCAACATAAAATTTTTCATTCTTCACAACTATTCTATTTGTAATTTTTTTTTTTTGGAAATTTTCCTTAAAACTACCCTATTTTTCTATATTTTTTACATAACTACTTATACGACTAATACATTTATTTTAATTTTATATTTTTTTACTCCTCAGTATTACCCTTATTTTATTGCATCACTTATTCTAATTTAAAAACTTTCACACTAATTCAAAAATTTTATCATTTTTCAAACACACTCTTAATGATTAAAAATTATGATAGTTATATAAAAAGACTAAAAAATAATTAGAAAATACACAGTATGAAGAATGGAAAGTTTTATATTGAAATTTTTTTTACGGAAAAGTGTTAACGCTAACCAATCACAATTGAAATTATCAAAATTTTCTATTTCTTTCCCATTGCTTTTCTATGTAATATTCAAAATTCCCAAACTCAATAAAGCTTCAATAATTTTTATGGGTTTTTGCATTCATGCTTGTATAGTTTGGACGAAGTCTCAAGCCTATCATAAATTTTAAAAAATTGTATTTATGACTACGGGGTATATCTGAAATTCTAAATATATCACTTTCATTAAAAAATTCAAAATAATGAAAATGCTTTTGTGAACAAATAAAATTATAAACATACAAAATTTTTCATTCTAAAAAATTTTCGTTACATTGTGGTGTGAATGTTGAGCGGTTAGAATTAAAATATTCGTTATATTGTGCATGTTAAATGGGAAAGAAATTTAATAGAATTTTTTAATTAGATAAGATAGCATCCCCACCACATTTGACAATAAGCAGAAGAATGAACAGCTCCGTCAACTATGCTATGAGCACGTTAACACGTGGATGAAAACAGCATATTCAAAGACAGAAACAAGACAATGAATTTTATAAATTTCGTTCCCCCACATTGGATAATATGTGGCATTCATAAGGTAGAAAGCTCACCAAAATGCAGGAGTCAGATTCCACAATTAGCCCCTTTGCCTGCATAGATGCACACCATTTGATTCCATACATCACTGCTAATGCCTCCATATTCAGCACGTCATCAATTCCTTCAATCTTCCAACATTTGGGTCTAATAAAGTCACCCATTTGGTTCCAAAGAATGACGCCCAGCCTCATATAGTTTCCCCTTGCTGATCTTCTCCCATTCGCATTTGCCTTGAGCGCCTCAATGGGTGGCCAAATCCACCCAGGAACCAGGCTTTTTCCCATGCGTTGAACTTCTCCTTCCAGATTGCTCAATCCGATGCTGTCCCCGAAGTTTAGACACTAGCCATAGAGCTGATCAAAAACAGGTTGAATTCTCTCCAATCGGAGTTGATTGTGCATTTGCCGCACCCGCTAGCACATCACCACGAATAACTCCAGCTTTCCCCTAACAAAATGCCTCAAAAGATCGTTCAGGATACATTTAATTGCTTATCTTAGAGTCTAGATTTGTCTAGCTACCACTAGCATCCTTCTCGCTTGAGTTACCTTTTCATAAAATACAAACAGATGGGAGTCATCCTCCCTTCTGTTTCTGCAAAAAGAACACATTGGATCCACCCCAATGCCTCTGCTATTCAAGTTTGACTTTGTTGGAATCGCCTGTCGAATCATTCTCCATCCAAAAATTTTGATTCGGTTTGGAAGCTTGCTTCACCAGATTGCCTTTGTAATCACTTTATCCTAGTTGTTCATTACTCCATGCCTCAGACTTGCAAGAAAAGAACTGTTAGAAGTAGCCAGCCTAAAGGCTCACCAAGCACTGAAGATTCCATTAGCTTCAAGACCCCGAAACCAGCCATTTGACGCACTGACTCTTGGTATATGGATTGCTCTACTCATCTTCCAATCCACCTCTCCTACCAAGCTTAGAATTAGGTCCTTTTCCATGCTCTGCCGTCTGTATCAATAAAAGTTGTAACCGTTACATCCCATAGACAGTAGTCTAGGTAGGGGTCCTGCCTTGGTTAGAGTTGCATCCAACCATTTTAAAAAAAATATATCTAATCGACTCGCGATTCCCCATTCTCCACCGACCTCGCTCCACCAGGATATGTCTGGCTTTTAAAATACTTTTCCAAATGTATGAATCAAAAGGTCTTTCTTTATTCTATCAAAAAAAAAAAAAAAAAAAAAAAAAAGGTCTTTCTTTACACTCTCAAATATTCTTCTTGGACATATATTTAGTAGATAGAACCCTATAGCAAAGTGACTCCTTGTTTGATACCAACCTCCAGAATTGTTTAGCAAGCATTGCAAAATTGAAGGACCGAAGATCCTTAAATCCCATGCCTCAATCTTTTCTTGAGATGCACATCTTTCGCCACATAACCCAGCTTATCTTTCCCTTTCCCTCCTCTCACTCCACCAAAATTTGCTGCGTAAACTGTTGATCTCTAGTAGGGATAAGAAATAAGCTCATGGTGTAGGTTTGATTTCAAACATATACATTAGAAGAACGACTCCTGCGAGAACCAATTCCCACGCATTTGTAGTGTTTAAAAAATACAACTGCACATTACCTTTTTAACGTAATTTGAACCTTTTGAAGTGAAAATCATATAATAGATTGTTTTTTTTTATGAAAATATAATAGATTGTTTTTATTTATAAAATGTTATACAAATATTTAATGTTATGTATGTTTTTAAATTATAAGTAATATTTATAGTATATTTGGGGTGTGTTTGGAATATGATAAAATTTTTGTAATTTTTGGTATAAAAGTTTTTGAATTGGCAGAAAATGATGTAACATGACAGAAGTAATGTTGAGGAATAAATGGAGTAAAGTTAAAATAGACAGGTTACTTATATGAGTAGTTGTGTAGAAATGATTGAAAAGTAAAATAATTGTATGAGAAAATATAAAAATTATTAAAAATAGGTTAGTTATGGAAATTGAAAAGTTTTGGTTTAAAACGTTTTGTGTTTGCTAAACATAAAGTTATATAATTTGGAACGTCATGTATGAATATTAATTCAATAAATCTAAAAGAAATTTTATGTGCAAAATACAAGCGTATTTAAGGAAATTTTTTGATCTTACTGTACTTGGAATTATGTGAAAAATTCATGAGTATATTTAAGATTTACCCTTGTGAGCACAAGCGCATTTAGCAAAAGCATCAAAATTTATAATTTTTAGATTTTTGCACAGATTTTCTACCAAATTTTATCGTTTCTCAAGCAAATGGGACTGTGAGATAAGTGAATTCTTTTTAAAAAAATTGTGAAGAATATTTTTTGCATCTATAGTCAGTCTAGGAGGAAATTTCTTACTCTTGCCTTCTGTTGGTCATCTATTAATGTATATATTTTCCTCATTATCTATGCAGAACCACAAAGTCTATTAAGGCCTCTCCGACTTCTTCTCATTTAATGTTGACATGTTCTTCATTATAACTAATTAGCTACACTAGATCAAATTCAAACTCTCTTGTTTATAGGATCATGATAACTAATTCTCTCTTGTATTTACTCGTACTAGTGATTGTGTTATGTAATTGTAGCTTTTAGTTCTCAAATTTGTTCTCTGCTATTTCTCTCTCATGGTATCAATGATCCATTCTTTTTCAATTTTCTTTCCCCTATATATCATGGCTTCATCCAATGCAAGCAATATAACTCATTCCTCTGGTAATCACTCATTGCCATCAATGGTGTTCAACTTCGACTCAAACTTACAGCGCAAAACTATTCCACATGGAGATCACGCCCCTTCTTCGGGGCCACAGTTTCATGGGTTATGTCACCAATTCCACTACACCACCTCAATTTATTGAGAAAGGTGGTCTTTCAAGTTTCAAATCCAGATTTCAAATTATGGGAATGTCAAGATCAATTGATCCTTGCCACCATCATTGCTTCAGTCACCTTCTCCATCATGAATACCATTGCAGATACAAAAAACTCAGTGGAGGCAAGACAAAAACTTCAAGTTGCATTTGCTAATAATTTTGCGATTAAGATTCTCTCCTTGTGCAAAAAATTATCAAGCACCACACGTGATTCGCGTCCTAATCTTCAGCTAACCAAATCCATCGCCAAAGAACTTTCCCTCTATGGTAGCCCGGTCAATGACGTTGATCTTATAGTCCATGTATTGGGCGGCAATCCATGCCAGAGACTTTGTTATTTCCTTTGAGATCTTTAAGACAAACTAATGGCACATGAATTATATCTCAAGCAAATTGACTCCAATTTTGATCCTCTCCTGTCATAGCCAACCATATTTGCAAGGGTTCTCTTGGTAAGTCATCATATCATCAGCAACAAGGTAATTACAATAAACCTTCTCATCAGTTTTAATCTGCTAATAGCAATGCTGCATTTTTGGATAGTTCATCAGGTTTCAATGAGTGATGTATATAGTTTTGGGTTATTCCAATTGGAGCCCGTGAGTGGGTGGGAATCTGTGAGAACATGAGTTTCAGAATCAAACCAAAGCTTGCTTGAATGGACATCAATATCTTTTCATACTTTGTTGATTAATAATACTGTTAGGAACTGTGTTCAGGATAAGAGCTTTATTGATAATCAATGCGCACCTATTGACCAGATTGTTGCTGCTCTATCTTAATTTCGGAAGAGTGGATACAGTCGAATCAAAAGAATTGATGAATAGACTTAAAATCTGGTAAATTGTTCGAGAAGTCACGAAAGCTTATAGAGAACTTTGCCAATAGTTTGCGCTGCATGTATGCATACCTTCTCCAGTCTTGTTTGATTTTTAAGGCTGGTTGTATTCATGTGGATTTCATCTAATGCATTCCACACTTCACCATTCATCTATGTGGGTTTGTACCATTAGGCTAGACTGTATAGGACTGCGTTATCCATCATCTAAGCATTTCCTGCATCCGTAGTTGGTCTGGGAGGGTATTTCCTGCGCTTGCCTATTGTTCGTCAGCTATTAATGTAAGTGCAGCCTGGTGATCTAGTTTTTCTAGTCAGACTTGAAGAAATAGTGTCATAGTTATTGTGGCGCTCCGGCCCGAGCATTATAACCTTACTTCGGGATCTATCAACTGATAGACGTGATCAGGATTGTTGCCCTGTCGCACGGCGAGCTTATTGGATATTTATCTACTTAATCCTAACTCCTTAGGATTTTATATTATTTATACATTCAATTTCTATCAAATGCCATTTTACGCTATCATATCATTTGAGAATTACACATGTCATCTCATAATCTTCATACTTAATTATATCCTGATATTTCATGCCTTAGCATTTACCCATAAAAATTTTTCACCTTCTATGGTCATAAAATCATAACATAATTCATATACAACATTTTATATCATACAGAATTGTAGAAATTCATATCATATTCATCAACCATTGATACTTGTTCATAAAACACAAGTCATAAAGTAGATCACATATGATCATCAAAATAACAAGTATCAAGTCATTATAAAACCATTCGCCATAAGTGACATATATAGGAAATCATCAAGTTTTCCATTCTTCCATGTCCAATTCATGCTTCTTGGTCATCTTCATTCCTTCACCTGTCTATGGGTTTGGAAAACAAAATGTGAGTTGAAAACTCAATAAACAAGCTATATATTTTTTAGGCAATTCATTTTTAAAGGCAACATTATTTAAAAGCATTTGTCTCTATTCAGTAGAGACACTTAGCAAGTAATTAACTACTTACAGAGTAGAAACTTTTTCATAAACCTTTCATAAACATTGGATGTGCAAATGCATCATTTCCATTCATAAAATCATTCTTCATGTGACAGTACACTAGCTCGGAGTATGACATAATCCTTTCCATCCTTAGCGCCGGACCTTCCGACTTGGCAACGTCAAGGGCAGACTCCTTGTCCTACTTTCTGTCTTGACTAACTTACTTGATTCCATTCCATGTATGACTTTTAGTCACTCCGGCATTATATACCTCTTACATATGAAACTTGTCATTCTCATGTAAAGAATTCTTTGCACCATCTCTTTTAAGCATCTTTCAATGAAACATTGTTTAAATCCATATTTCATCACATTTCATACATAATTGCGAAACAGTAAGCAAATCATTTGTCATATTTGAAATAACAATTCAAAACACATTGAGATAAAGGAATGACCATCCTTAAATACCTTATAAATAAATTCAATATCATTTGCTAAACATATCAAAGCAGTTATAAAATAAGACATTTTAGAAAACTGCTTGCTTACATTGGTTGTGTGAGCTTTCTAGGTTAACCTTTTCTTTGCTTTTGCCTATACATGTAAGAATGACATAGCATTCATATAATTTTCATTTGCTTGCATTCAACTAAGTTTTCCAACCCATTTTCATTAACATTCACAACCCACTTGAATTTCAAGTTGGGTGTACATGTACAACATAACTTATGCATTATACCATTTATTTCATCACATGTTCAATACCCATATTTAGAGTATCATTCACATATATCATAACACATTCATTAATCATTCATTAGATACCATATGGAAGTTTATTACTCCCACTTATCATTTTTCACATATTTTTCACAATTTACACATGGTGCTTATTCTTAAGCACTTAGTTAATATCATAACCTCATATATTAATCTTAAATTTTTGGATTATCCATACAGCAACATAATCCATGTGTTTCATCACATTTTTCATGCATTTTTTCATTTTAATATCTCATATAAATCATTCATCATTTATTCATGCTTATCTCTTCATATATGTCTATTTCACAACACATATATAATGTGTTTCTTAAAATTTTTCAAATCAGTAACTTGCCTTCTAATTCAACATGATTATACTCCTTAATTAACATTTTACTTATTATATTTTTATGAAAATTTAATCCATTAACCGTAGGGTTCCAAAACAACAACTTTGGGACCCGTTTTATACACTTTCAATGTCCCTTTTGATACTTACATCAAAACAGATTTTTAATCTCTAAATTTCAGAAACTAATCACACTTTTCTTAACCCAAATTTAGGATATTATCACATGCTTAAAGTTCATATATTAGTTGCTTACAAAACAACAACTTTACTTGCATACAGGGTACCCTTCTTGCACCATTTTGGACATCCACATGTATGCCTATAAAAATCAGATTTAGGGCAATCTTTTCTAACCCATTTTGAACATCCAAAGTACCCTAAGTTTAGAGTATTTTACCCTACTAATCATCCCTAAATCATTTAGGCTATTTTATATATCATTTTTAACATAAAAATATGGAAATCGGGTCATATATATAACCATAATTTCTATCCTTTCTAAAATTCATAAATTAAACCTAAATTAATATATATAATTCCTCTAATCATGAATCATCATGTAATCATAATAACACATCAAAACAGCAACATCATATATGACTTTAAGCAAATTTCAACTAAGTTATCAACTCATATTCAACCTTAATCACCATTTTCTTCCTCTTGAACCCTTAATTGCATAGTTGTCATTAAATCCCTATTCAGTACCCTAATCAAGGGCATCATGAATCATCCTTTAAGGGTTCATTATGAATCATATTCATGACTCATAAATTGAGTTAGAATAATTGAGTCTAAATGATTCAAACTTAAAGATACATTTACTTGTATTGGATCAACCTTGAACTTAACTTCTTTACCTTGAATTCCTTGCTTCCTTTCTCTTTTTCTCTCCTCTTCTTGCTCTTTTCCCTTATTGGAGTATGGGACGTGTAGAGCTGCTGGAGTTAGGGGCTTTTCCTCCTTGAAAATTTTTCTCAAAACACCCCATACACATGGTTGTCCACCCCTAGATATAAGCTGGATTTTTCCAGCTTTGTGGCCCCACTTGCCACATTATTTTAAGGGTAATTTAATACATGTTTATCCCCTTTTATGACATGTCAAAATATGCTCCAAGTAAATTACAAATTATCTAAATAAAATCCATCAATTATCCATAGCATTCATGGTCATCAAATCTATCCACACATCGCGTCCACGTTCAATAGCCATTTTGCATTTTTTTTCCCACAAAATGTAGCTTTATTTAATGGAAATTTAATCACCCTAGCAACTAGCTCAATTTGGGGTCAATTTAGCATCAATAAAAAATCATAAAAAAATCCAAAAGCCTGCCATGACCGTCTACTTCTCTCTTGCCCCATATTGTTGTCCACTTGATGATCACATGCATATGGCCTTGATTTGTCATCTTTGGCCACGATTTTCAACCTAATTTAATTACTCATTTATTAACTTTGATTTCCTAGCCAACTTAGGTGTGTACTTTATAAATAAAAAATCAAAAAAATCCACTTTTGGAAGCTCTTAGTTGTCCACTCTACGCCAAGTCTATATGCCTCCCTTAAGCTTAGCCATTAGCTTCTTAATTTGCATATTAATGCAGGAGATTTTTCATGAATTTTATCATTTTAGGTAATTCACAAAATCCACTTGTAATTACCTCCTTTTGCCATCTCATTTTTGCATTTAATTATTTACTTAATTACTATAACTTTAACATAAATGCATGTTACTTTAAGGGTGCAAAAGTAAAAGGTGCTCCACTTTTTTCGTGCAAGCATAATCCCCAAATAACTTAGCTTAATCCAAGCCCCTCATTGCATTGATTTCATAATTTTAACCATTCATTTCACATTTCGTCTCAATCCGTCTTTTCTAGCTCAAGTTATGATAATTTGAAATCATCTTTGAACTTTGGATGGTAATGATCGATTTTCACACTAATCCCATCGCAATTTCATAATTCATCATTTTCATAATATTAAACACAAAATTATGTATTTCCCTTTCAATTTTCATTTTAATTCGCCTCATAGGGGTCAAGTTTGAATTTTCTAACATTTTCCAACTTAACTCTATAATTAACCTCTTAATTTTCATTAATCGCATCATGAAAATTAAATTAATATTCATTTCACACTAACACCTTTCAATCCTCATTAGGTCACTTTAATCATTTTGACCTATATCGACTTATAATGATTGATTTAATCATCATTCATAACCTCTGATCTAATTGCTATAAATCATCAATATTGCAATAAATCATTCATAATTCAATCAAATCATACTTGAATTATACTTATGTGTTAAATATATATACATGAATCTTATGTAGGTCAGGGTTTCACTGTTATTTTGTGCATTGATGGCCATTGTTGCTGTCAGTCTCTATGCCCATCTTCATCCTCATGCTTAGGAAATTGCACAATTGTACCCTTCTTTCAGTAACTACCTTTGGCATCCCAATTTGGACGATCATAAATATGTTAGTGGGCTAGTTTAGTGTCTGTCTGTGGATGGGGGATGGAATCAATACACTTAAAACTAGAATAGGTCCCTTCGATGGGATGACCTTTTGGATGATTTCAGCCCACCAATCTCCTAAGGCATGTGCATTGTCTACATTGGTCACTGACCTTTTGCATTTTTCCTTGTGATTGTCTTCTCTACCTTAACATGTTACTAAAGTGGATTGCGAACAAGATTCCTACACTTGATAGCTGTTAGTGGTCTAAATTTTGTGTTATTTTTGTGCAAAGGCACAAAGCTATGAAAACATAAGTAATATTATTGCAATAGTCGATTCTAGACTGAGTGGGACTTTCACTCTCCAAAGCATGAAAGATTTTATGCACCTGACAACACATGTGTAAACCCAGCAAGTGAGAGGCGCCCAGACATGAATCACGTTGTGACAGAGCTTGATGAGTTAGAATTTTCATAAATAAAATGTTGTTTCAAAGTGTTTCTTTCAACCAAGCGTTAAAAATGCCATTTTCAAGCATTTCTTTCCAGCCAAGTGTTTTTCAATATTTTGAATTAATATAATTCATGTATCGCTGATTTCAAACGTTATGTTGACCAAGCCTATATATATATATATATAGGTCTCTCCTTTCTTAACAACACTTATCATTTTTTCACACTTGGGTTCTCACTTACATCCTCTTATTCTCTTAGGTTCTCAAAAAGAAGCCTTGTCAATTTTCTTTCAATTCCCTACTAAGCTTGCTATTGTGCTATCAAGTGTTTGGAATTTAGAAAGGAGGTCGTTTCCATTCTAGATTAGGTTTACTTTTTGTATCCTCGGAGCAAACTGTTAAAACCCTAAACAACTGTGATGATGCAAATTTTGTCTTAAGGAAAGTAACATTTGAAACACATCTGAAGGAGAAACCTATTTTCTTGTTTGAATATTTTCTCACTTTTCTTAAATTTTCCCTTTCTATTTTCAAATCTCTACCCCAACATTCAACATTCTTAAGGCAAAATATTTTTTTATTTTTTGACCCTTTACTATTATTTATAAATGGCCCCTCATCATTCATTTTACCCACAAAACCTAATGTCCCAAGATTGGACTGCTATGTTGGTACTAATTTGAAAAGATGGAAACAACAACTTCATCTTTTTCTAACTTGAATTGGAATTGTTTACATCCTCACCATCTGAGTCCTGAAGAAAAAGAAGATGAAATACTGCAAGAACGCCAAAGAGCGAAGTGGGATATGGACCATTATATCTGCAAAGGGTACATCATTGAAGCATTATCCGACTCGATATTCAAGGTATACCAATATGCAAATACGGCCAAAGAAATCTGGGATTCGCTTCTACATAAATATAGTACTGATGATGCGAGTATCAAACGATTTCTAGTAAGTGATTTCCTGAATTATACTATGACCGATGATAAATCAATTCTTAGTCAAGTTAATGAGAATGAATTTATCGTCAATCAACTTGGGTCATAGGGCAGTAAGATGGATGAGTTTGTTCTTGTTGGTGCAATTATTGAAAAATTACTACCTAGTTGAAACAACCACTACAAAAATCTAACACAAATGAAAGGATCCTTGAGTTTAGATGACCTTGCTCTTAATCTTCGTACTGAAGAGAAATCAAGAAAAAATGAAAAGAAAGAAGAGCAAATTCAATCTACAGCTCACGTGGTAGGAATTCAAAACTGGGTGACAATTAGCAATAATTAGCCCTCTAGGAAATTTAACTTAAATACCAATAACACTATTGCTAAGAAAAGAAAGGGACCTTGTTATTACTGTAAAAAGATGAGACATTTGAAAAGAGAGTCTAGGCTTCTCAAAAAAAAGAATAACACTAAAAAGGGTCCTAAGGCACATTTGACTGAAGAAAATTTTATTCCCATGATTTCTAAAATTTGTACTATAAATGATGACCAGACCTAGTAGCTTGATTCTGGGGCTACTAGACATTTATGCAAAGATAAGAATCAGTTTAAAACTTATGAATTTGGTAATAATGGAAACAATCTATTCATGAGTAATTCATCTGCTACAGAAGTGATAGAGTTAGGAACTATTATCCTGAAATTGACTTCTGGGAAATCAGTCACCCTTACAAATGTATTTCATGTACCAGAAATTCATAAAAACTTAATCTCGGTTAGCCTTCTTAGCAAATACGGTTTTAAATTGGTATTTGCATTAGACCAAATTATTATTATTAGAGGAAGTATTTTTGTTGGGAATGGTTATGTTTTAGACTACATGTTTCTCCTGAATGTGAATAATGGATCATCTTTTTCTGCTTATATTGTTAATTCATTTTCTTTATGACATGATAGACTAGGTCATATTAATTTTAGAAGTATGAAGACTATGATGAAATTAGGATTAATTACTAGATCACCTAATGAATCAACTGATAAATGTAATGTGCGTGTTCAAACTAAAATTACTAAAAACCCATTTCAAAAGGTAGAAAGAAATTTAGAATTATTTGGTTTAATTCAATCTAATATATGTGATATGAAAAATAATCTAACAAGATGTGGTAAAAGATATTTTATAACATTTATAAATGATTTTAGTAAATATACATATGCTTATTTGCTACGAACTAAGGATGAAGTCTTAGAAAAATTTAAATCTTATAAAGCTGAAGTTGAAAATCAACTTGGTAAAACCATTAAATCTCTAAAATCAGATAGAGGTGGTGAATATTTATCAAATGACTTTGATGATTTTTGTCAAATTGCTGGCATAATTCACCAAGTAACAACCCTATATACACCTCAACAGAATGGAATTGCAGAAAGGAAAAATAGAACATTAGTCGAAATGGTAAATCCAATATTAATAAATGCAAAACTAACTAAAGGTTGGTGAGGTGAAACTTTATTAATAGCTTGTCACATTCTTAATAGAATTCTATATAAAAAAACTAAAGTCACTCCTTATGAATTATAGAAAAGTAAGACACCTAATCTTAAATATTTAAGAGTTTGGGGTTGTAGAGCCTTAGTAAGATTACCTAATTCTAAAAGACCTAAATTAGGATAAAGAAGAATAGAATGCATATTTTTAGGGTATACAATAAATAGTTAAACTTATAGATTTGTAGTAGTAGAGCCTAACAGTCCAATCAACAAAATACCATTATTGAATCAAGAGACACTAATTTTTATGAAAATACTTATAAAATTATTCATAAGCTTGATAATAGTGATGAAGCTTCTTCTTCTGAATCATTGGATAATCTATAAGTAATGATTCTGCGTTTGTAGATAAACCTATAGATGATGAAAATGAAAATATGAGAAAAAATAAAAAGCTAGAAAAAATAATTATAATCGCCTTAGGCCTCATTTTTAGCTATACTTAGTAAAAGGATCCAGAGATAATATAAATGAGGAACATATGGTTGTTTTTAATACCGAAGGAGATCTAACTACATACGAAGAGGCCATGAAATCTTCAGATGTATCATACTGAAAAGTAGAAATTCAAGATGAAATGAATTCGATAATGGGAAATGGAACTTGAAAATTAGTTGATTTACCACTAGGATCTACCCCTATAGGTTATAAATGGATTTTTAAGAAGAAATTAAAAGTTGATAGCACAACTAATAAAATTAAAGTTAGATTAGTAGCTAAGGGGTTTAAGCAAAATGAAAGTATAAATGTTTTTGACACTTTTGCCCCAATAGCTAGAATTTCAACCATTAGAATATTAATGACCCTAGCTTCCATCTATAACTTTCAAATTTACTAAATGGATATAAAAACTGCATTTCTAAATGGAGATTTACATGATATGGAACAACCTGAAGGATTCATAATACCTGGAGAAGAGAAGAAAGTTTACAAACTGATAAAATCATTATATGGTTTAAAACAAGCACCTAAGCAATGACATGAAAAATTTGATCAAGTTGTATTATCAAATGGGTATATATTAAAACGATCAGACAAATGTATTTATAGTAAATTTACTATAAATAAAGGTGTTATTATTTGCCTATATACGGATGATATGCTTATTTTTGAAACTGATATTGATATTATCAAAGAAACTAAAAATTTTTTGTCAGTTAATTTTGATAGGAAAGATATGGGCAATGCAGATGTTATTCTTGGTATCAAGATTATTAGCAATAGTAATGTATTTTCTCTTCTCCAATCATATTATATTGAAAAAATACTCAAGCGATTGGACCACTTTGATGCCGGTGTAGCCTTAACTCCCTTTGATCCCAGCATTAAATTAAGTAAAAATGATAAAAAATCTATATCCTAGCTTGAGTATGCAAAAGTGATTAGAAGTTTGCTGTATATCATGTATTGTACTCGACCAGATATTGCTTATGGTATGGATGTACTTAGTAAGTTCACTAGTAATCTGGGATATATACATTAGAATGTAATTTATAGGGTATTAAAATATTTGAAAAAGCCTATTGCTTATGGATTACATTTCAGTGATGAACTCTCAGGATTAGAAGCGTATAATGATGCAAATTGGATTTCAGATACTAAAGAATTCATGTTTACTAGTGGTTGGATTTTTACCCTTGGTGGACCTCTACTATTTCTTGGGCTTCCAAAAAATAAACCTACATTAGACATTCAACCATGGATTCCAAATTCCTTGCCTTAGCTGTAGCAGTGAAAGAAGTAGAATGACTTAGAAATTTACTACTTGAAATCCCTATTGGGCTTAAGCCTATACATCCTATCTATTTACATTGTGATAGCGAAAAAATCTTATCAAGAGCATACAACAAGACTTATAATAGTAAATCGAGACATATTACATTGAGGCACAACTATGTACGACAATTGCTCTAAGATGAAGTGATAAATATTGATTTTGTAAGATCAAGTGAAAACTTAGTAGACCCACTTAGAAAGGCATTACTCAGAATATGGTCTGGAAAACAGCAAGATGAATGAGACTTAAATACACATGTAATGAGTTGCAATGACTGAAACTCAACTCTAAGTTTATAGCCCAGGTTTAGAGTTCATTAAGCAAAGTATGTTATTTTGTAGCTTGCAAGCATTAGTTATATTTGTTTATTTAATTTTACATCCTCAGGCAGTGCTTTGTTCCTCTAAGGTATTTATGAGGATGAGTATATTATACTCTTAATGGATCTCAAACTATTGCATTGGAGTATTTAATTACAGGGTACTCTAAATAGATCTACCTATATGAGTGTTGGAAGTAAGGCCGCTTCTGTTACCAGAGTATGTGGGTTCACTTCGAGGAGTTCATGAAACTGGGATACTGACACATGGCCATAACGTATTACCTTTATAAACACTTGATGTAATTTTGAAATCTTGTATGTGAAAAATATCCGATTTATCAAATGGGGTCAATAGTTCAGAACCTTGGCTATTATACACCTCAGTAAACCTTGATGCATTTTCACTAAATGAAGATTCAAGTCCATTCGACGCCTTTAATTATGTATGAGATTTCCTTGGCTTGAATGGAATTGATTTTTATTTTAAAAATGGTAGGGGAATGTTAGAATTTTCATAAATAAAATGTTGTTTCCAAGCGTTTCTTTTAACCAAGCGTTTCTTTCCGGCCAAGCATTTTTCAACGTTTTGAATTAATATAATTCATGTAACGCTGATTTCAAATGTTATGTTGACGAAACCTATATATATGGGTCTCTCCTTTCTCAACAACACACATCATTTCTTCACACTTGCATCATTTTACTCACTTGGGTTCCCACTTACATCCTATTATTCTCTTGGGTTCTTAAAAAGATGCCTTGTGAATTTTTCTTTCAATGCCCTATTAAGCCTGCTATTTTGCTATCAAGTGTTTGGATTCTAGAAGGGAGGTTGTTTCCATTCTAAATTAGGTTTACTCTTTGTATCCTGGTGGCAAACTACTAAAATCCTAAATAGTTGTGAGGTTGCAAATTGTGCCTTAAGAAAAGTGACATTTGTAATACGCTTGGAGGAGAAACGTATTTTCTTGTTTGAATATTTTCTCACTTTCATTAAATTTTCCTTTTCTATTTTTTAAGTCCCTGCCCCAACATTCAACACGATGGGCTACTAGAAAAAGAAATGAGCTTGATAACAATCATGTCAGAGGGCACCCCGACTGTGACCCTTGGAAGCCAGCTATTCATAGCATCAAAGTGAGAGGTCAAGTACATGGCATCATTTTCATGGTTACCATGTTTGTGATTGTCTGGTAAGTATATAAAATAACAGCTTCGTGTGTGTGTGTGTGTATATATTTTAGTAATCGCTATAGTATTTTTTATTTTCTTAACTATTTTTTCATTGGCCATAGGCATTTGTAAATTAGGGATGGTGATAAAAGCCTCTGTAAATGATGTTGTATTTGCATTACAATTATTTCATTTTCTAATATCACTTAGGAGATTGTGGGTGTGAACTCAGTTTTGCTTTTAGTCAGCTTATTATTGGATTCTTTATCACAATGTCACCACGAATACAATGCTGAAATTCAATCAAACGCTTGATCAAGATTTCTCATTTTCCTGATGTATTACACAATTCTTAGCTTGTATCGCCATTCTAAACTTATTTAGCCAAAATTTTTTACACTTTTTCTATTCACAGACATTAAAAAAACCCACAAAAGCCTATTTAACTATATTTTCAACTAATGACCACGGGCAGTAGGCACTATGGTAGATATTATTACAATAAATGGAGATTAAAGTATTAAATTAAAAATATAAATATAAATATAAAAAGAGGAGTCATCGCTAATCTTTTTGGGAAGATTAGAATCCAAATATTGTATTGATAAAGCACTGATTTCCATAAACAAAGATATAGATTAAAGACAAATCATATGCTATGGCATACAAAAATAAATGAGATATTTTTTGGAGCTGGTCTAGAACAGAGAGTAATGACAAGTAGAGGCTAGCTATTTTAGATGGCTGGCTGGAACGACTTTATTGTTTGAGTTTTATGAGATTGAATGAGAGAGGCAGGGACACGGAAGAGAGAAATAAGGGAAGGAAAGGGCTGGGCAAAATGGAGAATGGAGCGCCAGATTCTCTTCCTTTGCTCTGGTGAAAATCGATTGTCTCCCCCTTGCTCCCGTGGAGCTTGTACTTCGGAGACGCTGAGGGTGCCGGTATTTATAGGCATTTCCAAGTGAGGGGCTACTGATGTGGCACACTGCAATTGGCTGTATCTCATCTTTAAGCAATTTTGCTTGGCGCTCAAGCAACGATGTGGACGGTGGAGATTGATGCTAGGAAGTTCCATCATTGTGGTGCGTGCCTGTCACAACTATGAATGGTTCTGGGCTGTAGATTTTTGGCTGTTGGATTTGAGATGGGCGAAAACTGGTGCCTGCGCTGCCGTGAGGAACAAGATGGAGGGCTACTGCATCATGGATGCTAAAAATGGAAGCGGGTGTCGCTAGATCAAGGGGAGAGATGATGACCGTGGTTGGAGACGGACCGGAGCAGGTGCTGTCATGGAGGTTGCTGCCAAAATCAAAGCTAGCACAGGTAGCGTGACAATATCAATTATGGGAAGAGATGGGTTTTGGATGCCATGTTGAGAAGGATGGATAGGTCGGAGATGTTGAAGCGGAGCCTCGTTGGAGAAGACAAACGATGGCGCGCACAAGGAGATCACAAATGGCAGCCATGGCTTTTCCATTGAACAACCTGGGAGAAAGCTGTGCAATTTTTTAGAGAAGATGGATTTGGTTTCGATAGTCCACAACAGTATAGAAACTAGCGTACGTGCGAGCTGTGTCCAGCAATCTGGACCCTTGATTCTTATGAGCTGATCATTTAATAAATTTTCAATGATCCCATAAATGTAGATCTAGCCCCATGATGCATCTTTTAATATAAAAAATACACATATAATACCAAATTTTTCATTTCATAAAAAAACCCATATTTAATTAATATGGTCAAAAATAGCTCAAAATTGGGGTGTTTATGGAAAAATATTGTATAAACTTCCAAGATTTTCTTTCTTTTAGTAAATGTTAATATTTTTCATATTCAAGACATGACGTGGATAATGAGTTCCTGTTCATTGGTGCGAGGCTTGAAGTGCTACTAGTTTATATCAATGTTTATCATATATATAAAATCTGATTTTTTGGTGCTTTTAAAAAAAATAAATTCGTATATATTGGGGATATTAATTGGAATGCAACTTGGTCTTCTAGCTAAATTATAACACCTCAAGTTCTTAAATTATATGCTTTAGAATAGTTATCCATAACTTTTGAGAAGAAGTGAATTAAGAAAATAAATTTCTATAAATAACGTATGAAACACTTAAATATATGTAAATGGCTATTGGAATGTTTAAAATATACCGATGAAGGTTTGGTTAGGGTTTGAAGTATTACTACCGTGGTTTGGATATTTTTAGAATTCTATAAAATTCAAATAGGAAAAAATGAGTAATGAACTTTAGAAATTTTACACAACGAGTTATTAAATACGAATTTGATTTTTAGCATGGTTTAAATATGTTCCAAAAATTTGGAATGATTTTTGAAATGAGAAAATTTTAAATTTTAATATATTTTGGTAGTTTTATAAGAAAAGTCAAAATTTAACCCAACTTCAATTGAGTGTCATGACTTGTATTCTTAGAGTTACGGGGCATATTTTATGTTGTTAGATTTTTTTCAAAGTCTAAAATCTAATTTCATAGACGGCTCAGAAGTTCCTCGAAGAAGAGGAGGTAAGAGGAGAGAAAGGCCAAGGAAGAGGAAAAGGATTGTGGTTTCTTATTGGGCTCTAGGAATTTGATGCATTGGGTTTTGTTGTGGTTGTAGGAAATAGATTTCAAAAGATTAGAGCTTGAAAAAATTAGGAAAATATGGGGTTTAGGTTTGGTAAGTAAAATTTTTCGAATTTTCCTTGTTTTCTTTTTCTATTATACCCATTTAATGTATCATAATAAATTGAAAGCAAATGGATGAGATTTTTGGGGTTTGGCTAGTGGTTTTGAAAACTCACGTGGTGTAGGGAGGAAGAAGAAAATGAATAACGATGGTTTGACAATTTAAGTGTTGTTGTGCACATGCAAGAATGCATTTGGCGGGAAATAGGTGTGGATTTGTAACCTGCATCGTGTTAGAGCTAAGATTTTCCCAGGTTAAGATAAGTGGGATATTTTTATGATATTTTCATGCAATTTCATGGTAGTTTTAACATGATTTAATTTATATATGTCATGCCATGATGAATATATCTTAATTTCATGATTTAGAGCGTTATAATTTTCAAACGTTAGTTTCATGGCATAATATCTTAATATTTAGGGTGTGATTGGAAAATAATAAAACTTTTTGAAAAAAAATTTTGAGCATAAAAGTTTTTAAAAAGAGAAAATGATGTCATATGATATGAGTAATGATGAAGAATAAGAAAATAAAGTTAAAATATATTGGTTAGTTGTATGGATAATTGTGTAAAAATGATTAAAAAGTAAGATAGTTTGTATACAAAGATATGTAGAAATAATTAAGAAAACGGAGTAGTTATGGAGAATGAAAAATTTTTGGTTGAAAAGTTTTATCATGAACCAAACACACCCTTGGCATAAATGAATGTCACAATGATGGTATGTTTGCATGAGAAATGACAAAAGATTGTCCTTGGCATAAAGCCGCAGAGCCGGATCTCTTGGATTGTCCTTGGGAAGTGGTAAAACTTTTAATGAAAAGTTTTTACGGTAGTAGTTTTTGAATTGGCGAAAAATAATCTAATCTAAGTAAGGTAATAATAAAGAATAAAGAGAATAAAATGAAAATAGATAGGTTAGTTGTATAGATAGTTATGTTACAGTGAATAAAAAATAAGATAGTTGTATTAGAATATGTAAAAAAAGAATTTTAAATAAGATAATTGTAGAGATTGAAAAGTTTTTCTCGTTTGCCAAATACACTCCCCACCCCCTCCCCCCCGATATCAAAAACACTCCTAGGTATAAGGTGATCTAGTCAAATTATTTAAGAACAAAGTAACAAGAATAAGTAGTAATTACGTTAGCTCAGGTTAATCAAATGTTTCATTTAGCCCAACTCAAAAAACTCATTTATAACAACTTTTTTTTTATTTTTCTCCATACACTTGTTTATCAAAGTATATTTAACATATAAACAAAATTTTACCATTTTTGGATATATTTATGTATTTTTTTGAGATTTTAATATATATTTAAAATACCTTTATCTTTAAAAATCTAAAAGATATATACATATTCAAAAATGGTAAAACTTAGTTTATATATTAAATGCACTTAGATAAACAAGTGTATAAAAAAACGTAAAAAAAATTATAAACGAGTTTTTGAAGTGAGATAAACGGGATATTTAATTAGTCTGAGCTAACAAAATCATTCCTTAACAAAAATACTCTTGGGGAGCCAATCTCTCAAAAACAAAGTAAAATAAAACTCTTGGGCATAAGGTCATCATATCCTTTGGAAACCAAGAAATAATAATACACTTTTTTTTATTAACATATGTCTACATTTATTCCAAATTTCAGCTACAATCAATCCTCGAGACATTCTTACGATAAGAAGGAGACAATATGCTCCCACCTATCAACTTAGAGACCCAAGCTTCCACCTACAAATTAAGCGACAAAGCTCCGATAATATATTGTGGGCGCAAATGCCCCCCACCAGCACTGAAATGCCTGCCACCCATTTGGAAACAAAAGACGTTACCACAAAGGTAAAAATACTTTCTTTTATGAATATGTATATATTACATCATTTCAATTATTATTATAATAAGACCCTGGGATCGTTCTTACAACATCTAAATATCAATCTATAACTATCTTATCAATATTCTAATTTTTTAATACTTATTTCCTAATATTTTATTGGTGGACGCTCCCACAAAAATTCCGGAGAGAAATACATCACCACGAAGCTCTTGACACTGCTCTGAAAATGCCGTGAAAAATGCTGGCCTGGAGGTTCAAAACTACGTTACGACGCAGTGGGTGAAATGCGAAATAAGAACACTCTTGAGTGTAAGGCCAACAGGTCAAATCCCTTGAGAACTTCATTTCAGATTCATTAATTTGTTCGAATGTATATAATAAATACGCATGCTTGTAGGAGATTAAATTTAGTCAAAAAGCATAGCATGAGTTATTAAAGTTGAAAAATGTTTATGTTTTCCATTATTGTTAATGATATATCTTGCTTATTTAGCTGGTCCAAATTGACGCTTTTTATGCTGATACTTTCTTATATGACATATGTGATAACGAAGCCCAACTAATTAAGAGTTAGAGCTCAGGGTTGGTTTAAGAGGGAGTCTATACTAGAATTATATATAATTAGACCATTTCTAAGGTTATTTTGACTCTTATGATTTTTAGGCGTGTATTTATCGGCTTAGGTATGGCCTGTGATATACACTCATTTTGGTGAGGAATGATTATATAATGATGAGCATTTATATGCCATGGACAAATGGTGATGGTCCTGACTTACATGCTGGTTGACGGTCATTGCATGCCTTGTGAATTACATGAACGTATGTGGCTGATGTTCTTATAGTGGTAGAGAATGATGTTGATATTCATATGATGTGATGATAATTAGATAATATAGTTGATTTTAATTGTATCATTACGCAGATTACAGGTTTCTTAACGACAGATGTTTTTTTATTATTATCTTCTATTATACGATTCTAGGGAGATGATGTCCGAAATTTTTTCCGAATCAAAATTAGTACTTTTGCAATATAGCAATCACCGACTAAGAGCATTAATTAACTAGGAGGTGCTGCATAAATAAATGAATATTCTAAGAGTGTATTCGGGAATTGATAAAATTTTTGAATAAAAAATTTTTTGTGTAAAAAGTTTTGAAATTGAAAAAAATAATACGATATAATAAAGTTAACGATGAGAAATAAAAAGAATAAAGTTAAAATAGGTAGGAAAATTGTATATGTGGTTTTGTGAAAATGATTTAATAATAGGTAGTTGTATAGGAAAATATGAAAAAGTTTAAAAAGGTAGCTATGGACAATGAAGAATTTTTAAATTAAAAAGTTTTGTTTTGAAGAATTTTTTGCCTTGTCGAACAAGCCCTAAATGTAAACGGCTAGTAGATTTTAGATTATCATAAAGGTCAGTCAAAACAGACGTTGTTATGTGAAAAAAAAAAGTTTGTGTAATTAGGTGGCGTAAAAGTGGAAACCATTGCTTCTAGAAATTTTTTTATGTAATCTCTTTCATTGTTACTATCTTAGTGTTCGATAAAAAAATTAATTTATTTATTATATTTAGCATCATTTATAATTTCATTTATCTAAAATCACATACATGTGCCCTATCTACAAAATTGAAATTATAACATTGAATATCAATTGAAAGTTATATTTTTAACATTTGAATCGTCTAAAATATAATTTTTTGTGGATACATAATTTTAAAAATTATTATTACATTTTAATATATATGTAAATAGATTCAAACATTTTTTATAATTTACACACGAGTATATTTAGTTATTTTTTGGCAAATGTGGTCCATGTACATATTTGATTTGCACGAAACTTAGTCTCCTAGTGAAACATATATGTTTGTTATAAAGCAATAAAAGATGAAATAAAATAGAAAGAAAAATGAAATTAACACTCTTCAAATTTAAAGTTTATGTGATATTAGGGCATTGGTGAGTTATGAAATTCAAAATTTTAATTATGAATGTATTTGGGAAATGATAAAACTTTTGAATTAAAAGTTTTTAGTGTAAAAGTTTTAAAATAGAATAAAATGGCATGATATGATAGATATAATGATGAGACATAAAGATAATAAAGTTAAAAGTGATAGCTTAATTTTATGAGTAATTGTGTATAAATGATTAAAAAGTAATGTAGTTGTATATGAACATATGAAAAAATAATTAAAAATATGATAGTTGTGGAGAATGGAGAGTGAAGATTTTTAAATTGAAAAGTTTTAGTGTGAAAACTTTTATTCATTATCAACATGCTCTATGTTCAAAATTTTGAAGGGCGTATTTGTAATTTTACATATTTACTAACGGCATTAGCTCACGAATTGGGCGTGGGGATATATTGAATTTTGCAAATATACTAGATATATTTGGGATTATAATTAAACAATGGGTATATTTGAGAAAAGTCCTTCTATTTACATTAGACCATTTCGAAGGTTATTTTGACTCTTGTGACTTTTAGGCGTGTATTTATCGGCTTAGGTATGGCCTGTGATATACACTCATTTTGGTGAGGAATGATTATATAATGATGAGCATTTATATGCCATGGACAAATGGTGATGGTCCTGACATGCTGGTTGACGGTCATCGCATGCCTTGTTAATTACATGAACGTATGTAGCTGATGTTCTTATAGTGGTAGAGAATGATGATGATATTCATATGATGTTAAGATAATTAGATAATATAGTTGATTTTAGTTGTATCATTACGCAGATTACAAGTTTCTTAAAGACAGATGGTTCTTTATTATTTCCTCATATTATACGATTCTAGGGAGATGATATCCGAAATTTTTTTTGGCAATCGAAATTAGGACTTTTGCAGTATAGCAATCACCGACTAAGAGCATTAATTAACTAGGAGGTGCTGCATAAATAAATGAATATTCTAATACTGTATTCGGGAATTGATAAAATTTTTTAATAAAAATTTTTTTGTGTAAACTTGTTTGAAATTGGAGAAACTAATATGATATAATAAGGCTAATGATAAGAAATAAAGAGAATAAAGTTCAAATAGATAGGTAAATTTTATATGCGATTTTGTAAAAAAGATTTAATAATAGGTAATTGTAAAGGAAAATATGAAAAAAGTTAAAGAAAGGTAGTTATGGACAATGAAGAATTTTTAAATTAAAAAGTTTTGTTTTGAAGACTTTTATGCCTTGTCGAACAAGCCCTAAAAGTAAATAGCTAGCAGATTTTAGATTATAATAAAGGTGAGTCAAAACAAGCGTTGTTATGTGAAAAAAAAAGTTTGTGTAACTAGGTGACATAAAAGTGAAAACCATTGCTTCTAGAATTTTTTTTATGTAATCTATTTCATTGTTACTATCTTAGTGTTTGATAAAAAAAAATTTAACTTATCTACTATATTTAGCATCATTTATAATTTCATTTATCTACTATCACATACACGTGCCATATTTACAAAAGTGAAATTATAACATTGAATATGAATTGAAAGTTATATTTTTAACATCTGAATCGTATAAAATATAATTTTTTGAATATCAATTGCAAGTTATATTTTTAACATATGAATCATCTAAAATATAATTTTTTGTGGATAAATAATTCTAAAAATTATTATTACATTTTAATATATGTGTAAATAGATTCAAGCATTTTTTATAGTTTACACATGAGTATATTTAGTTATTTTTTCGCAAATGTGGCTCACGTACATATTTGATTTGCATGAAACTTAGTCTCCTAGCTAAACGTATATGTTTGTTATAAATAAACGATGAAATAAAACAGAAAGCAAAATGAAACTAACACTCTTCAAATTTAAAGTTTATGTGATATCAGGGCATTGGTGAGATATGAAATTCAAAATTTCAATTATTAATGCATTTGGGAAGTGATAAAACTTTTGAATGAAAAATTTTTGGTGTAAAAGTTTTAAAATAAAATAAAATGATTTGATACGATAAATATAATGACGAGACATAAAAATAATAAAGTTAAAAGTGATATCTTAATTTTATGGGTAATTATGTAGAAATGATTAAAAAGTAACGTAGTTGTATAGGAACATATAAAGAAATAATTAAAAATAGGATAGTGGTGGAGAGTGAAGAGTTTTAAATTGAAAAGTTTTTGTGTGAAAACTTTTATTCATTATCAACATGCTCTATGTTCAAAATTTTGAAGGGCGTATTTGTAATTTCACATATTTACTAACAGCGTTAGCTCACAAATTGGGCATGAGGATATATTGAATTTTGAAAATGTACTAGATATATTTTGAATTATAATTAAACAGTGGGTATATTTGAGAAAAGCCCTTCTATTTACATTATAAGAAACAGATCCGACAACCAATCCAACAACGAGCTATTGACCTAACAAGTCTGATTTGCACCGGTTGGCTGCTTATCCACAGACCACCTATAATAGGTCATTTGG
>JAXCLR010000092.1:43438284-43463174 GCA_035584095.1 Annona squamosa
AAATAAAAAAAATAGGTGCAGTGCACCCGGGTGCGTTGAGGCTGAGTGCACCCGGGTGCACTGAATTGCGCTCCATTGATGATAGGCGTTTAACTGGGTTGGCCCAATCCGCAGCCCGATTAATCCAACTCGGTGTTTAGTAGACTAGGTTAAAAATTTTCAACCCATCAACCCATTTATGTTATCGATATAAATTATTTGAATAAATGAGTTTTATGTGATCTATATAACGTATTTGAATAAATGAGTTCGTCATGGGTTGATGTTATCAAACCACCAATCCGATAACTCCTACTTTAACCATCAATCAATAAAACCGATTAACAACTCATGAAGAATTATTACTTTTTTAATGTTTTTCATACAAGTTATAGATATTTATAAACAACAGAATGTACATTTTGATCAAAAAATTTACGAAAGTTGATTTTTTTTAAATTTAATTAGATTGTTAGAAGCCTATGTTGATTATGTGGAATTATGTTTAAAATAATAAAATATTTTATTTTTAAATTATTCAACTCGCTAACAACTAATTTATCACTCCTTACGATTCACAACTCAATTTGTTTATGTTAAATATGTCAGGGTTGGGGTTAAACTCTTTATGAATAGATTATAAACAAATTAACATTGAAGTTTTTTAAAATAGGTAAGGAATCCTCAAACCACAATTACAAAAACCGATTACACCCTTATATGCCTGCAAAGTACTCATGTTGTATAGAGATATTTCAATATCAAATATACTCAACAGGAGGACACAAGGTCCAAGTAAAGTTAATTTGCAGTGAAACTTGGTGGGCATCCCACCATGATATACACTCACCAAGTTTTGATGATGCATGGTAAGATTTGCTGTGTGAAACTCCATTGTGTGATCGAAGAACATGTGTAAATCTCAAAGTTACGTTTTAACTATAGTAGCATTCTCTTGGATTTCTTGAAGCCGGGTTCCATGGTAGATAAAGCAGGGCATTCCTTGTTCAAAAAAGAAATTAACAACATGGAATTACTTTCAATCTCCAAGTGCTGGATTTCTATCTCGACTACCTAACTGATTCTATAACTTACTACCATTGCTTCCATGTGGCGAGAGTCCACCGTTCCACCTATTTTCCAGTATCTAGCAGCCAAAAAATATAGCATTATAATTTAATAGAGAATTCTTGCCCTCTCATTATAAATAAAATAATCGTTTTATAAGGATAAAATAATTAATGAATAACCACGATTACGTAATTAATTGATTGGCATGGAGTCTTCTAAATATGACAAACTCTTTTCTTTTACACTATTTCTTCGGCACCATTTTACAATTCAGCTCTCCATTCTTTTAGCGGTTTTATATTCCTCTCCTTCTCTATCAAAATGTTGTTGTTCCTTCTACGGAAGGATCATCACTTGGACAAATCTCATGTACTAAAATGATATCACAACCAATATTCTTCTATGCTGCCTATGCCTTACGATTTCCCCATATCTTTAGTGCATGGGCAGCCAATATCGTGGCCAAAAGTGCAACCAAGCTTGTCTTGTGAATGGGATGGGTGTGATATATTCTACCTACCATTGCAGGAGTTAAGAGCCATACAGTATCTTTCTATCTTTCTTACGATTATTTAGAAGTACAGGGACTATCATGCTAATGCCCCATTGCAACATTCATGCTATTGAGGGGGAAAAAGTACAAAAAGAAAACTCGTGATGCTCGTTCCTAAGCCATGATTAACGTGTGTAGACTAGGAAGATAAAGACAGAACTGAGTTGAGTTCTCACGTTTTTAATCCATGCAATTATATCATTTTATTTTTTTAAAGATACGTATTATTAGTCCACCCTGTCATCCTTATTGCAATTAGATTTTAAAAACTTCGGATGTATTTGGAAAATAATAAAATTTTATATAAAAAGATTTTCGGTATAAAGTTTTTGAATTGCTAGAAAAATAATATGATATGATAAAGATAATACTAAAAAGTAAACAGAATAAAGTTAAATTATAAAGTAAGCTATATAAGTAGTTGAATAGAAAAGATTGAAAAATAGGATAGTTATATAAGAAAATATGAATAAATAATTAAAAATATAGTAGTTAAAGAGGGTGAAAATTTTTAGTTAAAAATATTTTTTTATTATAAACTAACATGCCCCTTGTCGGATATAACATAAATTTATTTAATGTGAGTAATATGTTAAAAAAATAAAACTTTCATAATTTTACAACGTTTTCTTGTAATTTCTTAGTGAATATATATATTGATTAGTTTTATTTTTACTAATTGAATATCTATTGCATATTTATTTTTTTGCAAAGGCTAAATAATGGTTGCAAATAATACTTTTTACTTATAACTCTTAACAGAAATACTACACCCATAATTTTAGGTAAACTATGCCAATAATTAGGGGTGTAAAAAAGACCAACTCGTAATCCAGTAAATCCAACCTGTGTTTAGCAAACTGGGATTGAAAATTTTTAACCCGTCAATCCATTTACATGATTCGTATTTGAATAAATGGGTTATATGATCAGTATAACCTATTTGAATAAATAGGTTAATCATATGTTGAAGTTTATCCAACCCACCAATCCGAAAATTCCCCTTGTTTAACCATCAACCTGTAAAACCCATTCATAACTTACGAATAATTAATATTTTTATATTTATTTTACAAGTTATAAATACTTATTAACAATAAAATGTACATTTTGATTAAGAATATTTATGAAACTTCATGTTTTAAATTTAATTAGATTATTAGAAGCCTCTGTTGATTATGTAGAATTATGTTTAAAATAATAAATCATTTTATTTTTAAATTGTTGAACTCGGTAATTTTTACCACCCTTTAATAATCCGCAACCGGATTTATGTATGTTAAATGTGATTAGAGTTGGAGCGCAACTATCAAGGGATAGATGCAAAAATCTCTCACAGTTATGTTGGGGTGATCGCGTTGACCTGATGAAATATTATAATACGTAGGGTTAGATTGACCCCAAACCGTTTAGAGGGGATCAATTGCAGCAGGGCACATATGGCAACATTTGTGTCTAGCCGGTAAACTCCTTTTTTAATTTTTGAAATTTTTTTACATTCTCAAAGTGGTGATCATATATGAATAAAAGAATTTCAAAAAATATTTTTAAAAAATGGTTACTTCAAATTATCAAAGCCCTAAATTCTTAATCTCCATTTTGGCATCAAGGAAAAAGTACAAAATTAGGATAGGGAAATTTTGTTGACACTTTTCTATCTTTTCACGCTTTTGAAATATACTTTGATATTTTAACTTCCTCGTAGTCATTTACGCTTCACATCTCTCTCTTTTTCTAGCTTTTTCAATTTTTCTTTTCCTCCCGAAAGTTACCAAAAGGACTCTTATATAAGCTACATATAAATTTTGTCTACAATGACCCAAGATCATCATCGACTGTTTTTTTTTTTTTTTTTTTTTTTTTTAAGAGAAAAATCATCGGCTGGATATTGCTTGCATAGTAAAAACTAAAAAAAATCTTCCGGACAAACCAAAATTTGGCATCTTCCACTGGCTACACGGCATTGACCAATTACTCGGCGCAGCGGTGGCCTGTCCCTTTCCCAGTTCCTTCCACGGCCAGCTTCAAGAAATTCGTCTATGGCTTGCCCTCTGGACATGTGTGCAAAAATCCAGCCGCACATCCTTTTTCATACATCACATGGCTTTTGTGAAGCCTGCAGCAAAATTACAGACAGCCCAAAATCGAATATGGAGAAACTGTCCACAATTCGGCCTGATTTTCACTCAGGATATATGTGAGAGTAGGAAGGACACATCATGAATTGATTAGATCTTCCAAAAATGAGCCCCAAGTTGCAAAGATTTGATGGCTGCAGGTGTGAAAATCAAGCACTGCATAGGGAAGTGCAGGCTGCAGCTGATATTTTTTTCCCATCCAATTATTTCCAAGGCAAGACCAACAAGCAACTTCATATCTGTCTAGAATCACTTTTGTAAAGCAGCCCTCACTATCTAAAAGGAGTTGTAGGATGCTCTAGCAGATTACTGCCGATCATATGCACATGCTCAACTGGGCAGAAGACTTGGGCTGAGATTGTACGAGTTTGAGTCCTCATACAGCTAGTTGGAAGTTCCTGTCAATCAGAATTCGTTGAAATAATGAGCAATCATCAAACCATTGGCTATGTTGGTGTGGATATGAAATCCTCTGTTAGAAGAGATTTGATATGCTCCGGGGCAGTCTTCATAACTTGGTTAGTAGTTTGAGATAAAACCAGCCTATTCTGACATATAAATAGGGCCAAACCCAAGCCCAATTTGCATTTGTGCTCCTATTTATGTCGTGTGTCCATATCTCTTACTCACAGTTTGTGAGAGGGGGTGGAAGAGTTTTTAGTACAGGTGCAGGAATCTACAATCTGCTTGTTCTAATTTTTAAGTAAAGCAAAAGGTTAAAATAGAGGCTATTTTATCATATCTTTTGTTGTTCTAATCCAAGCAAAGCGAAAAGGTCCAAAAGAAATTGGCAATTCTTCACCACTTCTTTGTTCTCACTCAAAGAATTAATATTAAACAAAAGAACTATCAATCAACTACGTCATACATATTGGTAGGCCACTTGGAACCATCTGCATTTGTCAGATTTTGTAAGGATAAGCACCCCATCTTCTTCCTTGCTTGGACTGATCTTCCTCCCAAGAAGAACGAGACAGACGAGAGGGCTGCTACTGTTAAAAAACAACCGAAGAATCTCAGCATCCCATTAAAGCTGACAACCGGGATCTAAAAATTCAACGTCATACTTGGTATCGAAACTCCCCTCCCCATATTCGATTCTATTTCATTTCCTTCCCCTTTCAGCTTCCAGCACCATGGAGAAAGATTCAGCTGTGGTGGATCTGGAAGATTGGGAAATCCTCCCTGCAGATGGGCTCTGGAGGACTAGCTCCGATCCCAAAAGGGAAATTGATGGGGCTTACTTGCAGCCCTCACTGGTTTCTCCTCAAAGGCCCAAGACAACAGAAGGTGATGGAAAGCAGCTTGACCAGATGCTGAAGACTATCTTGGTGCCACAAACAGTGATTTCTCCCAAGGTGGAAGACAAACAGGAAATGATCTCACATGCTGTCTTGAATCAAGAAAAACAAACTCAATTCGCCGACATGATATCAGACTCCCCCAAGTCCAGCAACCAGGCCTTTGAGCTTCCATCTGAGATGGGAAAATGGCAGTTTAAGGAGAAGGAAGATGGCCATGAGCAGACAGAAGACAGGATTCCAAAGGTAGAAACAGAACAAGAGAACAGAAATAAGTATGTGGATTCGGTGATCAAGGAGAAAGGGTGTTGGGAAGGTTGTAGTTTGAACATTTGGAAGTGGGGGGCTCCAGGAATTGGAGCACTTTGCTCCATTGGAGTGGCTGCTGCTACCATCTGCATATTGACTATAGGCGGCAACCAGAGTAAGCAGCATCAAAACAAGATCCTTCAGTTTCAGATCTGTAATGATGACAAGGTATGCACATCTTTCTCAAGCATCTTAAATTCGAATGATGTTCCACTGATCTATGTTCTTTCCTCTTTTGTTTCAATTCAACTTTTTTTTTTGTTTTTTTGGGGGGTTAGTAGGGTATGAATCAAGCAGTGCATCATGCAACGACATTGAACCAGTCAATTTCAGCTACAAAAGGATTTCCTTTTACTAGAGCACGTTTCACGTCGGGGGGTTCCTACATCAGCCCTTGATCAATGAGTCCGTGAAGATCAGCTATCTTGGCATCCATCACGTATTAATTTCAGGCAATATTTGTATATGGATCATAACATGATATATGGATATAGAATGTTGGATGCTGGCAGACATCCTACAGTGTGCCTACTGCCTAATAGCAAAAGATGAATAGTGGTGGAAAGGCTTCAATGAAAGAGATTATGAATGCAATGAGAAAATCATTACTAGATTCTGTATTAAATGATCAATTAGCACCCATGAAGTTTCATCTAATACATCAAAGAAATAAAACTTTCATGTTCATTAACTATCTCAGGCTTTGTTTGGCACTTGGCAGGGCTTTTAAGTTACAAGCTTGGTCCGTGTTCAAACCCATTTCGAACAGTGTTAAAATTTGCTAATATATAACTTGAATTGAAATAAGTTTGATCGCAAGTTAATGGAAACTTGAATCCGATTTCTTCATATTTATTACATATCTACTTGATGCAAAGAGATGATTTAAATGAGGGTGTGTTTGGGAAGTGACAGAACTTTTGAATGAAAACTTTTGATGTAAAAATTGTTGAAATGAAAGAAAATGACGTAATATGATAAAGTTAAAAATAAAGGATAATAAAGTTACAATAGATAGGTTAATTGTATGAATAATCGTATAAAAATTATTGAAAAGTAAGATAGATTATATATGAAGATATAAAGAAATAATTAAAAAATATGATAGTTGCGGAGAATGAAAAGTTTTAAATTAAAAAGTTTTATATGAAAAGTTTAATATAAAACCAAACACATATGGATGGGATCGGGGCCGTCGCGAGTCAGATATTTGATATTTTTAAAAAATTGTGGGTCGGGTCGAGTCAGGACAGGGCAAATCTACCCGCTAACCCATTTTCTTATCTCTCACATTAAAAAAAACTCTCATTCAATGCTAATATTCATATTTTATTTAAGTATTTATATTTTACTTTGACTTCTTAGTAATAGATTAAAGCATATAGTAGTTAAATTTAATATAGATTTGTCTTTATACTTGATAGGTTTATAAATTTTTAAAAACTTCTTCCTTGACCTGTAGTTTTTACCCAACCCGTTGACCCGATACCGACCCAAATTTTGCCCCAAGACCTAGTAGAAAAAATTAAAAGTCAAACCGACCTTGTCCCGACTCGGTATAAAAATAAGGGTCAAATATGATTTTTGAATAGTAGTGTCAGGGTTGAGCACACCCTAACCCGCCCCGCCTCGCCCCGATTCCAACCCCTACAAACACACCTAAGGTTTTCTTCTTTTGACTCTTTAAGTACTCTTTTGCTTTTCTTACTTTAAGATAGAAAATTACCATCTTAGATTTTTTCTTTGATAATGAATTTGAAGTGAAATAACTATAAGATGGACGATAAATATATGTCGTTAACAAAATGTCAATCCGAAACACAATTGGATCACCAATTTCATAAATACATTTAGAGTTTATGTTTGCAAAGACAGTTTGAATTAGGATTAAGATTTTAGAAATAAAATTAAAGTTAAAGAAAATTCGAACTTCATGAGCCCAAGTTGCCTCCAAACAAGAAGCATGTGGACTTAGCCCTTAGGTGACTGTAGGGGTGCAATTCAAGTCAGGTTGTACGAGTTTGGGTAAACACAAACCTTAAGCCTAAATGGTTTAATTGAACCCAAACCTTGACCATAATATTAGAATCTGGATTCAAATTTGGTTTGGACTGTGTTTACATTGATTTTGGTCTTGGTTCCATATTGAAATTCAAGTCACATTCAAATCAATAGAAATTGAAATTACCAATATTGATAACGAATTTTTAAAATATTATTGCATTCACACATGAATAATTTACATGTAAATATAGTTATATGATCTATGATATATTTGGTTTTGATAAAAGTTGATCTTTTAATTAAAAGATAATTTTGAATGCAATGAATGTAATGAAATTACACATAACAATCAAAATAAGAAAAATAAATGAAATTACATGGAATCACCGTCTAAAATTTAATAAAAGTTGAACTTATATATCTCGTAGTTAATTAGTATATGTACAATAATTTTAAAGAGTTTATATATTTATAATTATTTGCAAATAAAGTTAACGTAGATATAATATATTCAACTTTTATGAACAAATATATAAAACATTAGCTTTTAGAAGAAAAATTTTATGGTTTAGTTAGGTTTTGATTATATGAAATAACTACTATCATAATTATAGTTGAAATACTTAATGCATAAACAAATATAATTATTTAATAAAATAGAAAGAATATTGGGTTCGAATTGAGTCAAGTTTTAATACCGAGATATACAAACCCGATATTGATTTTGGGTTTTTTTCGGGTCAGGTTAAAACCAAGCTTAATTGAAAAAAGTTCAAAAATAAAACTCAAACTTGCTTTTAAAACCAAGTCAAATTGAGTAAGTTCGAACTGACTCGATACTAAGTTGCACCCCTATGTAACTGTTATAAGTATAAAGTTTCATGCTAGCCAAGGAGAAATATAAATAAACACCGGTGCAACTTGAGTTGGGTTATTCCAAATTTAGATGAACCTAAACCCTAACCCAACCGAGTTTAAATGAACTCAAATATTAACTATCCATGTTCAGATTGGGTTTAGACCGAATTAGCATTGATTTCGATCTTAGTTTTGAATTTAAATTCAAATTATTTTCAAACTAACATAAGTTACTAATGAAAATAACAAACTTTTTAGCCATTATTGCATTTGCATGAACTAATTTTGAAATACACTTTTGATTATGATAATTTACTCATAATTTACACACAAATATATTTATATAAAATGATATCTTTGATTTTAATGAAAGTTGATCTTCTAATTAAAAAATAATACTCATTATAATAAAATAATGAATTTACCATCACCAATCAAGGTAATAAAAATAATTAAAATTGCATGAAATTACTATCTAAATAAGTTTAATAAAAGTAAAACTTATATATCTCATAGTTAATTAATATATATACAATAATTTTAAAAAGTGAATATATTTATAATTATTTGCAAATTAAGTTAATATAAATGCAAAATATTCAACTTTTTATGGGCAAATGTAAACGACATTTAGGTTTTTATAATTAAATATTATAGTTAAACAACTTAATACATAAAACAATATAATTCTTTCTTTCAACTACTTAGGGAATATCGGGTTTAGACCTAGTAATGTTTTGGTACTAAGTTGATATAAACCCAACATTAAAATTTTAGATTCTCTCATGTTAGGTTGAAACCAACTCTATTTTGAAAAAATTTCCAAAAATAAAACTCAAACTTGATTTTGAAACCGGATCGGATCAGTAAGCGAGAGAAAACTAAATAGGTATCTACTTCGGGTGAAAAAACCAAACATAACTTTGTAAGGAAACCCACGCGAGCATAGAGGGGCAGTCCGTTAGCAAACTCTAAAACACGGGCCAATTCCCTCTTTGCCTTAGCCTGCCAAGCATCTGAACAGAGTCAACAGACCAGGTACCCCTCAGGACGAATTTTCTTTGGCAAATTAGGAATTGCTAAATGCAACAACCTATGAAGATTTAGCTAGAAACATTAGCGAGATGCTCTCTGAGACCCTGAACCCTGGTTAATGGGAAAACCGAGAATGGGGTTCAAAAGATATGTTTCGGATAAATCCAAAGTAATCACAAGCCATACATTCCTGTGCTCAAATTTCCAGTTTGCCCTCAGTAAGTTACGTAACTATAACTCAATTGAGTCAAATGTGTAAGTTCATACTTTCTTTCTTTAATACGCCTAAGAAAAGGTCAGTAATTCACAAGTAGGACTAAAGCCATATATCAGGCTGGGATCTGAAGTAGCTCCCGTATGCCTTCGCACACCAACTTGATTTGAGTTTTAATATTTGCAATTAGATGTGTAAACTCTTCCACCTGCTTGGAAAGCCTTGCTTCCTTTACCGATATGAAGTCTAAAGCTTCAGACCAGGTGAACTCAACATGGAATCCAAGTCCAACGTCGATGAATATGTGTCGAGTATCAGGCACATCAGCCTGCATGTACACTTCAGAACCGAGATTCACCATCGTCCGAAGAGAGGTCACAACATTATTCTCCAGACTCTTTATGTTCTTTTTCAAATCTGAGTATATTTTTTGCTGTTCAAAAATTTTATCCCTCTCAGCAATAGCTCGGACGAGGTCAGGCTTCAGACGGAGATCAACGAATTCCTCAAATTTCTTTACCTTCTCCTCCCGAAGCTTGTCCTTGTCCATGTCAGGAGTGAAGACTGCCGTGCAGCCAATAAAAGGAGCACGAACGCACACAGAGAGGGAAGGACAGAACGTGCTATCTCATAGACCTCCAAATGGAGTAGAATCCCATGCTGTTATCCACATCAAAACCTACAGAACAGCAATTCAAACCACTGAGCCATAGCCCTCATCATATACTGTAAACCTTGCATGTGATGTAAGGTACATTTTTCTTAAGCATACAACCAATCAAACTGGCACAATTACAGGGTCACAAATCAGAACATCATTCACAGAAAAGGAATGCAGCATAGCAGTAAAGCGACAAATATAGAAACTGAAGTAGGCACTGATCAATTAATTAGTGGAAATGGCAGGAAAAAGGATGCATAGATATTTACATCAAGAGTGTGTTTGGGAATGGATAAAACTTTTGATGAAAAGTTGTAGAGAGTAGAAGTTATCAAATGATGTGATGTGATATAGGTAATGATGAGAAATAAATAGGATAAAGTTGAAATAGATATGCTAGTTGTGTCGGTAGTTGTGTAGAAATGATTGAAAAGTAGGATAATTGTATAGAAAAATGTGAAGAAATGATTAAAAAATAGGGTAGTGATGGAGAGTGAAAAGTTTTAGATTGAAAGGTTTTAACTTGACTACTTTTACTTATTACCAAACACACCCCAAAATTAATGCACGTGAAAGTACACCCAAATCAATTAAAATGCTTCAAATACTGCTTTAATAGACTTAAATGTACATTCAAATCAACAAACCCCAAGTCTGGCTTGATTAAAATGCCTCAAATAATTTGTCAGTATCTAGTTTGTAGAAGTAAATGATGCAATTAATGGAGTAATTTAAAAAGAAACAAATGACCTAGCCCAATCACAATGTTTATATTGCCATATCGACTCAGCAATATGTAGGGATGAAAGTGACACCAATCTACCATGGCTTGATTAACACCAAATATGCATTTTTTTTTTTTCAGATTGACATTTACAATAGGAATCTAGTCCTCAAAGACGTAGATTTTGAGCCTGAGATACACAGTCCACTCCCTTTTTGGAGATTAGGTGCTCCACAAAATGGCACAGAGTAACAGCAGCTTTTCCATTTCCAGCAAATCAAGGATTTGGATAGCATTTCTATTATGGTTATAGAATTCAAATATGAGCTAGCAAAACGGAAACCCAGATGAATAATGGTTGAAGTCAGGCTATTGTATTTGTATGACTATCTGAAGATATCTAGGAAAGGGGAACTGCTTAGGAAGTCAGTCGTTCCTTCCTCTCAAATGATTCAGGAGTAGTTTCCTCTTGCTATATGCCCCTGTCTGAGCCGAACGCAGACCTACATCTGCCAACGTCCAGTTATTCGAGAGGCAAACAAATCAAAGTATTGTGAAGAATGTCTAAGGCTAAGGCTGCTTGGAGGACAATCTACAGGAGTCCTAGAAGTGACCTCTCAAAAGGCCTGAGCAGAGAGATCCAGATGGAGGGAGAGCGAACCCAGCCTCGCATTTAGTACTCTCATCTATCTAAGCCTCCTAACTATGCCAAATGTTACAAGGAACAAACACATGGCTACTCAAAGAGGCTATTCAAGCAGGTAGAAGAAAGCACTAGTGATGCAGATCAGATGCAGATGCACCAAAACTATGGCCCCCTCACATGCGCATTCCATCAAACACATCTAGAATTAAAGAACCCCCAAATTAAGAAAGCGTCTTTACTCAAAGCTGACGAAAGAAGCTAACCTATAGAGTTTCGGCAAAATTAAAATGATCGAACCAACTTCCAGACTCTGGAAAATTCGTCAGCATTAATGCCAGAGTACACCGATTTTGACAACCAGGACGGAAGAGAGAGAGAGAGAGAGAGAGAGAGAGAGAGGTGTTTTAGGGTTTATTTTAGGAAGAAACAAAAGACCTAGCGTGATCACAATGTTTATATTGCCATATCAACTCAGCAATACGTAGGGATGAAAGTGACACCAGTCTACCATGGCTTGATTGACACCAAATATGCATTTTTTTTTTTTCAGATTGACATTTAAAATAGGAATCTAGTCCTGAAAGATGTAGATTTTGAGCCTGAGATACACAGTCCAATCCCTTTTTGGAGATTAGGTGCTCCACAAAATGGCAGAATAACAGCAGCTTTTCCATATCCAGCAAATCAAGGATTTGGATATCATTTCTATTATGATTCTAGAATTCAAATATGAGCTAGCAAAACAGAAACCCCAGATGAATGATGGTTGAAGTCAGGCTATTGTATTTGTATAACTATCTGAACATATCTAGGAAAGGAACTGCTTAGGAAGTCAGTCGTTCCTTCCCCTCAAATGATTCAGTAGTTTCCTCTTGCTATATGCCCCTGTCTGAGCCGAACGCAGACCTGCATCTTCCGACGTCCGGTTATTCGAGAGGCAAACAAATCAAAATATTGTGAAGAATATCTAAGGCTGCTTGGAGGACAATCTACAGGAGTCCTAGAAGTGCCCTCTCAAAAGGCCTGAGCAGAGAGATCCAGATGGAGGGAGAGCAAACCCAGCCTCACATTTAGTACTCTCATCTATCTAAGCCTCCTAACTAAGCCAAATGTTACAAGGAACAAACACATGGCTACTCAAAGAGGCTATTCAAGCAGGAAGAAAGCACTAGTGATGTAGATCAGATGCAGATGCACCAAAAATATGGCCCCCTCACATGCGCATTCCATCAAACACATCTAGAATTAAAGAACCCCCAATTAAGAAAGCTTCTTTACTCAAGCTGACAAAAGAAGCTAACCCATAGAGTTTTGGCAAAATTAAAATGATCGAACCAACTTCCAGACTCTGGAAAATTCGTCAGCATTAATGCCAGAGTTCACCAATTTTGGCAACCAGGACGGAAGAGGGGGCAGAGAAATGTTTTAGGGTGTATCAGAGGGGAGAATGGAAGGTTTACAATGAGAGAGAGAGAGAGAGAGAGAGAGGTGTTTTAGGGTTTATTTTAGGAAGAAACAAAAGACCTAGCCCGATCACAATGTTTATATTGCCATATCAACTCAGCAATATGTAGGGATGAAAGTGACACCAATCTACCATGGCTTGATTGACACCAAGTATGCATTTTTTTTTTCAGATTGACATTGACAATAGGAATCTAGTCCTGATAGATGTAGATTTTGAGCCTGAGATACACGGTCCACTCCCTTTTTGGAGATTAAGTGCTCCACAAAATGGCAGAATAACAGCAGCTTTTCCATATCCAGCAAATCAAGGATTTGGATATCATTTCTATTATGATTCTAGAATTCAAATATGAGCTAGCAAAACAGAAACCCCAGATGAATGATGGTTGAAGTCAGGCTATTGTATTTGTATAACTATCTGAACATATCTAGGAAAGGAACTGCTTAGGAAGTCAGTCGTTCCTTCCCCTCAAATGATTCAGTAGTTTCCTCTTGCTATATGCCCCTGTCTGAGCCGAACGCAGACCTGCATCTTCCGACGTCCGGTTATTCGAGAGGCAAACAAATCAAAATATTGTGAAGAATATCTAAGGCTGCTTGGAGGACAATCTACAGGAGTCCTAGAAGTGCCCTCTCAAAAGGCCTGAGAAGAGAGATCGAGATGGAGGGAGAGTGAACCCAACCTTGCATCTAGTACTCTTGCCTATCTAAGCCTCCTAACTAAGCCAGATGTTAGGAGAAACAAACACATGGCTACTCAAAGAGGCTATTCAACCGGGAAGAATAAAGCACTAGAGATGCAGAACAGATGCAGATGCAGATGCAGATGCACCTAAATTATGGCCCCCTCACATGGGCATTCCATCAAACACATACAGGATGAAAGAACCCTAAAATTAAGACAGCGCATTTGTTCAAGCTGAAGAGAGAAGCTAACCTATAGAGTTTGGGCAAAATTAAAATGATCAAACCAACTTCAAGACTGGCAAATTCAAGAGCTTTAATGCCTGAGTTCACCGATTTTGGCAACCAGGACGGAAGAGGGGGCGGAGAAGCATTTTAGTGTGTATCAGAGGGAAGAATGGAAGGTTTACAACGAGAGAGAGAGAGAGAGAGAGAGAGAGAGATTTTAGGGTTTATTTTAAGAAGAAACAATAGCCCGATCGCAACGTTTATATTGCCATATCAACTCAGCAATATGTAGTGATGAAAGTGACACCAATTTCCCATCACCTGATTAACACCAACCAAATATGCAATTTTTATTTTTTTTTCAGATGGACATTTACAATAGGAATCTAGCCCTTGAAGATGTAGATTTTGAGCCTGAGATACATGGTCCACTCCCTTTTTGCAGTATGGTGCTCCACAAAATGGCACAAAGTAACAGCAGCTTTTCAATATCCAGCAAATCAAGATTTGGATATCATTTCGTTATGGTTCTACAATTCAAATATGAGCTAGAAAAACAGAAACCCTAGATGAATGATGGTTGAAGTCAGGCTACTATATTTGCATGACTATCTGAAGATATCCAGGAAAAGAACTGCTTAGGAAGTCAGTTGTTCCTTCCCCTCAAACGATTCAGGAGTTCCCTATTGCTATATGCCCCTGTCTGAGCCGAATGCAGACCTACATTTTCAAACGTCCGGTTATTCAAGAGGCAAACACGTCAAAATATTGTGAAGAATGTCTAAGGCAGCTTGGAGGGCAACCTATAGGAGTTCCCAGGAGCGCCTCTCAAAAGGCCTGAGCAGAGAGATCGAGATGGAGGGAGAGCAAACCCAGCCTCGCATCTAGTACTCTCGTCTATCTAAGCCTCCTAACTAAGCCAGATGTTACAAGAAACAAACACATGGCTACTCAAAGAGGCTATTCAAGCAAGAAGAAGAAAGCACTAGAGATGCAGATCAGATGTAGATGTAGATGTAGATGCAGATGCAAAATATGGCCCCCTCACCTGGGCATTCCATCAAACACATCTAGGATGAAAGAACCCCAAAATTAAGAAAGCATATTTGCTCAAGCTGACGAAAGAAGCTAACCTATAGAGTTTGGGCAAAATTAAAACGATCAAACCAACTTCCAGACTGGCAAATTCATGGGCATTAATGTCAGAGTTCACCGATTTTGGTAACCAAGACAGAAGAGGGTGTGGAGAAGCGTTTTAGGGTTTATTAGAGAGGAGAATGGAAGGTTTACAGCCGAAAAGAGAGGCGTTTTAGGGTTTATTAGAGGGGATGGGAGGTTTATAACAATTAATGAGAGAGCAAGAAAGGGATCACCTCGCTGGATGGAGCAGCATTTGCAGAAGTTTGAGAGTTTGCAACTTATACTGTTTAATTTTTATTTTAAATCTCATGGTTGCGTATTAATATTTTAAACCTTTGAGATTTGGTGGTTTGCATTTTAGACCCTTGGCCCTCACGGCTAGGGGAGCAACAAGGGTAGGATACTTGGGAATACCAACCGACCCGATCTTAATTTGAGTAAGGTAGAATAAAAATATTGTCCATGGGTGTGGATAAGGTACAAATTATTACCCGTCCTCTAAAATATGATATGAGTAGGGCAAATACATTAGGTACCTAGAACGAACACGCATTGATATAATTATATATATGCATATGATATATATTATATATCATATATTTTGACTTGTCTGTGATGTCTTGTGTGCGCACCCATTCTAACAATTTCGAATTCAAATGGATTTTGTGCCATGTGAAGTTGTAGATTGTGAAGTAAGAAGCCGATTTGGTTTTTTACATGCCATTGACTTACGAAAACCTTTTATAAATAAACTTGTGAATTGCGATTAATATATTGATAGTTTTAATGATTGGGGTGTGACAATTTATACTTTATATTTTTTATATAATAATGTAAATAGTAACATATGCATCTCTGATTTTGAAATGTAAATGAATATTTCTTTATATTTTTAAAATAACGCAAATAATTTTTTAAAAATATTATATTTGAGTATTAAAGAAAATAATTTAAAACCAAAACCAAAACCAACCCAAGGTAATCAGTAGGGCAGGGAACACTAAGAACCAACCAACACATGAGTAGAGTACGGTAGCCTCTCGCAAATAAGGTACAGATAGGGTAGACCTCTACCCGAACCAAGCCAAACCGAATTGCACCCCTACTCATCGCATAAAAAACATTGTTAAAATCTTATAAAACATCTAAAATGCCCTTTGCAAAGGAATTTGTGTTTTAAACCCGCTAATTTTGCGTATTTGTATTTTAAACCCTAATGTTTACAAATTAGCATTTTAAATTCTGTGAAGTTTAGTTCTTTGCATTTTATACTCTTGGCCCCCGTGGCATTAAAAAATATCATTAAAATCTTCTAAAATTTTTAAAATGTCATCTGCTTAAAATTTTTAACTTTATTTTTTGCATTTTAGAAGAATTGGGGTTGAATTATAAAAATAATTGGATTCCATATTGCAAAATGGGTCTACATGTGCACGAAGTGTAGTAGATCATTGGATCACCGAAAATTTTAACCTTCTTCTTCATTCATGGAATCGACCATAGTTACCAAGAAGTTAAGGAAAAAGCCTTGTTTTCTTGGAGAAATTCCTTAGTAACGACTAACGAGATGAGCTTTAAGCCTTTCTAAACTACCATCAGCGAAAAACTTAGTCTAGAGCACCCGTTTGCAGCTAACAACATTCATACCAAATTGTCATGGAACAAGCTCCTTAGTGTGATTGACGTGTAGAGCCTCTAATTCCTCCTTCATAGCTATTGTCCAAGCAGGATCGTGAAGAGTAGCAGCAGCAATCTTCAGATCAGGCAGATTAAAAATAATAGAATGGAGTAAGAATACGTTGGGTGATAGAGAAGCAAGGTATTGAAGACATAGGCAAAACAATAATAGGTGTAAAGTCATTGGAAATAGGTACCATTGACAGTAAGATCAACATTAGCAGTATAAAAAATGGAAAGTGTAGAATCATTAGAGATCAAAGGAGTGAAAGATGAGGCAACAATAGTAGAAGGCCCATCAGACAAAGACTTCAGCCAGTATGGCTAGTAGTGGACTAGCATCACTAGGACTGAAATTCCAAGCCCACTAGCAAAGGAAATCTATAGAATATTGTGGAATTGGTGTTGTGTGAGCTGAAAAAGGAAAAACTTTTTCAGTAAAAATAACATAGAGAAGTATAAACAAGTTCAAAACTCAGATGAAGACAATGATGTCCTTTGTGTTTTGTTACTATAGCCAAGAAAAACATATTCCAATGAATCAAGATCGAATTTGTATTTCATATAATCCGACAAATAAGGAAAACATCGTGAACAAAAGATGTGAAAGGTGCTATAACTGGAACTGTTGCTATAAAGAACCAAATAAGAACTTTGCATGTTACAGAGAAAGGTTGGCAATCGATTAACAACATCATTCACAGTAATGAAGGCATCAAAGCGGTAAGATAAAGGCATTGAGGTAGAGAAGATGGAAGGAAAATCACGCTCAATAATATGCTGAAGTTTTCATTCAACAACATTCTACTCTAGTATGCCCAAACAAGAAGAATAATAAAGAATTCCATGATCTTGCAGATAATGCTAGATTGAAATACTACAAAACTTGCCTCTATTATCAGATTGAAATATACGAATGTCAGTATTAAACCGAGTAATAATCATTTTTCAAAAAGTATCAAACACATGAAAGAAATCAAACCTTCTTTTTAGAGGATAAAATCAGTAAAACCTTAAATAATCATCAACAAATAATACGTAGTAATGAAAATTCTGAATAGGAGAAATAGTAGTTGAATCCGTAAGTCACAATGGACTTGAGCTAGAGGAGTACTAGCATGCTTAACAGTAGAACGAAAGGCAACTTGAAACCCTTGTTCATCTAGTAATGAGTGCAAAGCTCTGAGACTACCTTGTGCACAGTAATTAACTTATTATGCTGAAGATGATGCAAGATCCTACCATTTGTCAGCGCTAGGCATCTGTGTCACATGTCTTCATCTACTAAATTATTCCAAATAGAGAAAAACGGAACTGGAGCTGTTAATTTTAATGAGTACAAGCCACCATCCATATTACCTGAAAGGAGAGTCTGGTGTGTCCTCGTTCCCTTAACTGAGAAACCATTATTGTTAAACAAAAAATAACAAGGTAATTACTAATGAGCTTTGAAATTGAAAGAAAGGCAAGACGCCAGTGAAACTAATAGTGTTGCCAGATCGTATATGTGTAACAAGCACTAAGACCCCATTCCCCACCATAATGTAAGTTGTGTGGTCTGAGAGTTTAAGAGTGGAAAGTAGATCTGAATCAATAGTGATGTGAGGACTAGAACCTATGCTGGGATGCCACTCTCCATCTCTTGAAAATTTGATCTGCCAGCGGAGTATCATCGGCTTGTTAGCTATGATCAAATTAATTCCAGCACTTCATCATAGTATGACGTCATAGATGAAAATCTAGCAAGTAAAAATAGGATGTTGAGAGCACTAGAAGTTGCATCATTACTGCTAGAATTTAGGTTTTGTGTAGGAGCACTATTAAACTTTAAGAGTTGTCAATTTTACTGGGGGAAGCCGTGCCCATTGGAAAAGCAAAAACCTTATGTTGAACCATGCTCTATAGTGGAGTTGATATAAATAGTAGATTCTCGTTTCATACATGGCTCGTAATTTTGAAGTTGAAGTATACTTTCCGCAAGAGAAGGTAAATGTGGTTAAAGTATTATAACTTTAAAAGCCTCATAACTCTTACCCAACCCTTGAATAACTCAAAAAATTTTGTAGTATTAAGAATAGGCTTCCCACTAGCATTTAATTGATCACATGTAGATTTAAACTCCCTGAGATAAGAATGCAGAGTTTTACTTCCTTTCATGATATATTGCAATGGTGAAAGAAGGTCAAATTCTCGAGCAATAGATGCTTGCTTGAAGTGATTGATGAGCGCATGTCAAATCTCTTTTGCAGTAGTTAAGCCTACAGTACATATCAGAACGCCTTGAGAAAGAGTGCCAATGATCCAAGACTTGACCAATTGAACTCCTGGAAGTATAATTGGGGTCAGGACTTGATTGCCATTTGGTCTCAAAAAAAATTACTTAAGGGTGATAGCGACACCAGTTAAGAAACCCATCAAGCCATGGCATAACAGAAAATTATTGTCTTTCAATTTAAGAAAAATAAAATTGCAACATTCAAATTTGATAGAAAAGGGGAATTTTGGTGTAGCTTGAGTTGTAGATACAACATTCTCCATGTGGAAGAAGAAAATTAATGCTATTGATTGGACAGAAACAAACAACGATGGGCACAGATGAGATAAAAAAGATTTGAAACAAACCCAACAAAAAATGATAGCACCAATCAGGAAATGATCACAACAGCGTTGGCTAAAAATAAGAGATAGCAAAAACTTTGACCAAAATGGTTCTTGAGAAGGTAATCAAGCTCTTGATGGCTCTAATAACATGTTGATGAAGTAAAAATTAAGGATATATTTAACTTGCATCAGTCTATAGATGTTCGTAATATATGAATACAATGCTTATGATGTACAAGGAAAGATAAAATTATGTATCCCTATTCTTTAATCGTATTGTTAAAACTAACATTAGTTTGTGATGTTCACATCATGCATAGACTCATGACACATTTGGAGGCTTCACTCTATCACAGAATATATGTAAGATATTCTCCTTTGCATTTTGGTACACAGGATAGTTAAGATTAACTTACAAACATTTCTGTTTCCAAATTCAGTTTGTTGGGATTGAATTGGGGATAAATCTTCAACAAAAGATCTAGCTTTTTTATGGTACTTGTAACTTTCAAATAACTTGAAATATATCAAACTCCTTGACTGCATCAGCTGCCCCTCCTCTTAAAGCCAATAACAAATTCTTATCCTCCAAAGCTTGTCGATATATTGACATGACAAGTTCCTATACCCAATACAAGCTATCTTCTTCTTCCCTTCCCAAAGATTGGAACTACCATGATAATGTTCCGCCCGACACTCCCCAAAGCAGTGATGATTCAATCATAACTCCACTACCCAACACCCAATCAATAAACTATTTGACCTTTGAATCCTCTGATATCTACGTAGGTACCAGTCCTGCCTTGCAAAATTCTATTGAGGCCTAACTGTCTAAGAAGAACTTGATTGTCTTCCCATCTTCAATCTACCATCTGCAACCTTTCATCAATAATCCCTTTGCTTTGATAATGATGTTCCACATATATGAAAGCTTCTAACTCCTAAAAGCCCAATCCTCCATTAATCTTTGCACTACACATCTTCCCCCCAGTAATCTAACTCATCTTTCTTTTCTTCACATTTTCTCCTCATCAAAATCTACTGAGCATAGAATTCACCTCATCAAAGAAATGCCAAGGCATCACGAAGAGGAATTGTTTAAGCAAGCACTTTTACTAACACCTCCTTTTTTAATGGTGTATATTTTACATCACATATTAACTTATATTACAAATAAACACTGAGACAATTCTTATAATTTTTCTAAAAGAAGACTATCATAAGCTCTCAAATATCAACAGTAAAGACCACATGTTCCCAAATATAATAAGAGAGATAACACAACTCCCACAATTAAATCAAGGAGATCACACCTAACGAGGCAAGGCTCCCAACCATCTACACTAATCGTATGTGGCGTACTTCCTTTTAAATTTTATTGAAGTTAAAATTTAAGCTCGAGTTTCCTTTTAATCTGAAAAATAGATAGATAATTGCATAGAAAGATGTAAATAAATAAGTGTAAATTAAGATGTTTATATGAAAAAGTGTGTGGAAAAGGGAGAATGCTTCAATGCAATTGGATGCATTGAAATTTCAATGCATCATGCTAGAATTTCCATTTTTTTAATATTTTTTTCGAATTGTTTATAAAACTCTTAGTCTAGGTGTATTTAATCTATGAACCAGTGTTGTTAGAACCGGACCGGACCGGCCGGTTTGACCAAGATCCGGTCCAATTACCGGTTCGGTTCAATTATATAAACCGTCCAAACCGATGGTCGAACCGGATTCGCCCGATCAGACCGTTGCACCTTATATAATATATATACTTTAAAAAAAAAAACTGAAAATCAAACCCGTCATCCCATCCCACTGCCCTCTCTTGTTTCCCCCAGCCCCTTTCGGAACCCTAGGCCACTGCTCACTTCGTTGCTCACCACCCTCGATAGCTCGACCTCGCTTGCCGCCGTCGGTGCGGGAGAGAAAGGAGGAGACAAGGTTGAGCTACTTCCTCTTTCGCCTCTTCTTCCTGTTCTTCCGGAGATTTTTCTTCTGTTTAGAAATTATTTTCCCAATTCTTGGTTTCGCTTCCGGTTTTTCACAGGTTTTGTCAGTGCTACTGAGCTACTATCGCCATAGCAACTACTTGTCAGGTGGTTTTCCGGCACTGAAGTTTGATGGGTTTCTCTTCCTCAAACTCCATTTCTTCTGCATAATATGCATTTTTCTTTTCTAGGTCTCCTGCATTTCATGAAATTCTATATGGGCTGCGTTTATTTATTTATCAGGAAATGCAGATTCATATTTCTTTGCTGGGTATTTGCTGTGGATTCTCGATTTTTATTTTTATTTTGATTTTTTCCTGTTCTGGAACATGAATTGTTTTTGGAATATTTCCTAGAAAAATTGGTTTGTCCACATTTCATTTTTTTTCTACATTTTGATCCTGTCTCTTGCAAAATGCAGTGAGAAGCTATTCATTTTCAGTGAGCTGTTTTGGGTAATTTCGGGTAGCATTCTCTTTGTGGTACGAGGCATTGCGATGCTCAAATCTGGATTTGTTTTAGTGAATGCGCAAGACACTTCTTTTTATTTCCGCCGGATTCTAGCTTGTAGTTAGAGATCATCCCATAAAAGAATAAGGAAAACAAATCCAGCGAGAAAGTGTCATCGTTAGAGGCTTATAGATTTGCAGTCACTAGCTATTTATTTATTTATGAATGCAACTGTGTTGGCATAGCAGAAAAAAGAGGTGGGTATTCCCGTGGTACGGGTTTCCGCGTGCAGTCATTTATTTAGCAGTGGATTCATGTGAAATATCCCATCTCCTCTCTGGTTCCTGTTCTCTTTTGGAATTGTGCAAAATGAAAAAAGAAAATTGAATAAAACGTTGAAAGGCAACTTTTGATGATGAACAACTCTACTTTGGTTCTAAAATATGAAAGAAGTGCTGCTGAGGTGTTGCCTCATTTTTTCCTACATGTTTTGTACTTATATTGTAGTTCTTAAAATCTAACATATATATTTAGGATTTATGAAAATATAATTTTATCAATATATTTATTTAAAATTAAAAAATAATTTAATATTTATGACATCATAAATATGTCATGCTGACGTCACGGATTCGAACCAATTTGTTTAACCGATTGAACCGATTCGAACCAGACCAGTCCCTTTACCAGTTCAATTACCGGTTCGGTTCTGACAACATTGCTATAAACCAATATTATAAGAGTAATTGGTCTAGTACAAACCGGTTTGACCTGTTAAGCAAACTGATTTGAACCGTTAAGCAAACTGATTTGAACCGATGACATCAGCAAAACATATTTATGATGTCATAAATGTTTAATTATTTTTAGTTTAATTACATATTGGTAAAATTATATATTCATAACTCTTAAATCTATAAGTTAGAATTTCATCATCACAACAAACATGCAGGAAATAAATTAATAGAAAAATTTTCAAATATTCATTAAGCAAGTGCAAATATAATAAATTAAATTTAAAAAATTGACTGCATTAACTAACCTAAAATGTGTAATAAGCCTCCTTAACTCCAGAATTGGCTAACTGATGAAGAGATCTTATGCATCCATATGTCGCTGATCCATATCCTAAGTTGTCTGAAGCAAAAAATAGAATGAAGTACATTTTGAAATGCATTCAAGCTGGCAATCTCTAGTCCAAAAATTTTCCAAAGCAGGATTTTATTGTCCAACAATGAAACAACATGCATGTTGCTTTGTCAAGACCAGCAACGCTTATCAAAGATGATTTTTTTCATTTACCAACGACTAATGACTAAGATGACTTTAGTATTTGAAGTTTTGAACAATGCCGTTTCAAGAAACGGATCGACTTAGTGGAAGAGCTTACAAAAGCAGTAAGAGGCAAAAGATATTTGGTGATAAGTGATAACAATAGATTATTGTAAGAAATGGGTGGAGCCAAGAGCATCGAAATAAGTAATTTCTATTCAGAGCCAACGAAGATTTTGAATAATGCCTCCTCCACAAAAAATGCATAAGATCGATGTTCCAGTTTAAAAAATATGTTAAATTATAAATTTATAATCGATTTTCAAAAAATCTAAAGTCAAAAATCGTAAGCCTCACCGGTTGACTTCCGGCATCCAGCCGATGGATCTTATGCCGACTATTCACCAGATGTGGCTGCCAACGAGCAGGGGCCACCAGGCTGGGGAGAGGAAGATGATATCGAAGAGCAAGGGAGAAGGAGAAGCAGGTTCGCCGAGAAGAAGAAGTGCGTTTGCTCGAAAAGAATGGGCAGAGCTGTAGAGTGCAGAGCGGCTGGGTTCGCTGGGAAGATGACGGTGTGACGCGCCGATGGAAGCACTAGCTGATCGGAGCACCGACTACAGAGCAAGGGACTGGAGAAGCAAGAATGAGCTAACCAGAGCAGGCTGCAGAGCACGGAGAGGACACCGACATAGGCAAAATGGACGGCGTCATTCCCGACGGCTGACTGTTGCCGAGAGCTAGGGTTTGCGATGTTTACTTCGGTGTGGAAGAGGCATTCAATACGAAAGCGACCCGATCCCAAGCGACCGGCCATTGTACTTTTTTTTATTATTTATAAAAACGTAGAGTTAAATATACACACCTCTTTTCATAAAAAAAAATATATATATATATATACACACACCTCTCCATATTTACCAATAAGAGTGTGTCTTAGAATAAATAAAACTTTTAATAAAAAGTTACAGAGAGTAAAAGTTGTCAAATGATGTGATATGATAGAGATAATGATGAAAAATAAATAAGATAAAGTTGAAATAGATAGGTTATTTATGTTGGTAGTTGTGTAAAAAAAATTGAAAAATAAGATAATTGTATAGAAAATATAAAGAAATGATTAAAAAATAGGATAGTTGTGAAAAGTGAAAAGTTTTAGATTAAGAGGATGTTTGGCAATCACCAAAACTTTTCACCTAAAACTTTTCAATCTAAAACTCCTCAATCTCTACAACTCTTCCATTTTTTAATTATTTTTTTACATCTTTCAACACAAACTACCCTACTTTTCAATTATTTCTACACAATTACCTATACAACTAACCTATCTATTTTAACTTTATCCTCTTTACTCCTCATCATTATCCCTATCATATCACATCATTTGACAACTTTTATTTTTCAAAACTTTTCATCAAAAGTTTTACTCATTCCCAAACACACCCATAATAAGCTATGGAGTCTTCCTAGATCCTTGTTTTCAGGGACCAGTATCGTGAAGAGAGTGTGAAGCCCAAGCTAGGCATTCCACTCCCCTCACAAATTTCCTAGCCTGGGCTCCACTAGGATCTAAGATACGTTTAAAAAGCAGAGGGAAATAAGCTATCTTCCCTTGCATTTCGCCGACCTTTTAGCTAATCATTTCATACTTTTCTATATAATTATCCTACTTTTGAATCATTTCTATACAACTATCCACACAGTTAACCTATCTATTTTAACTTTATCCTCTTTACTACTCATTATTACCATCATCATATCACATCATTTGACAACTTTTACTTTCCAAAATTTTTTACAAAAAATTTTATTTATTACCAAACACACCCTTATGTAAATCCGAAGATTACTTAGATATTTATGTTGTAATCAGTTGTTATAAATAATAAT
>JAXCLR010000092.1:43476092-43486864 GCA_035584095.1 Annona squamosa
AAAAGCATTAATTAAAATTTTTTAATTTAAAATTTTTTATTTTTCATAATTATTTTTTCATATTTTTTTATACAAACTATCCTATTTTTCAATCATTTCTACACAACTATCTATACAACTAATCTATCTATTTTAATTTTATTCTTTTTACTCCTCATCATTACTCTTATTATATCACGTCACTTTTTATTGATTTGACAATTTCTACTTCAAAAATTTTTCATCAAAAATTTTAACTCCAACCAAACACACCCTTAAGTTAAGGTGCGTTGGTTAATTACTATAAGTTTTCATGTTAAAATTTTTCACTTTTCGTGATTATTTTATTTTTTAATTATTTTTTATGCGATTATTTTACTTTTTAATTATTTCTAAACGACTACCTATATAACTAACATATCTATTTTAAATTTATCCTATTTACTCTTCATCATTATCACTATCATATCACATTATTTGACAATTTCTACTCTCTATAACTTTTCATTACGAATTTTATTCATTTCCAAACACATCCTAAATTTAAATCGTCATTTTCATTACAATTTTTTAATTTTTAAGATAATTTTAAAAATTTTTAATGATAAAATTTCATTCTCAATACACATTATTGCATTCTCATTTCAAATACAGATTTAACAAACAGTTAAAAATGCTAGCAAGTGACTGGTATATTGTTAGATATTACACCGTTGGAGCTAAAGCTTAAATGGCAAAAAGTGTAAGAGTCCGTTTAGCTACTTTTTTTCTTTAACAAACGGTGGACTACTCTACTTGGAAAAGTTTGGTGAAATTTATCTATTAAGCATAAAAGATTTAGGTTAAACCTTAGTGAAAAATGACAAAGGAAAACAATTAACTCGATTAGGAAAGTAAGAGATATAAGAAAAAAGATTCAAGGCTTCTTTGGGGCCGCCTCACTTATTTTGCTCATTATTTATGCATGGTTTTTAATTTAATTCACCCAAACATACTAGTAGTGAGTATTTCTTTTGAATTTCAACATGCCAAATCAACCGCAACAGATCAAATAGAAATAGGCAGCTTACCTTAGGATTTTTGTGCAAAATAAACTCCAATCCTATAAGCATGTAAGATTATGCTGTAGCATTACATTTGGCAACATAATTTCAAACCTTTGCAAAACACCCGTAAAAGTAGCATTCGAGCAAATATGTTTTTTTTTTCTGAATGTGTTTGGAAATGGGTAAAACTTTTGATGAAAAGTTATACTATAAGTTGTCAAATGATATGATAGGGATAATGATAGGAAATAAACAAGATAAAGTTGAAATAGATAGGTTATTTGTGTAGAAATGATTGAAAAATAGGGTAGTTATATAGAAAAATATAAGAAATAATTAAAAAATAAAATAATTATGAAAAATAAATAATTTTAAATCGGAAAAACACCCGTAAAATTTTTCCTCAATAACAATCACTCTAAGAGTACTCCCATAACAGCCTTACCTATGCGAAAACTACAGAACGGAAACATATTGTACAATTGTGCCCGCTATATGATTTATTTCACGAAACTGCTATTTTCCTCCATTCCTTGACAGAGTACATTCAATTTTGTATGGTTGTGATCTCGGGCACCATTTGCATGAATTTTTATTTAATTCATAACATCCAAAACTTTGTGTTCAGTTCTTATACGGGAAAATTTTTATTTTTTTGATTTCTGTTCCTCATGAAATTTCATATTTTAGATTTAGTAATTCTTATTTTAAAAACACATTGGTATCCCGCTCCCCTGATTTTCAAAAAATAAAAAAAATAAAACAAGTTTAAAGATATCAATTTTGAATATTGCGGAAGATCTATCTCGAAGCCAACACATGCACAAAAAAAACCAAAAAAAATTTTTTTTTACTGGCTGACCGTGTTGAATCGTTGCACTTATTTATTTGTGATTTCAAGGGTAAACCACTAAAGGAGCCAATTTCCCAGAAAATGGTTTTTTATTATTTATGTTCAAGCAATGCAAGAAATACAAAAAAGTAGCAGAAAGAAAGAGAGAAATAAAACCCCTCCCCCTCTCTCTCACTCCCCCTTTCCTTATTTCTTACGCTGCTAACGGCAATTCAATCCATCAATCACAAAAAATACATAATAAATCAATCAAATTCAAATCCCAAACCACCGCCGCCGACACAATCACAACCCCACAACCCCCTCCGAAAGTCCTACTACTCAGCACCACCAAACAAATGATATCGAGAAAGAAGAAGAGAAACCCAGATCCTCCGATCCAATGATCAGCAGGAGAACATGCCGTACACGACGGCCGCCAGAGAAGCGACGAATGCAGGGGCAACAATGGCGGTGGCGTCGGACGTGGGGCTCGGGGCCGGGGGCTCGGCGGCCAAGGCGACGGAAGAGGCCATCGCGAAGGCCATCAGAGCGACGGCGGAGATTCTCAGCTTCAAAGACGCCATTTTCTTCTTTTGTAGAGATGGATGAGATTTTCTACGACGGTTCCTCTCTCTCGAAAGGGGGTAAGACGAGAAGAGGAAGCGTAGAGAGATCGAAAGAGACGGAGAAGAGTTTTAGTGTGGTGTTAGGGAGAAGGAGAGGCGGGTTGTTTTTATAGGGGGTTTCTCGGGCTGCCCCAAAGCCTGCCCGAGCTGCCCGGCTAACGATCTCCGGGTTTCTGTTGGGACTCTCTGGTTTGCCCGTTGTTGACAGGGTGTCACCTATTCGGTGCCGGACAGCTGGCAGGGGGGTGGACCCCATATGCGTGGGCTGTCTTTCGCGATTCCCAACCACCACGAATCTTTCCGGTTTCCATTTCCATGCCACACGATTAGTTCCCTGCTCGGCTGAGCAGGCGTTGATGATACACGAGCTCTCCTTTCCGTGCTTATTATAGAGAAAAGAAAATACCGATACGATTTATTCTGGATGTTAAATTGCGTATCTGATAATGATTAGGAATAACTACAACGTTCCAATTCAATGAAATTAACTGGAGTTCATACAAACTCTCCTTGTATGGCCTACTGCGATGATAAATCAAATTCGGATCCGTGATATGAATCTTCAGTGAGTCTTACATGTATAAATTATCAAAAATTTTAAGATTTATTCAAAAATGCATCAAAATGTTAGGGCTCCAACATCTCTTCAATGTAACCATTTTATTTTTAATATTTTGATAATTAATAAAAAATTCATATTATGTATTGTACTTAATATCATTTATGTTATCATAGAAATTTTTTTATTCGTTTAGTATTATTGTATACAAACCTTATCTATAAATATAAAAAATTAATATAATAACTAATTATTAAATATCAATTTAAGTAGTATTTTCAATATTTAAAATACCACTACTATATTAGTAAATGATTATACTAAATATTAATAACATTTTCACGTATATATATAGATATATTTAATTATTTTCTATAATTTAGATACTAATACATCTATTTTTTAACAAATGCGACCTTGTGTGTGCTTTTTTTTTTGTGAATGACTCTTGTAAATATTTGATTTTGATTAAACTTAATTTTTTAGCTAAGTAAATAATGTTAAATATAATAAATAAATAAAATTTTACATCATTTACCAACGTCTTAAAAATTGAGGTAGTTATATGCAATCACTTCTTTGTAGCCCAAAATGTTATAATAATTTATACAGTCATTTCATTACTACATACGAAAAATAGTTTAGTTGGTTAAGATATTTATTTACTACATAGGAAAAACAGTTTAATTGGCTAAGAATTTAATTAACAAATTTAAAATTGATGGATAAATTAAATAATTTTATATGTTACTTTTATGCTTTAATTGGGTATTCCTATATAATGATTTGATTTAAATGAAATTTATTTTTAACTAAATAAATAATTTTTTAAATATAATGTGCAAAGTAGATTTCATGTGAGCATATAATCATCAAAGTGTGCATTAAATGAAGAGATTGGGTGAAATCTAATTCATGAAATAGCAGGCATTGAATGGGCACCCATTACCATAACATGGCTAAGAGTGGGTTTGACATTAAAGTAACTGGTGGGAATAGAATAAAGTGTACATTTTCCACTTTTCCTACATCCCTTTTCTCATCATTTTAATATTTTAGCTACATAATTATCCTTTTCTATTATCACATTATGCTCTCTTTTTTCAAAAAATATGTTTCATTACATTCCCACCGATTATTAATTCCCAAACTCTAAATGATTAAACAATAAAAGAAAGATATGAATAAATGATTGGAAAATGCTTGCAAATCGGAATAATCATCTGAATAGAGATTGTGATTATCTACATTATGCTGATATTTTCAAATCGAACTACAGAGTCACTTTTGCAATGGGATCATGATTGCGTGCTGCCAGCCGGCACCATTTCGTTTATATCTATCATCTTCAATAGTTGAAACTGCTATTTATTTATTTTTATGTAGTTCTCATTGCTACATCCAAGACATAACATATCATCCAATTATTATAATTATTATACTTATATCATTTATTTAGTCCGAGAGAAGAACATGTGGGTATAATATATTTACAAAGTATTCTATTATAGGTAAAATTTAAATTCTATTTATAATTATCTGGCATAAAAAATTAAAATCATCTAAACAACTTTAATGTCAAAAGAATGGTGAAATTATTATTTTTTCTTTTTTCCACATTTGGCTTGATGTTTAATTACCTATGACTAATCTATTGTGTTAGTATTTATCTAAATTTCTTTAAAAAGTATTTATTTTCTATTCTCACCTGCGATTGAATACCGTCACCTACGTTTTTTTTTATATTTATAAATGTCTTTTAAAATCATTAACGATTTTAATTATCACATGTTTCCGAAATTCGTACAGGTTGTATTGAATAATGAGTCCCACTTTTACAAAATGCCACTTCCAAGAATGATGCGAAATCGACTTATCAATTGCATTTAGTATGGTTTATATTTTCATAAAATATCATTATTTATTTAGCATCATTGTGAATAGCCTTATGTATAATGTATAAAATCATCATAATAAAATAGTATGATGATCTTAAAATTATTTTTTCAATATCTAAATTGATTAAAATATCATTACTATATGTACTAATGATTATATAATGTATTATTATATTCTAATCTATATGCAAATAAATCTAAGTGCTATTTATAATTAAGAGATTTCTTACATCTTTTGTCTTTTAGCCAAACAAAAGATATTAAATATAATAAATTAAGTGATTTTTTTTTTTATCAATCCTCAAGAATCATGATAAGAAACAAAAATAGAATGATATGAAAACATGACTCTTGGATTATCATCTCCCACGAATGGATTAGATAGCCCACTTGGGATTTTTAAATCTAGATGGGTAGGAGTGTTTTTATGGATAATTTACAAATGTACCTATATAGTTTTAAAATTTGCATATTGTTCTCACATAGTTTGACTATAATTGCAAATATCACATCATTATGATGTCGTTGGTACATCGTCACAACATGAGTATTTTTGCACATGCTTGCAAAATATGGTATATCTGCAAAAAACTAAATATAATTTTTAAAATTACAAATATACTCATACAGTTTGTAAACATTTGTAAATATACCGATGCCGTAATGATGCAGTAATGGGGTTATAACCGTATGAGTATATTTATAATTATGGTCAAATTATGTGGAGGTAATTTGTAAGTTCTAAAACTATGTTGAACTAAGTTGATGTATTAGTAGATCACTTTTTTTTTTTTTTTCAATTAAGAAGATAAGAAAATCTACATGGTTACATAAAACCAAGACTCTCGGATAATTAACTCCGACATAATTGATTAGATATCCAACTTGGGATCTTTGGGTTTAGATGGACCGGAATAGTCATCTATACAGTAAGAGAATTTTACTATGCTATTTCACTGCTCTCCAATTTTGCAGGCATTAAAAGAGTAATTATTGAATGCACCTGCTTTGGGTCAACACTTATCTATGCTATTTACATCCAAATCATTAATTATGTTATTCATATGTATCTATTTTAAATCTTAATAGTGATAGAATCAAACTAATTTTTCATTTAATCTACTAAGAGAGTTACATATTATGAGCTTGAGCACTGACCCTAACCTTGACAATGACGGTGTTCTCTCCTTCTATTAGAACTAACGAACAAGAAAACAGGACAATGACGGTGTTCTCTCCTTCTACTAGAACCAACAAACAAGAAAATAGAAAAAGATACAAATCAAGCACCCATTCTCTTTCTTTTATCCAAAAAAAAAAAAGCACCTATTCTGTTTCTTGTCACTCTCTCTGTACCAATGGCTAATGACTCCTAGATCCACAGATCAGGCCAGACCCACCTGCCCTTGCAAGACCCTATCAAATAGTTATATATTCAAAACTGCAATATATTACCTTCAAATTTTAAAAATTATATATCCACTTTCAAAAAATATTATTCTTTTTCAACGTATAATTTTGCAATCAATTAACTTTGGTATAAAGATGGATAAACAAAATAAATAATTTTTATTTGAAAAATATTTTAAAATTACAAAAAGTTGACAGTTGTGTTGAGAGACGAGCCGTTGAAATTTTAAAGGAAACTGATCGTTTATGGTCAGGTGGAAATGGGTGCATTTTTGATCAGTCATAAAACTTATTTGTTTGAATTTTTTAGTTTTTTTTTTAAATTGTAAATTTATCAATAAGTTTCTAATTTTAATATTTTGAATATATGTAAACTTTTTTAAAATTTAAATACAAGGCTATTATGGTCATTTTATATCGACAAAAATGATAACAATATATTAAAATAGATACAATACCTGCATATTTAAAATTTAAAAAATATTTGCATATATTCAAAAATGGTGAATCTTGGTTTATATATAATACATATCAAGATTTACAAATTCAAACAAAAAAAAGAATTAAAAAATGCAAACAAATGAATTTTGAATCAGGACCTAATTTTAGAAGAGATGTGATACAGTGCATTTGGGAGTAAAAATCTCATTTTTAAACTTTTTTAAATTTTTTTATATAACTGTTAATCTAGGTATATTTAATATATATATATATATAACAATTTTTACCGTTTTTAGATACTTTTAAATATTTATTTTTGATTTTTTAAGATCAGTAACATTTTTGTAATTTATGAATTATGAAAATACCACTAATTTTTAAAAATAAAAAATAAATACCTAAAATACTCTAAAAATAGTAAAGATTAATACACATGTTAAATACATTTAGATTAATAATTACAAGAAAAATTTTCAAAAACAATTTTAAAAATAGATTAAATACACCTGAGTGCATCTAAACTTAACTCAAAATCCCTACCCTTTCCTTCACCTTTAAGTCATGTATAAGCATGACATCAGCCTACACGGGATCCATGTGTCCTGAGTGTTCCGCCGTCGAAAGCTTGCTTGCGAAAAGCATGGCTGGAAAGTTAAAAAAGCAAGTGGCGAGCTACTGCATTTTAGATCATGTAAGACGATTGTTTTCTTTTAAACTGGAGGTTTTCCTGGTTTCATTTTAGAAATTGGTTTGGTAACAAGTAAAAGAGTGAGAGAGTAAAAATGGTGGAACAAATTTTTAAATTTTGGAAAGTGATATAATTTTTTTATTGGTAGAATGAGATAACTATTAAAAATAAAGAAAATAGTACTTGTATGAAAAATTGAAAATAATAATTAAAAACATAGATAAAAATTGAAAATTTAAAGTTATAAAGAAGTTAAAATGTCACTGAAGGAGAAGAAAGTGAGGAATTTTTTAAAAATAGTTTTACTCATTGCCAAATGGATGCTAAAAATTGAAAGTTTGATTTTTGTTATATCTTAAACTCCGGCTTTGCTTTTATTACTTAACCTCCTCAATTTCTAAAATGCCACTGGTTGTTTCGAAATTCAATCCATTCATTGAATTTCATATCATTTATTTAAATAAGATACAAAGTTTCATTCAAATCAAATATGTTGCTCGCCACATTTGCTCAAAAATTTATATATTTATGTGTCAATTAAAAAAATATTTAGATAAATTCTTATATGTATTAAATGTAATAATATTTTATACAATCATTTATTCATGTAGTAATGATATTTTATATAGTTTAGATGTTGAAAATACTATCGAAAATTTATTTTTAGTAATAAATTATTTTATTACTTTGATTTTATACATTTATAAATCCATGGAGCCCATGTACAATCATCCTAAATAAATGAGAAGATTTTCATAATAATATAATGATGTTAAATGTAATAGATAGCGTAAATTTTTCATCAACATTTAAGATTTTAAAAATAGACAGGATTACACCCAAGAGAAGTTTCATAGAAGTGAGTCAGTTTTAGCCTTACTATTAATGAGAGTTACACCTAAAATGCAATAAAAATAAAGGCAAATTCCAAATATATCAACGAATTTTACCCCTAAATCTACTTAGACTTATGATTTTTTTTAAAAATTTAATAAACTCATATATTTTGCCTGATTATACCTATGTCGTTAAGGATTTGTCATTGACGTAGTTTTAAATGCCAAAATAAGCAAACTAATAATATAAATGTACCATAAGTTCAATATAATTAGCTAAAGGGCCCAATCATCATAAAATATAATACATTTTATTTATTGTATTTAAAATTATTCACTTTAGGGTAAATTTCATGTATACCAAAAAAGTTTATCCCTAATTTCACTTATAGTCATAAAATTTCAAAAATTCTATGTATACTTATGTGCTTTTCTTAAAATTTTGCTTATACTCACGTAGTTAGGATTTTGTTAAAGCGGTGCTAACATCCTTACAAAATAATGAATCTACTGAAGCCCTAATATGATTTGAGATTAACTTGCTTAAAGCTAAAAATTTATATTTAAACAATATACAATTTTATAGATGTAAAAGCTCTAAAAATTCATTTGAATATGAATTTTTAATTATAAAATCATAATTAGAGATAGACATTTTTGTCATTTTATTGGGGTGCTAACGATTCTTTTCACGGATTCCTTGTGACATGAGTATATGTGGAATTTTAGGCAAAATACATAAGTATATGTAAAATTTTTAAAAATTTGTAAGTATAAGTGGAATTATGGGTAAAATTCATGAGTATATGTGCTTGATTCATTTATAAATGCATTAATATATAAAAATAATTTATTCACCGGGAATGATGTTATAGATTATTTAAATGATGAATACATAAATTTGAATTTATTACATTGATTTTAAATATTTTCAAATCTTTTTTTATGTAAAATATTTCACATCTCTGATTTCAACAGAACTTCATTTCTTAATCAAATAAATGATTTTAAATCATTTGTGGATCCGATTTTGATTGATGTGGTCACCAAATAGGGAGGTAGAAATAAATCTTCAACAGTAACGGTATAATTCAAGTATTTCTCATATGCGATTATTTAAAATTACTACTTTTCTAAAAAGGATTCTGATTAATTCTAGATCTGATATTTTTTGAAATTATTAAAGTTCTTTAACTTTATACGAAATTACATGGAATTGAAATAACTCGAACTGCTTGCAAATATTTTCTAATAGTTACAAGGATTACATAGAAGCAAAGTCATGTAAACCCTCGAAATTTTAAAATTCTGATTACTGATGGAAAGTTCAATTCATTCATTATATTTAACACTATTTATTTATCTAGGAGACCAAGTTTTATCTCAATCAAGTATTTTTATGGGCTGATTTTATTGAAAAATAGTGTTATTTATATGTAAATTATGAAAAATGCTTAAATTCATTTACAGATATATTATAATATAATAATACTTAATGGAATAAATGATATTTTACATAGTTAAGAAGTTGAAAATACAACTTTAAAATTGATATGTAATGTTAAATTATTTTATTATGTTGATTTTCAATATAGCTCATCTATAATGATGTTGGACAAATAAAAAGATTTTAAATGTATTAGAAATGATGTTAAACGCAATGGATGTAGTAGATTTTCAATTAACCATCGAGATTTTAAAAATGAAGACGATTACATGAAAAATGAGTTTCATAGAAGCAGGACCGAAACTTATACCAGTTGAATCCATCCAAATTAATTTCATATGATTTGACTTTTTACAGATTTCAGAACTACGTGGATGGATGAAAATTTTATGTAAATTTTAACCACTTTCGAACTTGTTCTATTGATTGACAAATTGGAATATTATCTCAGCCTTTGATTAGTCACTCTAATTCTTGTATATGTCGTCCAACATCCACAAATGTTCCATAACCAACAAAAAACCATTCAATAAATTAATGACCAAGAACACTTTACTGGTGTATATTCCTGTGGAAGAGGACCTTATTCCTATAATTTTTGTTTCCACTACAATGCATGTGCTGGCATGAGAGGACTCTTGCCTTTTGGCTGTTTCTTCAAGGGAACATGGGTTTGGTGAGGTCTGCTAATTCCGAAAGGAGAACATGCATATAAGCTAGTACATCACAGCTTTATGCGGCTAAATTCCAATAGATCATTATTGATACGCATGTGCGCTTGGTAGTTTAAAAATTGTGAGCATAATAGAAAGGAAACGTGCAACTAAAACAACACCCTCGCCAGGGAATAAATTAAATATTCTAATGTTTTGTGGACTCACTATCGATTAAATTAAATATTCTAATGTTTTGTGGACTCACTATCGACTAAATTAAGGGTGTGTTTGTTTCACATGAAAAAGTGTCAACTAAAACTTTTCCATCTAAAACTTTTCACTCTCCATAAT
>JAXCLR010000092.1:43501293-43520070 GCA_035584095.1 Annona squamosa
ATTATATGAAAATGCAAGTATATGAGTAGGATTGAATGTCACAGATTGAAATATTTATGAATATCAGGTCATGTATTTCATATTACCCTTGTATGTTATGGGGAGATGCTGCCGAATTTTTCTTAGGTTGTGTAGCCTCGTTGATTAGTTATTGAGTATTTTTATGAATAGGGCGTTACAGGGGCCCATTTTGACGCAACTACACCATAATTATGGTGCAGTGCACCTGCACCTAAATATTACTTAGATATATGAGGAAAATAATCAGGTGCATTCGGACTGTACCATAATTATGGTGCAGTCCATGAATTATGGGCCCCATATGATCATGTATGAAAAATTCATCCCACCTATTGTATTTAGAATTGTTTACTTTATTAGTATTCTAATTTTCGTCCAAATCTAAAGTGTGTATGGTCTCCAACTTAAAATGGTACAAAGTTATTGTAATAAAAAATTTTAATATAAATATCAAATTTAAAGTGGTATTTTCAACATCTCAACTATCTAAAGTATAATTTTTTTATGGGTAAATAATGAGTTTCATTGCATTCTAATATGTGTATGACCTGTTTTACAGTAGACCACACCATAATTACCATGCAGTTCATTTGCACATGATGTGATATATATGTATATATATAGAGAAATATTCAAGAGCAGCTTCACTACACCACAATTAAGGTGGTGTAGATGATGGGCCTCATAAGATCATGAATGGAAAATCAACCCCACCTATCGTATTTAGAATTATTTACTTTATTAGTATACTAATTTTCATCCAAATCTAAAGTGTGTGTGATCTCCATCTTAAAATGGTGCAAAATCAATGTAATAAAATTTTTTAATATAAATATTAAGTTTAAAGTGGTATTTTCAATATCTCAATCATCTAAAGTATGATTTTTTATGAATAAATTATTGAGTTTTATTGCATTCTAATATGTGTGTGGCCCATTTTACAACGAATTATATCATAATTACAATGTAGTTCATCTGCACATGATGAGATATATATGTATATATAGAGAAATATTTAAGAGGAACTTCACTGCACCATAATTACGGTGCAGTTACCTCCAAATGGGCTTCACATAATCATAAAATTATAATCTACTCCACTTATTATGTTTGGAATTATGTATTCTATTATTGTACCAATTTTTATTATGATTGGATACGTGTATAAAACCCATCTTAAAATGGTACAAATTCAACATAGTAAAATAGTTTGATGTAAATAATAACTTTAAAGTTATTTTTTCAATATGTAAATCATTTGCTATAAAATTTATATATAGATAAATGATTATGTAAAGTATCAATATATTTAAGTACGTATAGAAGTGGGGTCGATATATATTTGACCCAAAACGAGTCCGACATGTATTTAAATATATTGATATTTTATACAATTATTTATCTATATATAAATTTTATAGTAAATGGTTTACATATTGAAAAAAATACTTTAAAGTTGTTATTTACATCAAATTATTTTATTATGTTGAATTTGTACCATTTTCAGATGGGGTTCATGCGTATATCCAATTAGGATGAAAATTGATATGGTAATAGAATATATAATTCTAAATACAATGAGTGAAATAGATTATAATTTTATGATTATGTGAGACCCATTTTTGGGCAACTACACTGCAATTTGGTGCAATGAAGCTGCACCTATATATATATCTCTATTACGCATGAAGCACTGATTATCCAAACGAGAAAACTTTTGGTTATTAAAGGCTACGATTCAAAAGGCTCATAAAAGTAATCTATTAGCTAAAGCACCCTCCTTACTACCTTGGAAATAATGTTTATTTGATAAGATTATATTTAGTTGTTTTTAAAAACTATGACATGCCATCTACAATTCTTCCTGTCATAGTAAAACTTTTATCAAAGTTTCCATATTGGGAATGATGCGCAAACTTACTAATTTTTAAAAACTATGACATGCCATCTGCAATTCTGGGGCAATTTTATCGTTGCCAGAAAATTATGGAAATGCCACTGTATTTAAAAATCTAAAATAAATACTTAAAAATATTCAAAAATAGTACAAATTAGTTTACAGATTTAATACACTTAACTTTATTTGTCTATGAAAAAACTAACAAAATAAGAAATATATATTTTTGGGCTAAGTGCATGACTGACTCCCATGCATTCGGTTGTAAAAGATACAACCTCTTATTTGAAAGCCATAGTTAATTTTCTTACCATACCAGCAGCGTTAGCTAATCATAGGGAGGGAAAACCCAAAATTTTTATTCCGAAATAATTATTAGCATCTTTACAAGATGTTTCCAAAATACAATAAAAAAAATCCCTCCAGAAAGTGTGTGTTTAACAGTATGTGCAACCTAGTTACTTGTATGTCATATATGAGTGAAATCAAATGAACAACTACTTACTTCTCTAATCTTATCAGTGATGGGCCCGACTAAAGATAGAATGCTACCCACCTTTGTGATCAAGTTGTTAAGAATAAGAGAGTCACACTCACATATAATTTCCTTGTAATTGAGTGCCTTGAGCCAACAAATCCTGTTCAACATTGCAATTGCTTCCAACCACAACGAGTCTAATCTCCCTCTCTACATCCAACTCCTGACAGCAATGAGAACCCCATTAGAATTCCTAATTGCAACAGTAGCTCCACACAAATCAGTTCTCTCCTTGGTACCTGCATTCATATTCGATCCCTTTCTTTTTGATCTTATATGAATTTAACTACAGAAGCTCTTAAGATCTAGATTCAAAACTAACTAAGACAACCTTTCCTTACAACTACATGAGGGAAAAAAAAGAAAAAAAAATTAAAAAAAGAGAAGCTCTATCTATCATACACCAAATTAAAGAATGGTCTAGATTGTGCTTCTCATAGCCTGTGAGTGAATGATCAAGATGATCAACAGGATGGATGGTCCAAATCGCTTGCAGGTGGCCAACAATCTTAGATTGTTTACTATACACCAAATGAATGGTCTAGAACAGGCACAAAAAGCTGCTCATCATCCATTGGTTCGACTAACCAGACTGTCCTAAAATCAAGAATGCATCAACAACTGAATAATCCATATTTTTTCAGAAGAATATTACTCTAGGCAAATCAAGTGAACAGCCTAGATCAAATTCGATCATTATTCATTCAACATAAGGATAGATCAACCAAAAATGATGCATTTGCTTGGGGAAGAAGCAATCACCATGTCAAGAAAGTAAGTAACAAAAATAGGGACAAAAATACAAAATATTTGGTTTAAAGACAACGGTGAAAAAATTGCAAAAAACTTGGAGGAGACGAAAGCTCGTCTCGAGAGGGACGCAAAAGCCGTGCAAGTTGAGGTTGTGGGTTTGTCACGCTATGGATGTGTTTATGAAGTGATGGAACTCTCAGACCAAAAGTTTCCTTTAAAAAATTTTTAAAATAAAAAAATAATGTGTTATGATAAAAATAATGATAAGAATTAAAAAGAATAAAGTTAAAATAAGTGTATTAATTGTATGGATAATTATATGAAAATGATCAAAAAGTATGACAGTTGTATAAAAAAATATAAAGAATAATTAAAAATAAGATAATTGTGCAAAGTGAAAAGTTTTAAATTGAAAAATTTTTAATTTGAAAATTGCTTAGGCAAACAAACACACCCTATTTGTAAAACCTAAACCAGTTAAAATATAAATTTTAATATTTATTTATGTAAATTAGTTTTGAAAAATAATAATATCAAAATTTTTAAAATAATATAATGTATTTTAAGAAAAATTAGCATTTCAAAATAAATGTAAAATTAAATAATGCAAATATAAATATAGATATAAATAAAAATAATTTAGTTTATCTATAATATAATTTCAATGTAATAAACATGTATCCAAATATAAATGTCATCATCATCATAAGCCATTAATATAACTATCCAAGTATAAAATATAATACTATTTACATGTTATGTATTATATTTTATATTTACTATATATGGGGAAAAACTTGCTCTTGTTCCTCGAATCCAGTTTGCATATACTCTAACCTTAATCTTATTTGCAAATCAAGTTTCTTAAATTCAAATTCTTTCTGCACAAATTCTAAAAAAGTTAATGTATAACACTATTTTTTGGGATTTGATGGGTCAAGATAGGTTGAATCAGGCCGAAGTTGCACCGCTGCCTCTAAGAAAAATTAGCAGCCACAGCTTTGGATAATAAGAAGGCACAAGTAAACGTAATGGGCCAATGGCTTGTTTGGCGTAGTGTTCGTAAGTAGTAAAATTTCACCAATAGCATAAAGCATAGTTTTGGCAAATATGAAAACTTATCAAATAATAGTTTATTTTTCAGAAGATAATGAATGAAAAGCACTAGTTACATGAAGTAACTTAAGGCGGCCATAAGGCAGCGAAGTTCTGCCATTATGGATATTATAAATCATTGCCACTTCTTGTCATAGTCAGTTAGGCAAATCTTAGAGAGAAACGATCTAGGGCGTTTACATGCATGGTAAGTTAAGAGTATTTTTGGCCAAAATATGTCTTATATGCATTTAAATATATTAATACTTTATACAATCATTTGTCCATATATAAATTATATCTTAACTAGTTTACATGTTGAAAAAATAATTTTAAAATTGATATTTACATTGAATATTTTATTATATTAATTTTGTATCATTTTCAACTATGGTCCATATACATATCTAATTTGGATAAAAATTAATATGTTAATAAAAGAAATAATTCCAAATTAGCGGGTGGAGTAGATACATTTAATGACCATCTAAGGCCTATTTTGAGAATTATTTACTTTGTTAGTTCACTAATTTTTATCCAAATCAAACATATATATAAGCCCCAACTTAATATAATACAAAATCAACATAATAAAATAGTTTAAAATAAATATAAAGTTTAAAGTAATATTTTCAACATCTACACTATGTAAAGTATATTTTTTATATGAAAAAATGATTGTATAATATATTATTACATGTTAATATACATGGATCTTATTCTACATTGGACTATAATATAATTATAATGGTCTGTCTCCATAGGATGATATCTCATATACATAGGGTGTCAACTTTCAAATCTTGCGCACCCCTGTTATCCTCAATAATTATTAAATTCATCTACTAGATGTAACCTTGCTCTGATACCATAACTATCATGACGCAATCCTAGGGTTATTGACCACCCTAATTGGGCGACAAACCCAGATCGATTATGTTTCAATGAATTTAATAATTAATACTTCATTCAATGACATCCAAATTATCCATAAATATCCACTAAGTTAATAGGAATAATCCCCATTAAGTTATTACAAGCTAACAAATAAAAAATAAAATAAAATGTCTCTGCTGTACCATCTTAGCCCATTAACACGCACTATTGATCAGATAGCCCCGTCTTTCTTGAAATTTAAATTACTTAGGAATGAGTTAAATAACTCAGTAAGCAAGAAATAAACTACGTATATAATGAATTGTAACATCATGAAAGCACCATAGGACCCAATATGTAAGGTTATTTATACTGCTCACAATAGAAAAAACCTACGGCCTTTCAGGGCACAACACATAGTCCACAAAGGGACATACCACAACCCATCAAGGTAATAACACCCTGTCCACGAAGAGACATTCCAAAGTAGCATTCTAGCATAATAGGACCTACTAAAGAAATAAATAAAAACTAATACTCATATCCTTGGGATCTCACATATGCAATTTCATTCCATTTGGCAATAATCATGATATATTACACACACTATTCTTACTCAGGCACCACAACAACTATTAAACCCAATTAAATATCTTACCAATTAAAATAATTTGGCATTCATATTTAATTGGGTGAACTAACTCACAGAATTTAATGAAATAAATTCAAGAAGAAATTTTCATCATAATCAGCAAGTAGCCAAAGTTTCAAAATGAACAACCACAAATATTCGACATAGCATAATTTGCTATTTCCATTTATTTTCTAATAATTCTCAATATTCTCTTTATTTTAATAAAGACATATCATATCAAATTTCACTCTTCTTGTTCCAATAACCCTATTAGAGAATAAAATAATTTATTGAAATTTAATTATAAACTCTTGAATTCATCCTCTATTGATAATTCATTATTTAATTTATCCTCCATCATACCCTATGTAATATTTGTTAGACAATTGTTTGTCTACACATTTTATGTTTGTAAGCAAAGAAATAATTTACAACATTAAAGAATTAATTTATATTGTATAAATTAATTATGCAACTGCTAACAGAATTATGTAGTTTATATTTATCTCATCAAGAACATTAGATAACAATTAGTTATTTGGTATCGGTTACATATCCACTCAACATAAAAACAAAAAAAATAATCACGATTTTTATAATACATTATATCCACAAGCATCAATATCTCGTATATATAAGTTATATACTTTAATTTTTTTCGTTTTATAAATCAAGATTTCTGGATAGTGCATAAGCTTTTAGTGTATATATATATATATATATATTTTAAAAGACCGTCCGAAGATGTGTGGACGTACAAAATCTTGAACCACATATATATAAGTATCTATATTGAACACTTCAAATATGCCACGTCCAATTGAGAATCTATATCCAAAACACATTCATAACTAATGTATTTCTTCCATTTAAAAATAAAATTTTAATTTATAGTATTCCCTCTATCATATTTTGTTGATACATGACCAAAAAATTTACAAGAATATTATTATATAACACCCACATATTATCAAACAGTGCATTTAATACCCGAGTATAATATTACAAAATGTGATTTATACATCTATTAGATGCTATAGCAGCTAAAATCTAATATAAATGTATTATGCGATTACAATCTGGTAAATATTATATAATTACATTTATAACAGTATCATAAATAAGATTATTTAATTATTTGTATATTTATACCGCATATATATTAACACAAACCCTGAAAGTTTAGAGTTACATATTATATATATATATATATATGTACACATACGAACTCATGTGTGGAACTTCCACCCAAATAGATATATAATATAACATGTAAATTGATCCAGCAAGAGCTTTTGTCTGTTACAATTGTATCTTGGTACAAATTCTATTAAAATATGATTCCATCTTATAATAAAATTATATTCGAATTCAAAAATAATTTAAATTGTTCATATCCTATAGCCACCATTTTAACTTGCTAAATATTCTTGCATCTTCTACAAATTTTTATTTCACGCAAATTGGATTTAAAATGATAAAATCTCGTGCGAATGACGACAAAAATACATATGTATATATTATACATGTCATTCCCATAATATGTAATCATTAGTGAAATTATGTACAATCAATGTTGGAGGTTTCAAAATTCCATCTAACATATATGTTATAATAACCGCCCCTGGTGGTGTAGAGTTTCTTTAAAAAAAAAATTAAGTACATGCAATACATTATACTATAAACACCTAGCTCAGGAGCCGTGCAGCTTTAGCCTTCTATATAAAAGTATATTATTATTATATGTAATATTCTATGCATAATTATGTCCATCTAAAGGTTTCTAACTTCGTCAAAAATATCTATATCACATTATGTATAGAAAATGCCAGTCCTTGGTCTTGGTCCCTGGCGATTTGTTTAAAATATCTATATAATAATATACATTATATTTACGCATGTTGTGCAAAATGTATGCATAACAAAAATACGAATTTAATTTAATGTTCTACATACTGGATAACCAATCCAACGATATATCATGTTTTCACTCTGTGAAATCAACTCAAAAGAACCCCTTTAATTAATATATGATAACAAAAAAATCAAATCAAATTAATCATCTAGCAAAAATTTACCAACTCACAAATATTATTTTATCACAATCAGCATTTTGTTAAATCATTTTCTTATTGCTAGGCATTCCATTGAAAATCATTAAATAAATAATTTTCATAAGTTATTTCCAAAATAACTTAATTAATATAATATACGTGGCTCTAAAAGAGATTTAATTATTTCTCCACTTACCTTTTTTTATAGAATCTACAGAGGAATTTTTTTAATGAAAATAATTTCTTTTTTTCCCACTACCAATCTGCAACAAATTCCTCATTTCCCTAGCTTTCTCCGTTCATTCCTTCTTTTTCTCACAAATCCCAAAGAAATAAAATTCTCCCAAATCTCTTTTCATTCACACGTTTCTACTTTTCCAAATCCTCACTCAGTCGCAACCTCCCAATATTCTCTCTAGCAATTAATTTTAAAATTTAAAATTTAAAAATCAAATCTTATCTCTTTGTAGGCCCCACATAAATTGCTAAAAGAAAAATTATATAATTCTACTAAGTTGTAATTTAAACCCACTACCTCCAATTTACTTACTATAATTTGTAACCATCTTATCTTTTCAACAATTTGGTAATTTAAATTAATAATTAATTTAAATATATTTTAGAGCCCATTTCTTTAAATTATAATTACCCACCTTAGTCAATAAGTTGACCCAGCCACCTCAACTATTTTTACTAACACACCACACGGTCAAAAATTCAACGGTGAAAAATTCAACGTGCCACATGAGTATGCCACGTCAATTCAACATGTTTAAGTCGGGTTATTATATCCTTCCCACCTAAAAGAAAGTTTCGTCCTCAAAATTTCTTATATACCGATAAATCTCATGAAATCAGGATAAAGTTCTTACATTTCTTCTTCGAGCTCCCAAGTACCTTCGCCTTCATTGTGATTACTCCATTGAATACGAGTGTGCCTTATGGTTTTGCCTTTCTCTTGTTAGTTTCAATGATCAAGTATATGCATTGGCTGTTTTAGGTATGCAAGATCCTCCTCAACATGGAATTACTCAGCACATAACACGTGTTGGATCTGCTACATACCTCCTCAATTGGGATACATGAAATATATTATGTATACTTGATAATGATAATGATAAAGCCAATTGATATGCAACCCCACCAATCACCTCAAGGATCTTGAAAGGCCCAATGAATCGAGGATGGAGCTTACCCTTGATTCCAATCCTTGTTATCCCACGAGTCAGAGAAACTTTTAGAAGTACATGATTGCCAACTACAAAATGAAGTTCTCGTCGCTTATTGTTAGCATATTTCTCTTGCTTGTCTTGTGTAGTTGTAAGACGCCTTTTAATCTTGTAGACCTTCTCAACCATAGCTTGAACCATCTCAGGTCCTAACAACTTTCGCTCACCCACTTCATCCCAAAATACTGAAGATCGACACTTTCTACCATAGAATGCCTCGTCAGGTGTCATATCAACACTAGCCTGATAACTATTATTACAAGCAAACTTAACTAATGGTAGATGTTCCTCTCATGTCCCCTTCATATCGAAAGCACAAGCTCTTAGGATGTCCTTTACAATTTGAATAGTCCTCTCAGACTGACCATCAGTTTGAGGATGATAAGCAGTGCTAAAATTTAACTTTGTACCCATCATCTTCTGAAGTTTCTGCCAGAACTCGGACACAAATTAAGGGTCACGATTAGAAACAATAGATACTGGCACCTCGTGTAACTTTAGGATCTCTCTAACATCGATCTTAGCCAACAGTGTTACCTTAAAAGTCATTTTTAGGGTAAGAACTGAGTAGTCTTGGTTAATCGATCCACAACTACCCATATTGCATCAAAACCAGCTTGGGTCCTAGATAATATAGTTATGAAATCCATGATAACATGTTCCCATTTCCATTCAGGAATATTCAATGATTGCAACTTTCCCGCCGACCTCTGGTGCTCTACTTTTACTTGTTGACAAATCAGACATTAAGTAACAAATTCAACAATCTCTGTCTTCATACAACTTCACCAATAAAGTTCTTTCAAATCTCTATACATTTTTTCAATAAAATGATGTGCATTCTCTAAAATTTCTCTTTTCAATAAAATATCATTTGGTAATACCAATTTTCCACGAAACAAAACAACGTCATCTATTTTATTTTGAAAATCATTGTTTCCCTATATCTAGTTTGACAAAAATTTCCTGAATAAAGGATCTTCCTTCTGTTTAGCCTTGATTCGATCCACCAAAGTTAGTCCAACATGTAGAGCATTCACCCAATTCACATTTTTCAAAGTAAGCACTTCTAACCTTAAATTCTCCATTTGCTCAATTAGTTTTGCTTGTTCTGTAAACAACACTACCGCACCAACACAGGATTTACGACTCAAAGTGTCAGCTACCACATTAGCCTTACCTAGGTGATATTGAATAGTGATGTCATAATCCTTTAATAATTCCAGCCATATTTGTTGTTTAAGGTTCAATTCCTTTTGGGTGAAAATATATTTGAGACTTTTATGATCTGTAAAAATCTCAGTCTTTTCCCCATACAAATAATGCCTCTAAATTTTTAAAGAAAAATTATAGCAACCAATTTCAAGTCATGAGTAGGGTAGTTCTTTTCATATGACCTTAATTGACGAGAAGCATAAACAATTACTCTACCATGTTGCATTAAAACACATCCTAAACATTTCTCGATGCATCACTATAAATCATGAAATGACCTTTGTTATCGAGTAATATTAACACTGAGGTTGTTATTAATCTTCTTTTCAACTCTTAAAAACTCTGCTCATAGTCTTTTGTCCATATAAACTTGACATGCTTCTAGGTTAATTTGGTCATTGGTACTGCAATAGTAGAAAACCCTTCTACAAACCGTCTGTAATATCCTGTCATACTAAGAAAACTATGGACTTTAGTCACTGTTGTAGGCCTTCCCCAATTGCCCACAACTTCAACTTTAGATGGATCTACTGAAATTCCTTCTCCACTAATAACATGACCAAGAAAGGTTACTCTTTCTATCTAAAAGTCACAATTCTAAAATTTAGCATAAAACTTCTTTTCTTACAAAATGTTTAGTACTTCCCGCAACTGCCTCACATGCTCGACCTGATTCATAGAGTAGACCAGAATGTCATTAATAAACACCACCATGCATCGATTTAAGTATTGATGAAAAATTCAATGCATTAAATCCCTAAAAGCCACCGGTGCATTGGCTAGCCCAAAAGGCATCACCAAAAATTCAGTTTTGGGTATATCTTCCTTCAAGATCTTTAATTGATGGTACCTAGATTACAGATCTATCTTAGACAATACCGTTGATCCTTGAAACTAATCAAATAGATCATTGATATGGGGAAGAGGATACTTATTTTTTACGGTGACTCTATTTAGTTATCTGTAATCTATACATAATCGAAAACTTCAATCTTTCTCTGTAATCCATACATAATAAAAAACTTCCATATTTCTTCTTAACAAAGAGAACTGGGATACTCCATACAGAAGCACTAGGACGAATAAATCTTAGGTCTAGCAATTATTGCAATTGTTCTTTCATCTCTCGTAACTCTGTAAGAGCCATACGGTAAGGCGCTCTAGAAATTGGTGTGGTTCTCAGGACTAGATTAATAATAAATTCAATTTCTCTATTAGGTGGCGACCTAGTTAACTCTTTAGGAAAAATATCAGGGAATTTATTTACCATAGGATTACTTTCTAATTCTGCTTCATCGTCATTAATTGTCAATGCTATTACTAAGTATCCTTGCTTTCCTTGTCTAATCAACCTTTGGGCATGCCAAGTTGATATAAGACAAGGTAATTTCTTCTGACTACCTTGCAAAATAACTTCTTTTTCTTGTATCTCACGAAAATGAATTCTATGTTGGGGAAATTCAATACAAGTTACCCACTTATCTAACCAATTCACTCCCAAAATTACATCAAAATCCTTCATCGGCATAACAATAAGGTCTGAAGGCATCACGATGTCTTCTGTTTCTATGAGGCATGTAATACATAGATAATTCATAACCAAAGTTTGTCCCATAGGTGAAATTACTAACAGATCTTGACCTTGATTATCAACATGCAAGCCATGCTCAGGCACAAATTCAGATGCAATGAAAGATCTATCAGCACTAGTGTCAAAAATAACACGAGCATAAGTTCCAGATATACAGACAATACCTGTCACTACGCTCAGTGGAGCCTCTGTTTGACTTGGGTTAAGGGCAAATACTCGAGCTTGAGGAGTAGCTTCTTTATTTTAATTCTATTGTTGTCGATTATTTGTTGCCAGTTTATAATTTTGTTTCCACGTTGTCCTTAATATTATTGTGTTTGTTGTTTTTGTTGTCCTGCAGACCTTATCGATGGACACCTTTTATAATAATGTCCAATTTTATCATAGAAGTAACACACCATAGCCGAAGTGCACTCCTTTGCCAAATACCCAGTTTTACCACATTTCAAACATGCCCCTGGCGGTATTGGACATTTTCCTTTATGATAAATCTTTCGTTTATCACATTTTGGAGTTGTTGATATTGTTGATTTTTCTGTTGCCGATTGCTGCCTTGTCTTAGTGTTTTGTATGTAATTGATTTTTTTCTTTTTTGCTAGTGCATCACCTCTATATTGTTGCCGATTTCTTTTTTTAAATTCTTTTATCATCTCATGGAGTTCAGATTCTGCAATTAGGGCTTTCTTGACTGCCTTCACATATGTTCTACAACCTTTATACAAGACTTTTGCCTGAATTCCTCCTCTTAGTCCACTGATGAATCTTTGCAAACGGTATTCTTCTGTCTTGGTTGACTCTGGAGCGAAACGTTGCAAGGAGGTAAACTTTCGTTCATACTTAGCTACTGACGTTTCATTTTGTTTTAGTTCAAAAAATTCTCGAGTCTTTTCTTCTTGGGAAGTAATTGGAAAGAATTTCTTGAAAAAGACTTTCTCAAATTGCCTCGAAGTGATCTCTCATCATTGTTCGATGAAGACCATCTCCTCTATCTCCCACCATCGCTCTGCATCATCAATCAACATATAAGTTGCAAAACAAACCTTCCGCTCGTCCGTGCAACCTAAATATTTGAAAGCTTTACGCATTGCAGCCATCCATGTTTCAGTCATTTCACTTGGTCCACCACAGAATTTTGGAGGATTTAACTTATGGAAAGCAGCAGCATCCTTATCGACTTGCGCACTTACTCTTCATATTGATTCTCCCTTTGCCTTTTTTCTTCATCTTCTTGCAAAGGAGACCTTTCTCTACTTTTTTATTGATGATGACTAAGTTGTACTAATGGAGAATCCTTCCTCTCATATCTTCTGTCATCATTTAGTTGATCACGAGTTCTATGCCTTGTAGACTGTCCTTCGCGTGTTTATGAGTGATGTTGACCACTTAATAAGTCTCGCATCTCTTGCATCTATCGAAACATCTCATTCCTAAACTTTGTATTTTCTGCTTGTTGATCATCTAAGCGCTGAGTTAATGCCTTCACATACTTTAGATTTTTACGACTAGATTTTGGTCAATTTGTTGCAATAGGTCCAAAATTTTTGCCCCCGACCCCTTGACTTCTCAATCCAATGATCATCTTAGCTTCCTTAATAAAAAAAATAAATAGAGTATTAGTTGCATATGCTATGTTCTTTATACTCTATTTAGCTAGATGTATGTTTAACCCACTCAACTTTCAAATCTAGCGCACCCTTGTTATCCCCAATAATCATTAAATTCATCTACTAGGCGTAACCTTGCTCTGATACCATAACTGTCATGACCCAATCCTATGGTTGTTGACCACCCTAATTGGACGACAAACCCGAATTGATTATGCTTCAATGAATTTAATAATTAATACTTCATTCAATAACATCCAAAATTTAAACAAATATCCACTAAGTTAATAGGAATAGTTCCCATTAATTTATTACAAGCCAACAAATACAAAAATAAAATAAAATGTCTCTGCTGCACCACCTCAACCCATTAACCCACGCTATTGACCAGATGACCTTATCTCTCTTGAAATTTAAATTACTCAGGAATGAGCTAAATAACTCAGTAAGTAAGAAACAAACCACGTATATAATGATGTATAACATCATGAAAGCACAATAGGAAATGCACCAACCACTGACCCAATGTGTACAGTTATCCATATTGTTCACAATAACCTATAGCTTTTCAGGGCAGAACACATAGTCCACAAAGGGACATACCACACAACCCATCAAGGTAATAACATCCTGTCCATGAAGATATTCCAAAGTAGCCTTCCAACATAATAGGACCTACTAAGGAAATAATAAAAATCAATACATATATGCTCGGGTCCCATATATACAATTCCATTCCACCTGACAATAATCATGATGTATTACATACACCATTCCCACTTAGGCATCACAACAACTATTCAACCCAATTAAATATTTTACTGACTAAAATAATTTGTCATTCATATTAAATTGGGTAAACTAACTCACTGAATTTAATGAAATAAATTCAAGAAGAAACTTTCATCATAACCAGCAAGTAGCCAAAGTTCCAAAATGAATAACCATAAAATTCGACATAGCATAACTTGCTATTTTCATTTATTTTCTAATAATTCTCAATATTCTTTTTATTTTAATAAATACATATCATATCAAATCTCACTCTTCTTGTTCCAATAACTCTATTAGAGAATAAAATAATTTATTGAAATTTAATTATAAACTCCTAAATCCATCATCTATTGATAATTCATTATTTAATTTATCCTCCATCATACCCTACGTAATATTTGCTAGACAATTTTTTGTCTACACAATTTATATTTGTAAGCAAAGAAATAATTTGCAGCATCAATGAATTAATTTACATTATATAAATTAATTATGCAACTAATAACAGAATTGTGTAGTTTATATTTATCTGAACAAGAACATTAGATAACAATTAGTTAATTGGTATCGATTACATACCCACTCAACACAAAAACAAGAAAAAGCTATGATTTTTATAATTCATTATATCCATAAACATCAATATCTCGTATATATAATTTATATACTTTTATTTTTTTGTTTTATAAATCAAGATTTCTAAATAGTGCATCAGCTTTTAGTGTATATATATATATATATATATATTAATAGACTGTTCGAAGATATGTGGACGTCTAGAATCTTGAACCAAACATATATGTAAGTATCTATATTGAACACTTCAAATATGCCACGTCCAATTGAGAATCTATATCCAATACCCATTCATAATTAATGTATTTCTTCCATTTAAAAATAAAATTTTAATTTATAGTATTCCCTCTATCATATTCTGTTGATACATGACCAAACAATCTACAAAAATATTATTATATAACACCCACATATTATCAAACAGTGCATTTAAAACTAGGGTATATTATTACAGAATGTGATTTGTACATCTATTAGACGCTATAGCAGCTAAAATCTAATATAAATATATTATGCAATTACAACCTGGTGAATATTATATAATTACATTTATAACATTATCATAAATAAAATTATTTAAGTATTTATATATTTATACCGCATATATATTAACACACGCACTTAAAGTTCAGAGTTACATATTATATATATGTGTGCGTGTGTGTATACGAACTCATGTACAGAACTTCCACCTATATAGATATATAATGTAACATACAAATTGACCGAGCAAGAGCTTTCGTCTATTACAATTGTACATTAGTACAAATTCTATTAAAATATGCTTCCATCCTATAATAAAATTATATTCAAATTCAAAAAAAATTTAACTCGTTTATATCCTACTACCACCATTTTAACTTGCTAAATATTCTTGCATCTTCTACAAATTTTTATTTCACCCAAATTGGATTTAAAATAATAAAATTTCATGTGAATGAAGACAAAAATATATATGTATATTATACACGTCATTCCCATAATATGTAATCATTAGTGAAATTGTGTACAATCAATGTTGGAGATTTCAAAATTCCATCTAACATATATGTAATAATAACCGCCCCGATGGTGTAGAGTTTCTTTTAAAAAAAATTAAGTACATGTAACACATTATACTATAAACACCCAGCTCAGGAGCCCTGCAGCTTTAGCCTTCCATATACAAGTATATTATTAATATACATAATATGCCACGTATAATCATGTCTTTCTAAAGGTTTCTAACTCCGTCAAAAATATCTATACCACACTACATATAGAAAATGCCAGTCCTTAGTCCTGATCCCTGGCGATTTGTTTAAAATATCTATATAATAATATAATTATATTTACACATGTTGTGCAAAATATATGCATAACAAAAATACGAATTTAATTTAATGTTCTACATACTGGATAACCAATCCAATGATATTTCATATTTTCACTCAGTGGAATCAACTCAAAAAAACCCTTTTAATCAATATCTGATAACATAACAAAATCAAATCAAATTAATAATCTAGCAAACCTGAAATCTATAATTTATATAATATTTAATATGCCCGGTCATGCAAATTTCATAAAATTCTCATATACATAATTTACCAACTCACAAATATCATTTCATCACAATCGTCATTTCGCTAAATCATGTTCTTATCACTAGACATTCCATTGAAAATCATTAAATAAATAATTTCCATAAGTTATTTCCAAAATAATTTAATTAATATAATATATGTGACTCTAAAAAAGAGTTAATTATCTCTTCACTTACCTTTTTTGTAGAATCCATGGAGGGATTTTATGAATGAAAATAATTTTTTTTCCACTCCCAATCCGCAACATATTCCTCATTTCCCTAGCTTTCTCTGTCCATCTCTTCCTTTTTTTCTCACAAATCCCAAATAAATAAAAATCTCCAAAATATCTTTCCATTCACACGTCTCTACTTTTTCAAATCCTCACTTACTTGCAACCTCTCAATAGTCTCTCTAGAAATTAATTTTAAAATTTAAAATTTAAAAATCCAATCTTATCTCTTTGTAGGCCCCGCATAAATTGCTAAAAGAAAAATTATATAATTCTACTAAGTTGTAATTCAAACTCACTACCTCCAATTTACTTACCCACCTTAGTCAATAAGTCAAAGTCAATAAGTTGACTCGAACACCTCAACTATTTTTACTGACACACATCACACGATCAAAAGTTTAATGTGCCACATTAGTATGCTATGTCGATTCTTGAAGTGAGCAAAGGACCTTATAGCGAGCTCGTCAAAGGTAATAGTGAAACTAAGCTCAACATCTTCTTAGATGGGAACGATAAGATGATCGACGAATTTTGCAGTGCAAAGTTATCATGGGCAGCATACTCCCGAACAAGGAATTAGAAGATCTTGCACTGCCCGAGGGATGAAATGGGCACATTCTACAATGCCTCCTTCCATCCCACTAGACAGGTGTGGGGGAGGCTAGAGTTGTATGACGCAAGTGGAGAGTGGAAGAAAGGGGTGGGAGAAGGTGTTCAACGGTGTGGCACGGGGCGTGGTGCTGCTGTTAGGAAGAGGGTGGGGAGGATGGGTATGGAGAAGTTCGTGAGGGGAGGAGATGAGGAAGAAGGCATACGCTTGTGATGCGCTATGCAATATGGGTTTGCCGACCTGTGGCCAATGTCGCTAACCCATGCCCAAAATTGAGGGTGTTGTGAGAAATCAACTAAACTATTAATATGAGGATTATATGTATTTTTGTTAAAACTATATGGAGGTATTATACAATTCGTAAAACTATATAGATATATTTGCCATTTCAGATAAATCATGTGGATATATACTCAAATTGCTCTTAATTTTTACTATAATATTTCTATAACTATGTTATTATAAGAGCAATCTATACTCACGATGAAGCATAAAATATTTTTCTTAAGCCAAAAGGGTCAAGAGCAATGTGATGAATGGTTTAGATCAAACCAAAAAATCAATATTTTGTGGGCTTTCTAAGGGTCAAGATACATTTGACCAAGAAAATATAGAGATTTGGATCATTTCGAGTGAGGAAATAAAACTAAAAGGTTTTTTAAGCTGCAAATTAAAGATTCAAACTGTTAAGATGATCAAGGGGCATCAACAAAGGTGGGTTTGATTAAAAATCAAAGCAAAAGCAATGAGAAATCAAGATAAAAATGAAGATGTAAATCAATGGACAAGATAGAACAACCCCCACAGCTGGGCCCAACTGGACAGAAATTTTACTTGAAGCCCCTCCCCTTCATTCCACTTTGCAAAATACACCCAACTGCATTTTACAAAATTGTTAAATTACCTTCTTGAAATTTCTGCAACTCACAAGCCTACCGATGGGCTCCTTCTCCACCCATTTGAGAAAGCCATTCGGCCCATTTGTACCCGTAAAATATCCCAGCAGCCGAAAGCCATTTTCACCCCTGGTACCTCCAACGTGGAGGATCCCCTTTGACTTACATAAGTGTAAGTTGGATTCTGATCCTACGCTCTTGAGAGTATGTAGTGCTGTATGTTCCACGGAGCCTGTATTTATTTATTTTTTGATTTTTTTTTTCATAAACTTGTTAACCCAAGAGTATTTAATATATTTATCAATTTTTTATTTTTTGAAGATTTTTTAATATTTATTTCGAATTTTTAAAAATTAGTGACATTTTTGTCCAGCCCGCCTACTACATATGTCTTTTTTTTTTTTTTTTTCCTTTTTTGTCAAAAAAAAAAAAAAAAAAAAAACAGTGGGGATACAGAGATTGAAAAATAAAATATATTTTAGATGGGGCCTTAAAAATAAAAAAGGTGGTGGTTTGGTCTATCTATGTTCCTTTGGTTAGAGAACAAGTCCAATGATATTTTGGATGGAGGAGTGAAAAACGGTGGTGGTGTGGTCTAAACACGTCCCACTGGT
>JAXCLR010000092.1:43520170-43535784 GCA_035584095.1 Annona squamosa
TTTTTTTTTTTTTTTTTTTCCTTTTTTGTAAAAAAAAAAAAAAAAAAAAAAAAAACCCAACGTTAGCACCCATTTCCAGCACGTCATAACTGTTTACATATATTCGTTGTTTTTTTTTCACTAACATCACATTTGGCATATCACGTCCAACATATTGCATTTTTTTTTAACATCACATTTAGTATATCATGTCCATCATCTTGGAATTTTTTTTTTTTTTTAAAAAACAAATTTCCGTCTGCGACAAAGTCGTTGTTATTGCAGCATTTTTTTTTTTTAAAAAAAGGGCATTAGATAATTTGCCGTTGACAAAAAATCAAAATTTTTTTGCATCTCGTCCTGTCCAGCTCGTCCTGCATGCCATTGCATATCTTTTTAATAATTTTTTTATTGGCACCCAACGATCCGCATCCAGAGTTTTTTTTTTTTTTTTTTTTAAAAAATCCTCAATGCCTAATGGAAATCAGGCCTTTCCCTTTTAGCCATTGATTTTTTTAAAAAAAAAAATTCATTTAAATTCAAGCTATTTACACAACAAGTGTCTGCTGTCCCTTCTTCTTCTTCTTCTTCTTTTTTTTAAAAATTTTTTTTAAAAGGCACTCAAATCATGCATTTTTGCTTTCATCCACAAACTTTAAAACCACGTTTAACCTAACCGACAATTGTTGCTGCATTTTTTTTAAAAAAAATCTTATTGAAATCATATCCTTTAATATTAGTTATTGCACAATTTTTTTTAATGTAAAAGTCACATATACAGATCACGTCCTCTAACATTGATTATCACATTTTAAAAAAAGGCTGTCATGACATCAAGAAAAAATAGAAAAAAAATACTTTTAAAATATTATTCCATCCTACAGCACCATCTTTTAACGGTTCATTTCCTTTTAAAAAAGAAATCCATATGAGAATCTAGTTCCCATTCTAATTTCTCTTAAGATGAGATCTCAAATCCAGACACAAGGGAATAGATTATGGTCTCCAATATTTTCAACTGAGCGAGGACTCATAAAAGCTTAGAGATTAAATTTCTGCCTTCACCCTCCCTCCCGAGCTTTTATGTAAGAAATATATAATATTTCGAACTCGTAGCACCAATATATTAGAGGAAAATAAAATTATATTTGTTTTTCTTTATTTGTAAGTCAACTTAGACAATCTATATATTTCAATGCTTGATTGTATATGGTCTAACCACCAGAATATTTGGTTAGTGGCGACTCCAATTAATTTGATAAGTGAATATTATTGGTTGTTATTTAGTAGTTATTTGCATTGTAGTTCTTATATGCATTTACTAATTACTAACTGTGCTTAATTGATGCACATGTTTGCGTTTGACTAACCTCGCAGTATTTAAAAATTTCTAATGATTTGCATCATCTAAAAAATTTAACTTTTGTATATCCCTTTTTTAAATCCCATGCCAATACTTTTCTCTTTATTCACATCTTTGATCTTGAACACATCCTTTGCATCATTTTTCTTTTTTCTTTTTATTTGCACATTTCCTTAATGCATTCAATTAAATTCTAATAGCGCTAAGTGAAGCACTTGATTGACTAACCTTGCATCTTTAAAAATCTTTAATGATTTACGTCATTTAAAAACTTAACGCTTGCATCTCCGTTCTTTAATTCTCATGTTTACATCTTTTCTCTGTATTCATATCTCTAATCTTGAACTTCTCTCATACACCTTTTACTCTTTATTTTGCATCTGCATCATATTCGACACTAATCCACATTTCATATTTTATTTAGCTATTGCATGTTCATGCATCGTGTTTAATTTTTGTAATGGCATCACATTCATTTTCTATTTATTAGTACTTTTATTGTATTTTTCATTTTAGTTTTAGGTCTATAAGTCGGCCCATAGTAGCGGCTAATTGGCAAGACTCAACAAATATATAATTGCATAACAGATTATGCATTAAAAAACCAAATTCAAATTGCAGTGTAGTAAATTTCAAAAGATAAATTGGTTTCTTAGTGTAGTTTTTTTTTTTTTTTTAATTTGCACGGAAAGTGTTACACTTCATTTTAACCCATTTTACAATTACGCTTAAATCAAGAATTCTTACACCTTCATCTCATCGCTTCATATTACAAATTATTACTTAAATATCATCACAAATTTCCTGATTAACATCTATCAAATCAAATGAGCAAACCAATCGCTCTTTACCCAAGAGACCACTCCCATTACGAGTACGTAGATAAAACTATCCAAAGTTCCACGTAAACGGGTGCAATCTGTACCAAAGTTGCTTCCTGATTTTTAACTCTCTTTATTCTAAATTTTATATATTATTGTAGTTGGTTATCACGTCAGTCTGTCTAACACAATAAAGGTCTCCGATTCAAGTCCGGGCGAAGCCAAATAAAACAATAATTTTACTCATTTATATTTTATTGCAAGTTTTTATTATCATTTATATTTTCATTGTTGTTCATTGAAAAGTCTACTTTAATGACATATCCTTTTTTTATATTTTTCTATTGCACTCAGGTCAAGAGTTCATTGAACCTTGCGATTTTTCATTATTGTTTTTATTTTCAATATTTTTTTTTGTTGTTCATTAAAAAGTCTATTGCTATATCCTCCTTTACAATTTTCTACGACACTCAGGTCAAGAGTTCACTAAATTTTCTCTGGGTGTATATTGTACATAGTATACATATGAAGTGAAATCATGATCATAGTAGCTGCAACTCTGTTGATCAAGAGGGTATTCTTACTCTCTCTTTGTTTTCTGAACCTTAAATAAGAGTCACAGCCTACATATAAAGAGCTGAGTTGGCTAATTAAGAATGTAAATATCATGTTTCTTTTTCTCTCTCTCAATTAATTATTCAACGCGTATGTAAGTTTGTTTATTGGATTGGATGTGTTAATCTTGTCAAGATGTTTAAAATTTCGGAGGCTCTTCATTTCAATCGGTAAGAAAGGAAAATGATGGAGAGAAAAGAAAAAAAATCCTCAGTGGAATAACATTTTCCAATTCAAAGTTCTGCACTTATGGATGGTTTTGGTAAACTGTATAATTACAGAATTTACATGGAAGTGCAAGTTGATTTCATTTCCTTCCAAAAATTGTATTTCAAGATTATGAATCCTTTACCAAAAAAAAAAAAGGAGACTATGAATCCAAGCCCATAAACTGTTAAGGTCTCTCTAAGCCTCCAAATATGCAAAAAGCCCATAGCCCAGCGTGGACTTCTATTTCACTGATGTTTGGTTGGATCTGGAAATTCTTTTAAAAACTCCTCTCCCAACATAGATCTCATGTCCCAGTAGATACATACATTTAGCTACTAAGACATTACCATTTTCTGGTCATTCCGTAAAATTTTCACTTATTATTCCAACATCATCTTTCCTTTACTTCAAGTTATTCAAGCAGGAATTCTAGAAAGTTAAGATATAATACTCCTTTGTGGGGTTTAATGGGCCAGCTCAATGGGAACCTGATCCTGTGCACAGGTGCACTTAGGCTCGGTGTAAGCAAGTGCATTTAACATATTTTTTTAAATATTTTTTTTAAAAAAATCATAGAATGGTATTGTTAGGCATAGGTATGCTAGTGCACAGAATACATAATCGTATAAGAGAATATGCATTAAAAAACCAAATTAAAATTGCAATGCAATAAATTTCAGAAAATCAATTAGTTTCTAAATGCAAGTTTCGAAAGTTTATCTATTTTTTGAGTCTACATAATTGTATAACAGATTATGCATTAGAAAACCAAATTCAGATTGCACTGCAGTAAATTTCAAAAAATAAATTGATTTATTATGTTCATGGGCCTGCACCAGTGGTAACACATGGTAACATGATGTCACTTGGTTCAGCATTCAACCCTCACCCCCTGCATTTGATGTAATAAGGAAAAAAAAAAAAAAAAAGGTTTCTTAGTGCAGTTTTTTTTAAATTGGTGTGTAAAATATTGCACTTCATTTCAACTCATTTTACAATTAAGCTTAAATTCAAGAATTCTTGCATCTTCAACTCATCCCTTCGTATTAAAAATTAATCCTAATCATCTCCACAAATTTCCTTATTAATATTCATCAAATCAAAGAGTAAACCAAACAGTCATCATTAGGAGTTTAGATATATACAATTTATATATTGTTTTGGAAAGAGCTATAACAGTTGGTTTCGTGGTGTAGTTGGTTATCACGTCAGTCTAACACACTGAAGGTCTCCGGTTCAAGTCCGGGCGAAGCCAACTTCAACATTTTAGGTATACTTTATACCAAAATTTTATTATCGTTTATATTTTCATTATTTCCTATGTTGTTCATTAAGATGTTTACTCTGCTGATGCATCCCTTTTTACAGTTTTCCACTGCACTCAGATTCATTTATATTTTCAATATTTATATATAGCAACATATGAAGTGAAATCTTGACCAGAAGGGCGCAACTCTGTTGATCAAGAGTCTGGCGTAACTCTCACTTTGTATTTTCAACTTAGTTGGCTAATTAAGAATGCAAATATCTTGTTTCTGTCTCTATAACTCAATTAATTAATTCTGGGCGTATGCAAGTTTGTTCATTGGATTGGATGTGTTAATCAATCTTGTAATCTTCATTTCAGTCTATAAGGAAGGAAAATGATGGAGAGTAAAGGAAAATCCTCACTAGAATAATATTATTCCAGAACAGAATAATATTATTCCAGTTCAAAGTTTTGCTCTTATGGATGCTCTTAGTAAATTTTATAATTATAGAATTGGGTAATTTGCATATATACCCACATAGTTTGACTAAAATTGTAAATATATTTGTATAGTTTTACGAATTATATATTACTTTCATATAGTTTCACAAAAATTACATATAATCTCATGTTAACAGTTACCATAGAGGAGTGAAATTTCTCTTCTTCCTTAACGAATGCTTAATCCATTTCTTTAGTTATTGGCTTGCTAATCGAAAAGTCAAAATGGATTGACTTTCTAGAAGTGAGTTTGTCCCAACATTTAAAATTGCACCTTTTGTTGTTCCTCCCATTTTCCTGTACATGCTTTGCGAGTTTCCTCATTAATGGTTTTCAGAGACAGGAAACGTTAGCTCAAATGGCTTTTCCATCTTTTTGGCCTGCAGGTTAAAGGACGAATAGAAGAGCACCCCCCTGGGTTCCTGACCACCCAATCCAAACACAATCAAGAAGGGACGCATGAACGTCAACACAGTTGTGATGAAGACGCTCATCGCCCAAGGCAGCTTCCTGTCAGGCTTGTGGCCCACCACCGTCAAGCCCATTCCCAGAGCCAACAATAATAATGCCATATAAAAGGAGTTGCTCAGCAGCAGCTGCTGCCTTCTACCTTGTCTAGGAAGAAGGTTGTTGCCAAAATGCAGACATTTGAAGATGTTCCAGCTATAGAGGATTGCAACGTAGACCTCTGAAGCCTGCTGGAAGAAATGGAGGCCTAGCACTGCAACTACGTGTTAGAATTAACCCACATAAAGGTGTCCTAATTAAAATAGTAGTGTTTTGAGTTTAAGCTAAAGATAGCCCAACATATAAAAGATGCGTACGCAATCCTATCTAGGTGATATTGTACTTCTACTAAAAGTCATGATGGGAAGAACTCTATTTATAGAAGAGTCTAGGTCCGTTTCTCACACGCATACAAACACAAGCGGTTCTCATTTATTACAAGTATCACAAGGAGAAGTGCTGAAAGAGAAGACTTTACACTCTACACGTTCTACAAGTGGAATTTATACACATGAATTCAGGTACGCTTTTGCATTACATGATTTTCAATATGTGGTATTAGAGTACATGTTTCAATTTTGGGTATAATAGATTCCACATATAATTTGTATATATGCTCATTAATGAATGTTGTGTTTAAACTAAACTAAAATAATAATAATAATAATAATAATAATAATAATAATAAAAGCCTTGTTGGAGATATATATATCGTCTAAAATATGATTGTGAACTTGGATTTTGGAGAATAAAATCAAATAAATAAAATAAAATTGCGCTTGTGGAATTGATGTGCATCACATGCACATGCCATGGATTTATTTTATTTATTTTTCCCTGTTCGGTGTGTATACAGAGATTAAAATAGCATGTACATATTAAAATAGCATGTAAAATCATGTACCGAATTGAATTGAAATTTATAGCAAGTACATATTTGATATAAAATATTAGAAACAAAATTATCAAATATGACAATTTTTGCTTCAATTTTTGCTTCTGTTTAAAACATATGACAATTGTCTATGCATTAAATGCTTAACTAAAATTTTTTTTTTTTTGCCATGAATGCTAGTTTTCTGTCCATGTGCAAGCATTGAATGCCACATGAATTATTTTTGCCAATCATGCCTATTAATCATGCCTAATAAAAAAAATCCAAAGATGACATTAAAGATATGGAAAATATGAAGCACCGCAATCTCATCAAAGAAGAAATAGAATGCCCATGTGGCATATTGATTTTGCATTCAAGGATCTCATGCTACAGATTGTATTTTTTTAACTTAGAATTCATGACACTAAAAATTACGCCCAAATTTGAAATTTATATATATATATATATATATGGAATTCATGTTTATTGGAATCCAATGCTCTTGATGAATATTTTTTTATTGGAATTCTGTCTAATGTTAGAATACGGTCATCTGTGTTGCCTCAAAATTTTTTCCGTCAATTTCTACTCCCATGTGATTTCGTCAATGCACATATGAATTCAGATGGATTTTTTTTTCGTGAATGCATGATGGATTTTTTTAAATATTGGACAATTGCCCCTGTTCATGCCTGTTCATCACATATTGTTTTATTAATATTATAAATAGATTATAGGGCTCGACCATTAAAGGACCTCAACAGAGGTGGGCTTGGTTATCTGTTTTTACAGAATTTTTTTTATATTAAGCATTCAAATTTAATTATGCTGAAAATCATGCTATAGGATGATATGATTTTAATTATATTTCAAGGTATGCTTTAAATTTCAATTGCTGAAAGGTTGCCATGGATGGGTTTTCTTTTATGTTTCTATTTTAGACTCTGAATTCAAGTTTGAGCAGAAGATGAATTCCCAGGATGCTTTAGCAGTGTATAGTGATTTTGCGCATATGATGCCATTTTTTAACAACTATAATGCATGCAATGAAATTCAGTCATTAATTTATAGTGAAAAGTTATTTGCAAAGAATTTTCTGCATTAATGATTTGTTACTTTCAATTAAATTGAAATTAATCCATCATTGTGCAAATTTTATCAACATTCATAAATGAACATATGCTATTATTTATGATTTAAATGCATAGAATGTTAATTAATTTTATAAAATTATTAAGCAATTTATATTAATAATTGAGACTATGTATTTCTTGTTGCTCCAAAGGGCAAAAAAATAAATAATTTTCAAAAGTTATTAAATAATGGAGAGAATATTATTATTATTTTTTCTCATAATACAAATTACAACTTATTGTCATTATGCAATTTATGTTTAATAAATATTATTCATCTTTATATCTTGTGTCGCCCAGAAGGGTCTAAGATGTTTAGTTAAGCAAATTTATTAAACAAAGAGAGAATAATATCTTTTTTCTCTCATCACAAAAATTGCATTATTAAAGAATATTGTATTGTAGTTCTATCCAAAAGTAGCTATAATTTAATATTTTATCAATAACTAATTAAAACTGCATAAACGCGAGAAATCTTCTACCCGAAGGTGGGGATATCCTTGACTTTATGCATTCATAATTAATTATTGAATATTATTGTTCATTATAGCATTATTGAATACAATCATGCATTATTGCTTGTGTGATTAATTTTGTTTATTTAGATATGATTAATTATTGTTAATAGAATTGTTAGATAATAGTTTATCTAAATCGTAATGGTGATGTGAGCTTAATTATTTTTTATTCCAGCTCTGATTCCTATTCCTCAATCTCATCTGTCTAATATCTCGACATTGAATAAATCAAATTACTCTGATTGGCATGAGCAACTACTTATTATCTTAGGATGTTTGGATCTAGATTTAGTCATTCGTGTTACAAAAGCTAATGACTTAACACCTGAAAGTATTGAAAGTCAAAAAAGTTTCAATTTGATAAATGAGAGCATTCCAATAGATTATCTCTTATGATTATAAAGAGTACAATTAAAAGAAACATCAAGGGCTCTGCTTCTGACTCTAAAGATGAAAGTATCAAAACTTATCTTAACTCAATTAAGGAAAAATTTAGTGGGTCATATAAAGTATTGGTTGGAATGCTCACTAACAAATTGACCTCAATGAATTGAGGATGAAAATCTCTAACTCTTTCCTAATTACATTTGTCTTACACTCTCTTCCATCTTAATTTTTATAATTTAAGATATCCTATAACTCGTAAAAGGAGAAATGAACTTTAAATGAATTAATATCCATGTGTGTGCAAGAGGAAGAGAGATTAAAGTAGGATAGATCAATGATTATCAATTTCATATCGACTTCTAAACAGTACAAGTCGAAAAAAAGAAAGGGAAAGAATAAATTCCCATCAAAGAAAGGTATAGAGGATGGATCGAAAAAATCTGCTAAAAAATGTTATTTTTGTAAAAAAAATGACATTTTAAGAAAGATTGTCTCAAGCGAAAGAATTGGTTTGAAAAGAAATGTAACAATTATATACACATATGCCTTGAAACCAATTTTATAAATGTATTCTCTAATTTATATTGTATTGACTTTGGTGCTACTATCTATGTTTCAAACTCTTTACGGGCATTCTATTCAGCCCGCAACCCAAAATTACATGAGTCGTCAATCTTAATGGGTAATCTAACAAAGTCTAAAGTTAAAGTAGTAGAAAATCGCAGGCTTCGCCTGAACATAGGACATTTTTTAGAACTGCATGATATTTTCTATGTTCTGTCTATTTCTAGAAATTTAATTTTTTTTTCCAAAATTCAATGTAATGGGTTATTCTTTTAATTTTACGAACTCAAAATTTTTTTTGTTTAAAGATTCTATTTTAGTTAGTACTAGAATATTGTTTAATAGTTTATATCAAATAAGTGCATATTGCTTATTTATTAATTGTTCATCTACCTTAAATGTATATGTTGGTACTAAACATGGTATGATTGATGAAAATTCCTCTATATTATAGCATAAAACATTGGTTCACATATCGAAAGAAAGAATGTTAAGATTAGTAAAAGATGGAGTATTATCTACTCTAGATTTTGCTGATTTTAGCATATGCATCGATTATTTTAAAGGAAAATAAATCAAAACCTAGAAAAATAATGCTACAAGAAGCAATGGACTTTTAGAATTGATCTACACCAATATTTGTGGTTTATTTTCATCATGTGTTGGAGGTGAAAATACTTTATTATGTTTATTGATGTTTCTCACATTATGGTTATATTTGTTTATTGCATAAAAAGTCTGATTCTTTGAATGTTTTTAAAATATTCAAAGAGTTGGTGAAAAAGAAATTAAATAAGAAAATTAAAGTTATGAAATCTGATAGGGGCGATGAATATTATGGAAAACACGGTCAATTAGGTCGAATCCCTGATCTATTTGCTAAATTTCTAAAAGAGAATGGTATTGAACCTCAATATACGATTTCAGGAACTCCCCAACAAAATGGTTTTGTTGAAAGAAGAAATCGTACTCTCATGCATAGGGTGAGAATATGATTAGTAACTCATTTTTACCCTTGTTCTTGTGGAATGAAACTTTAAAAACTGCTATGTATATCCTCGACAGAGTTCTCGGAAAAGCTGTCCTAAAACTCCATTCGAGTTATGGTCAGGCAGCAAACCCATTTTGAGGCATTTGCATATTTGGGCTGTCAATCAAAAGCAAGGATACTCAACCCACAAGAAAAGAAATTGGACCCAAGAACTATTAGTTATTTCTTTATTGGGTATCCATAATGGTCTAAAGGGTACAGATTTTATAGTCCGTCTCGTAATACCAGGATTATTGAGATCGGAACAACTTGGTTCATTTAAGAATGATGAAAATAGTGGAAGCACAACTTCACGATCTCTTCTCTAGTACATCATTGACAGACGTAAGAACTAAGATCGTTGATCATAACATGACAGATCGACAATAAAAAATTATTGTGCAACCTGCGGAAGAGATTAATAATGAACTGACTTTAATTTCAAATGATATTCATCAAGACGACTATGTAGAACATATTAATGAGCCAAGAAGGTCTTATAGAATAAGGAGACTTACTATTTCAGATGACTACATTATATATTTGGAAGAATATATTGACGATCCTTGTATTGAAAGTGATCTACTGACATTCAAAGAAGCTATTAATAGTGAAAGATCTAAATTATGGATCAATGCTATGAAAAATAAAATGAAATTCATGCATAAAAATAAAGTTTTGAATCTTGTTATGTTGCTTGAAAGGGGCAAACCTATTGGTTGTAAATGGATATTTAAAACTAAACAAGACCCTAAGGGTAATATAGAAAGGTATAAAGCCCGACTTGTTACCAAATGGTTCACTCAAATAGAAGACATTGAGATCCATAAAAATAGGCCTAAAAGACTTTTAGGGTTATCACAAAGGGCTTATATTAATAAGGTTTTAGAAAGATTCAAAATGTCCAACTGCTCATCATGTGAAGTGCCAATTTTTAAAGGTCAAAAATATGGTTTGCATCAGTGTGCACAGAATGAAATTGAGAAACAGGAAACGAGGTCCATCCCATATGCTTCTGCTCTTGGGAGCATGATGTATGCCCAAGTTTGTACTTGTCCTGACATTAGTTATGCAATGAGATTACTTGAAAGATATCAAAGCAATCTAGGAATGAAACATTAGAAAGCAGTGAAGAAAGTGATGCGATATCTCCAAGGAATTAAAGATTATAAGCTCACATATGCAAAAGCTGATCAATTAGAAGTGATCAGTTACACAGATTCAGATTATGTTGGTTGCACATATAGTAGAAGATCCACATCAGACTATGTTTTCTTATTAGCTGGTAGAGCAATTTTATGGAAGAGTGGAAGACGAAATTATGTAGTTGACTCTACCATGGAAGTTAAATTTGTTGGCTATCATGAGGCATCCTCACATGCACTATGGTTGAGAAAATTTATCTCAAAGCTAAAAATTAGGGATTCTATCTCTAGGCCTCTAAGAATCAATTATGACAATTCATCAGCGATTAGCTTATTCAATTATAGAAGAATTACTGGTGCTAACAAGCATATTGATGCTAAGTTTATATCGGTATAAAAAAGGATTAATGATTACCTGATATCGATTAGTTTTATTGGTACTGCTGACATGATTGCTGATCCCATGACTAAGGCCCTAACGCCTAAGGTTTTCTCTAGACACGTAATAAATATGGATCTTATTATGTGAGACAATTATTGATGTAATCAATACATTTTGAGATCTCATATTAGATGATTATTTTATTTTATTTCATTATGATATTTTATTGACAATTAATATATGATTGGAAACAGAATATTTTATCTATTTGATATTAATTGTGGAACATTATTCAAATCACATAATTATAAATCTACCATTAAGAACTTAGTTAAGTAAGTTTGTTAATATCATGGTGTATGGAAGGAAGTATGTTACGTATTGCATATAACCTTCATGATCTATATTGACAAATTTTCTTAACTTAAGTATTAAAGTAGAATTGTGTATGTAATGATTGGGCATATTTTTCAAATGAGTGCACTTGACCAATAATTTTTCAAATGTTAAATCCAAAGATGGTATTTTGTGTATGATTTTTTTCTTTCACTTCTTCTTTTAAATCAAATCATTTGGGAAAAAGTTAAAATTAACCAACATAAAGGTGTCCTAATTAAAATAGTGGTCTTTTAGGTTTAAGCTAAAGGTAGCCCAACGTATACAAGATATGTACGCAATTCTATCCAGGTAATATTGTACTTCGACTAAGAGGTATGATGGGAATGACTCTATTTATATAGGAGTCTGGGTCCATCTCTCACACGTATACAAACACAAGCGGTTCCCATCTACTGCAAGTATCACAGGAAGAAGTACTGAGGGAGAAGACCTTGCAATCTAGACATTCTACAAGTGAAATATATACACATGGATTCAGATACGCTTCCGCATCATATGATTTTCAACACGACGATCCTCCGAAAGGAAGGGAAAGGCCTAACTACGAGCTCCTTCCACACGCCCTTCCCTTGACTGCCCTTCTGCGCCATAACCATGTGGTCATTGCAGTCCACTAGGACCCCTTCCGCCTCATTGATCTTTATCGGTTGTGGCTCTGCCTCTTCCTTATTGTTGAAAGTCTCAAGGAGCACGTGTCTAGCTTCGCCCAACCTACTTTGCATGATGAGGCAGTGTGGGAATTCCGGCATCATGAGAATGTCAACACCAAAGAAGACGGATGGGATGGCTCCAACACCAAGCATCATTTGTCAGTTGATGTGCTTAGATTGGCTTGTTGAAAATTAATATTTTCTTATTTGTTTACTTGTTATTGCTTTTAAACTGATTAGCTAGTGGAATTATATGGCAAGCGAATTTTTTGAGGATGAAGTACTTGGTATATAAAATCCATTTGATGCATTATCCTACCATTTGTACCGCTAAAACATGGTTTTGCCTAACATTTTCCTTCTGATGATAGAAAACAGAAGATGCGTTTGTGTGTCTATGCTGGAAGTTGATAAAGGAAGGGGTGTTGGACAAGCAAGGCCTACAATAATATGATGTCATAAAAGGTAAGTGAAACACCAATTGGCAAAATGGAGGCAGGCAGGGGAAGAACTCAACAACTTTTCAGCACTTGAGAACAAGCTTTTTGGCTGCTTGGGATTCCATTTTCGACTCATAATCGAAGAACGTCTCATTAATTTTGAGACTAATATGATTGATGCATTTGCTGACGGGAAAATAGAGATATTTTTGTTATTTTCTACAATTTTAGACCATACAATAATGATAACTAACAAAAAGTAGACTCATGGGGATTATCTACAATTTTTATCAAATTATGTGCAGTTAATATGTGATTCGTGAAACTACGTAGGTATATATATAATTTTGGTCAAACTATGTGGGTATATATACAAATTATCCTAGAAAATTTACATGGAAGTGCGAGTCAATTTCATTTCCTTCTAAAATTTTTTGTCACAAGACTACCAATCGAGCACTATCACATTAGGCACTATCACGATTAAGCGAGGCGGAAGTACCTCAACCATAATGTCCTCAGTTCGACTCCGTTTGATCTCTAAAATAATGTAGTGGGAACTTTAAGTCTCCCTTATAAAATAGAAAAGAACATTTTGGTCTTTCTTACAAATAGGTGGGAGTTTGTAGTCTCCCCAGAGCTTAAGTTTAATATAAAAAAAGAAATGTAATTTGTAGGCTCAATTAAAAGAAACATGTGTTATAGGGATCTCTACATCCAAACCTAGCACATATTTCAATTAGATCGATTCTCATACAATATTTTTTGAACTTTTTATTTTTAAAATTAAAAGCAACATGAATAGCTTGGTCTGTTATTGATCTACTGTGATTGACCAATTTTGAATAATTGATGAAATCCAACACTTGGTCGGTCTATTCTATAGGTGGATATTGACATTTTTCATCTAACTTTAATGAAATCAAAGCAAAATGGGTCTTCGGTTCAAATCCAGGTGAAGCCAGTAAATCAATTTTTATCCTTTTTTAAAACATTTTTCTATTTCACTCAAGCCAAGAGTTTACTAAATCTTGTAATTTCTATCTTTATTTATATTTTCGATATTTTTCTTTGTTGTTCTTTCAAAGGCTATTGGTGGTATATTCCTTTTTTTAAAATATTTTTCTATTGCACTCAGGTCAAGAGTTTACTGGTTATTGCGATTTTTGTCATCATTTATATTTTCAATATTTTTCTTTGTTGTTCTTTCAAAGGCTATTTGTGGTATATTCCTTTTTTTAAAACATTTTTCTATTGCACTCAAGTCAAGAGTTTACTGGTTATTGCGATTTTTATCATCATTTATATTTTCAATATTTTTCTTTGTTGTTCATTCAAAGTCTATTGTTATATCCCTTTTTACTATTTTCAATATTTTTCATGTGTATGTATATGAAGTGAAATCATGGTTATAAGGGCGCAATTTTGTTCACAGATATTAGAATATAATTCAATGTAGTCAACTGTAATGTAAGTTAGGTCATGGCTCAAATAGTTTTCCTAAAATGGTTTTTGTTTTAGATATAGGTTTGGTTTTCAGATCATAAATGTTTGGTGACTGTATTTTATTGTTCCTTAAAAAAATCTCTTTAAATCAATTTTTATTCAAAATATGTCAGTGCTTTCGCCCAAATGCAGTTTGGGATTTGATTTAAAGCATGTATCTGAAGTATATGCATTTTATTTTGGGTGCTTGTTGGTACTGTCAAAATCATATTGTAAGTTATCAATCAATCCATGTGTCAATCTTGAGCTTTTCAATTTTTGGTCGTAGTTCTATATTCTAGATTTTTTGTGGACTAGCTATGTTAGAAGTTTGAGGAGAAAAGTGGGCGTCATCTGCATTTGATGGCTAATAATGATATAAGAGGGATGATACATTTGGGTTGAATGCTCTTACGATGTTTTCAGGTCCTCTCTCAATCTATATCACTATTATTTATTTATCTTATTTTTATGAGAGTTCTAACTTTCAAACAAAGTTTTATGTTTTGAATTGGATTAGATAATTTTAGATATTTGGAATTACTTTTTTTTTAGTTTGTTTGATTTTTTATTCGTGTTAATAGAGCTTTAGTTTCTATAGATTTTTAGTTTTGAGTTCAATATTTGACTCTTTTAAACACACAAAATCTCTTTCATGTGAATATTGGGCAGACTGATTATATAGTTTGTTCAAATAGATTTGTATTAGCAGATGATTTTAATATTTTTGCGCGTAGTTGAATTGTTTATGCAAAATTTTCATTTCTAAATGTAGTCAATTGTGTTGTAACTTATGATACAGTTTGCTGAAAATGAACCCACATGATCATAAAAAAATATACTCCATTTGTTATATTTAGAATTATTTATTTTATCAACGTATTAATTTTCATCTAAATTGGATGTTTATATAAGCCCTATCTGAAATGGTACAAATCAATGTAATAAAATAGTTTGTGTGAATAACAATTTTAAAGTTGTTTTTCATTATGTAAACTATTTAAGATAAAATTTATATGTGGATAAATAATTTTTTAAATTATTAATATATTTACATGAATGTACAACCCATTTTGAGCCAAATGTACCACAACTTGTAGTATATGAAAATATATATGATCATCTCATATATATAGGGATATATTTAAGTGCAGTGAAGCTGCACTCTGATTACCTTGCAACTGCCATTTTGAATCGTTCATTTGAGCAGGTAAATGTTGGAAACAATGTTCAAAATAAAACAAATTGACTAAGGATTGAGTTTTGATGATTAACAAGAACAAATTTGAGTATATATATATGACTAATATGTTTGCCAAGTGTTTAAGGAAAGCAGAGAAGTCAAGTCGATCTTCGAGT
>JAXCLR010000092.1:43539293-43569305 GCA_035584095.1 Annona squamosa
ACAAGGGGTTAAGTTTTTAAGTTATCAAAGAAATTTTTAAGAACCCAATTCACCCCTCCCCTCTTGGGTTTTGCCATAAACTCGGGGCCAACACTTACTACATTTCCCCCTAATTAATTACTGTAACAATATTATTTTCGGGTCATTACTTAAAATTTCCACTTATTATCAAGTTAATCGACCAGTTCGGCGTGTGAGTCTGGGACCAGTTACATATCTAGTTAGCTTATTCAACCGATTAAATTGGACAAACCAACTAATGCAACCAGAATAATTGGCTAACCTGCAAGAAACCGAGACGTGTGAACTTTATGTAAGATTTACATCATCTATTTCTGTGTACGTTATATAGAAGTAATTCTATATAATCTCTTCTATTTTTAATATATTGATGATTGATATAAAATTCAATTCTTTCATTATATTTAATATTATTTGTTTAGCTAGGAAACTAAGTTTCAAACTTTCATACTTTATCCAAATCAAATATGCGCATGACCACATTTATTTAAAAATAGATATATTCGTGTGTAAATTAAGGAAAATACTTAGATCCATTCACGCATGTAGTAAAATGTAATAATATTTTATAAAATCATTTGTCCATATAATAATGATATTTTAAATAGTTTAAATGTTGAAAATACTACTTTAAGATTAATATTTAATACTAAAATATTTTATTATATTGATTTTTTATATTTATAAATGAGGCTTATATAAAATGTTTCTAGATAAATAAAAAGACTTCCATAGTAATATAAATGATGGTAATATAATAAATAGGTTAGATTTTTCTTCCATCATTAAAACATTAAAAAGGAATAGGTTACTTAGAATAGGGGCTTCATAGTAGGTAAAATTTGACAATTTTTACACTTATTCGATATTTTTGTTTTTGAAAATCAATGAGAAAAGTAAACACATGTGCCTCGTCACTTCCTTTTTATTGATTTTCAAACCCAAAATAAAAATATAAACTAAACTTAAAAAATTATCAAATTTTATAGGATTGATGATCTGGGCGAGGTTTACACATGTCTAACAGATTATTAAAGTATATTTTTCATCGTCGTCCGTGGGCGATCGTATGGAATTGTTGGCAATGAAAAAAATATAAAACAAATCATAAGGCCGAAGATTATTAGAAAGCAGGCCTTGAAAAAGGAATTCTTTTTAAAAAAATCAAATTCTTTCAAATGCAATTAGCCAATATAATTTTAATGGTACGTATAAGGTTCAAACGCAACTTGCATGAATCCACTCAAGCATTAAGGACCGCGCATGAAATGACATGCTAAAAGCCTGAGTAGAATGGTCCCGGCCCTTTTGCTCGTTTTCTCTGCCAGTTGCAAATAAACGACAATGTCAATTTTGCAATTCCAGCACTGCCTTTACATGTGGCAGGGCTGAAAAATCTATCAACAAGTTTCCTTTTTTGCAAGTTAAGAGCAATAAATTAAAATTTCCTATGATTATAGAATAACTAACGGATTTTATAAGAATTTAATGAAGTATATATGATAGACTAATTATTACAATCCTAAACAATGGGACTGGTAACGGGTAACATAACATCAACATGATAAGTATGTGTTCAAACATGGAGTAAATAATATAAAACATATAAATATTTAATAATTGTTTATAGTACGTGTGAATGTGAATGTGGGGAATAGCACATTTTATATTAATGGTGTGTTTGGCAATGAGTATAAAATATTAAGTTAAAAATTTTCAATCTAAAACTTTTTACTCTCGACAACTACCATATCTTTTAATTATTTTTTCATATTTTCCTATACAACTACTCTATTTTTCAATAATTTCTATACAATTACTCATACAACTAACTTATCTATTTTAACTTTATTTTCTTTACTCTTCATTATTACCCCTATTATATCACATCATTTCACAACTTTTATTCTTTAAAATTTTTCATTAAAAGTTTTATCTATTCTCAAACACATTCTAAAATATGCATATGGGGAAATCAAGTTCAAGTTTGCTTGAACCTTAGCCTTACTTACAAATTCGGATTACGTGGCTTGTGATTTGAAAATGCTAACCATAATAATGATTTTTTCTTGGGTTTCAAGACCAGGTTCCTCACGTTGATGCTTAAGTTGTACCCCTATAATTTATCATGATCATTATTTGGTTACCCAAATGAAAAAATGTTTGTTATTAAAGCCCCCGATTTAACCAGCCCAAAAAATAATATATTAACTAATGCACCCTATCAAGCACCGTACCCCCTTATTACCATGGAAATCATGTTTATTTCATAAGATTATATTCTAGCTGTTTTAGAAATCTATTACATGCCATCTACCATTCACCCTGTCATGCATATGGGGTTCTATTGACATAGAACACGTTGTACTTGGACTGTATGGTTTATTTTTTATCATCATGAATTTATATATATTGGGTTACATCGACCACGACTTTATCCAAAAGAAGGACAGGACACCATCACATCACGTGCTTGGTGGAAGAACTGCAGGCACATTCAATGTCGTTGGGCCATCAACTCGGCCACCCTAGAGAGAGAGCGATGGCAGTGAGAAATGATCACGCCAAAACGCTAACTTCGTTTACTAGGGATATGTGAAGGTTGTGTTTGACCATGTGTTTGACAATGGTTAAAAAAATTAAAGTTATTATTTCTCACAAATTATGATATTTTTAATTATTTTTTTATCTTTTTCTATATAATTATCCTACTTTTCAATTATTTCTATACAAATACCCACACAACTAACCTATCTATTTTAACTTTATTATCTTTACTCATCATCATTACCTTATTTATATCACAATATTTCACGACTTTTACTGTTCAAAATTTTTCATCAAAAGTTTTATTGATTCCCAAACACACATTCTTTTACGCTTAAAAATATCAATGGGAAAAATGGGTAATAAGCATCATGATCAAATCTAGGTGTGTTTGCCATTCAAATAAATCTTAATAATTTAAATATTTTCACCCTCCATAATCATCCCGTTTCTAATCATTTTTCTCGTCTTCTTTTATAACTTTTGTATTTTTTAATTATTTTTTCACAATAATCTATACAACCATTTTATCTATTTTGACTTTATTCTTTTTACTTGTCATTGTTCTCGTACCATATTAATTCTCTCAAATTAAAAAAGTTTTATAATAAAAACTTTCCATTTGAAATTTTGTCAAATAGCAAATATGCTTATTAATCAAAAAAATTACCAACTACACCCTATATATATAATTTTTAAAATATTTTATATAGTCATCTATAAACCTGCTGATTTCATTTTCGGGCAGAAATTGTTTTAGGTCACAAATAAGTGAGTAGACAGCTAAAATTAGGGCGCAGATCAATCAGCAATTGGTTAACCGGGCCCTCTCAACCTCTCTCAAATAGTCCTTCAGAAAGGAAGCCATTCATTCAACTGTGGGAGCAAGGCGGAAATTGCGGGGCAAAAAGGGCGAAGTTGGTCCTATGCTTCAACCACAACATATTTTGGGTGATTGAATCGGATGTCCTCTGACTGTCCGTTTGTTGACGAGTAAAGTGGGAATGAGAATATTTGCAACAGAAAATGATTAAAATATATAAATAAAAATTAAACAAAAAAGTAATTAGATAATTAAGACGTAAATTAAAATTAAAAAGTATGTAAGGGAGAAGTGGGGAACTGGGTTTCTCCCTCGTTATGGAGCTTCGTGCCACTCAAGCAAGCCTGTAGAAGTCAATGCACTGTTGCATTTCCCATTCATAATTTGAGTTATTTGTGCTTGTACCTATGAATCTTTACATAAACAGCAATTATGCTTGTGATGTGAAACTTTTTATAAATGTGTCTATAAATATTAAAAAATATTTGCAATCATGTGGAAAACTCTTGACTTTTTATAAATCATTATACTTTTCATAAATCTAAGTCATTCATTATGTTGCTTAATGTCAGCTTAGTTGAATGCCAAAATTCACCTTGATTAGTATCTTAGTGAGTCATGACTAATTTTAAAGTAATCTCAGGAGTTTATATTTATTGAGGTATGTCTAGGTATTCTTACCAATAATAAACATTATAGTCTGCAAAAATAAAAAGGTTTGGCCTTGGCATATACATAATTACACATATTTTTAATAAAAATAGGCACATTTGCAAAAAGTTCTATATCTAGGTAATGGTGTACTTAGTCCACATCAACAAACTTATTTTTTTGGTTTTTCATAAACTTCATAATCTAAATATATATAATTTATAAATCAAATCTTATCATATTTAGAGATATGTATACATTTTTTGGATTTTTAAATATGGGGGTCTGAACTTGTCAAAAATTACTAAAATAAGCTTAGGTTTAAAAATCTTAAAAAATATATACATATATCCAAACATAGTAAAACTTATTTTGTATATTAAATACACTTATATTAACAAGTTTGTAAAAAAAAATTTTAATAGATTTTTTGGCTTGAACTAACAAGGTCATATCTCACCAAGTATTTGTAGCAAAATATATATAGCCAAATTTACTTTATTTATAAGAAAAAGACTGCTGCATTCATTGACATTTGTTGGAATACTAGACATATGATCTGCATGTATTTTTCTCTAAAAACGAATAAATTTAATCACTGATAACTTGTTTTGAAACAAATATAATACTGTCTTTTATTAATCATTATAACCAGAATTCGACTCAGACATAACTTATTGGGACAGGGTTAGGATTGGGAGTTCAACTTAACCCAGACTCAAATGACCCAATTACACCTGTGGTATTTCTTAAATACACACTTTAATATATGCTAGCAATTCTAATATTGGATCATTTTTCCAATGTATTCTTGATAAATCAAAAGCCCTACTACACACCTATCAAAAGAATTATTTGCCAGTGTCTTCATTTTTGTAGCCGACAGAGTGGCCCGTGAAGATTAAAGGTTTGAAGACAGCAGATAGAGTTGAGTCGCTTAAAGCCTGCATTGGGCAGTGAAGGGGGCCACAAACTGCCACTGCTCCTCCTGCTCTACCTCTCTATTTATTAATGTACGCCACAAGTCAGTGCTTATTAGCTGCTTGCTCCAACGCTACTTGCACAATTTTTCCACTTCTTCTTGACTACCTTTATGTTGACATCTTCAACACCCATCATTCTTATTTTTTCTTATTATCACCTATATTTTAATTCTTTAATGAAGAAAGTTGGATTATTTGCATTTATGAAAATTCGGAAGTAAATAAATGCATTTACGTGGACTAACTTTTTATATTTACGTTAATGATTTTTTAAAATATTTGTATCTGTATAAATACTATTAGGTAGAAAAAAATAGTTATTGTCCACCCTTTCGAGGAGACTTTAGTACTGACTCAAACCCTATTTGACAAGTGTTTAAGCGCAGCTGACTCTTCAACGTGAGGTTTGAGTTCATATTGGAGTCGACTCCATAAGGAGGTATGAGTTAACAAAGAAGATGCCTCCACAATGAAGTCCATTCCTCAAGGAAGGTATAGATGCATGTAAGGATCGACTCCACGATGAAGTCAAATTCTAAAGGGGTATGAATGTGCATTAGATTCAACTTCTCTGGGTAGGCATTTAACACCATTAGATTCCACCAAATGGAGTTAGCATGGATGCCAAATATTTCGAAATTTGTTGGCATAAAAAAAAAAAAAAAAGTTGGTGTAGATGTAAGTATTTTACTTTTGAATTGTTATAAATGCAAATAATCTAAACAAGTTTCGTTATCTTCTTGTACTTATTATCTCGTATTATAGGAATATGCGTGGTGCACCTTACTAAAGGTGTGGTATGCATAAATGGGGACTATTATTAACGTTGAAACGAAAATTCCGTTCACTCATTACATTTAGGAGGTCGATTATATACGTCTTGATGTATTTTAAGCCAAAATACAACATTCACTTAGTTTTATAATTATTAGTATTTTTAATTTTTTTCTTCATAAACATGTTTATCTAAGTATATTCAATCACTGTACAAAATTTTGTCATTATAATATTTTTATATATTTATTTTTAATTTTTTGAAAGTCAAGTTTTTTAAAGGGTGAAAATGACTTAAACGCCCTTGAAATTGATATTTTTAAATTAAAAATCAATATGTAAAAATATTGTAAAATATCAAAACCTTGTACATAAATTGAATACATTTGGAAAAACATGTTTACGAAGAAAAAATCAAAAAATATAACTAATTATAAAAATAAATGGATGTTGTATTTTCGCATAAAATACATCATAATGTATATAGTCATGCTTCCTACATTTAATATTATTTATTTAAATAGGATGCCTTGTTTTATCAAAATCTAATATGTTAATAAGTCTCCATCTTAAAAAGTCCAAAATCAACACAATACAATTATTTGGTTTATCTATCACTTTTAAAGTTATTAATGCAACATCTAAACAACCATCATTGATAAACGATTCTGTAAAATATTATAACATTTTAATGCATCTATGAATATATCTAAGCGTTTTCATAATGTACAGATGATCGTATTTATTTTTAGCAAGATGTAGCTCATCCAAAATTGTGATTGAGGATGTGTGTGGGTTGGAGGTATATTAAAATTTAGTTGAAGCATTAGTATTGTTTATCCTTCTCTTAAAGTACACCTCCTTGAGTTACTTAGATATAGTACGGGTGACATGATAAAAAAAAAATTTTGATTGAGCAGATTTTTAATACCCTAATAAAACAAATAATGTTAAATCATGTGTCAGTTAAATTTTGATTTCATTAGCAACTTGGGCTCAATTTCGTGAATGGTGTATAATAATTAAGGGCAACATAGTTCACCCTAACATTTTCCCATGCCACGTAACTAAGTCATACCACCTAAATGGAATAAAATAATTATAATAAATAAATTCAAAAAAAGTGATACTAGCCTACAAGCTATAAGTCTCATATATGAAATTAACTATTTTAGCCCAGGAACTTAATATTAAACTTTTTGCGTATTACTCTCTATACTTCTTAGAGCTTTATAGATTCATCGATTTAAGTCTGGTTCATCCCAAACTATCATTCTAGGCTTTTTACTATTGTCCTAGCATTAAATGGATCAACCATCTGAACCACATCTAATGGAGTGCTTTAATATCATCTGTAGTGCACAAACTTAGAATTCAATAATGTGACATTTTCTACCTTGGCTTACGAGATCAACCACATGGTTTTTAAATGTGTCACACTATATTTTACCTGAGAATCATTTTTAAACCACTAAAACCTCTCCCTTTTTTAGTTTAGGATTTGATTTTCTAGTATATCACACTCTTCACCCTTAACATTCTATAGCTATCAAGGCCTTTACCATAATAAAAAAGGATAAATAATGGAAAAGGAAAAAATGATATTTGACAATGAATTTAAAAGTTATGCTAGTGATAGGTAGTTGTCAACTTTGCATGATCTTTTAGATAATAGTCACCTTTCCCATAAATTATATGGGAGTGTACATTACTCGACATAAGTTGTGACTTTGTTTCCCTAAAGAACTTTAACGATTTTCTTCTTTACTTATGTTAGGTGTGTCTTATATTCTAGGTAGTTTAGTTGTACGAATTTAGGATTGCATATTGTAGTTGAGTCAGTTTGTAATTCCATATCCTGCATATTTTAGTTGTGTAAGACTGAAACTGCGTATGGTGTTACCAAATATCCATTGGAGTCCTATTTATAGGAGTATTGGTTAGGATTTAGTGGAACCTTGAGAGTGTGCCATTGAGGTGTGAAAGAGAGGGTTATTAAAGTTTTCTTTGTTTGAAGTATGTATGAGTCATTTGGAGAATATGTGTGAGGTATTCCTATGTGTGTCTCTATAACATGTTTATAATGGTAGATTATCATCTCTCTTCTATCGTTTTTCCTTCTTGATTTGAAGAACTTTCCATGTAAATCTTTTATTTTATATGTGCTTTCGCTATAATCTAAATCAACCTGAATTATGTTATCTAATAAGTGATATCAGATCTATGATTGTAGATTTGTGTTTCAGGAAGTTTTAATAAATGAATCAATGGTTTTCTTGGAGACAAAGTCATGGGGGTTGATTCGAAGACAAGCTATGTGCTAATTGGTAGTTACGAAAGTTGCTATGTGGGGCTAATCTAGCATATTTGAAGCCAAATCAGATCTAGTGAGCCATGATGCAATTTTGTGTGATGAGGATGGAAAGGGCTGTGACAACAATAGTTTGTGGTTGGAAGACGAGGATCCTGGGTAGCAGTCAATTTGGGCAGATTTTGCTTCAATTATGCTGGATCTGATAAGTGTTTTAGATTAAGGTGGAGCGATCAGACTTCACAGAGCTACGGATGTTCTCCATTAATGTGAAAATCTTGATGAGATGAGGCGTTATGCTTCTTGTGAACAGTGTAGATCAAGAGGATTTGACATCATTGGACATGATTAATTTAGATCACGTAGATTGAGGTTGAACAAGAGAGATCAAGTTTGATCTATTTTGAAGCAACACCTCATAACCAAATATGGTGTTTTGATAGTCTATAGTTGTGCTAATGTTGAGTATGCATGGAGAAAATGTAGAGATAGATTGGGTTTTCCTGAGTTTCACAGTGGATGATGGCTATGAGATCCCCCGAGAATGCATAAGCATTGGATCATGGAGAGAATGGGGAGTCCTGTGAATGCGATGGTGCTGCAAAATAAATGCAATTCATATTGTTTATAGTTGATGTATGATCAAGTGCAAGAATGATGCCCTAATGCAAGTTGGAGCACATGTAGGTAGAATTCAGTCCAAGGAGGAGATTTGTTAAGTTCGACTTGTATTTTGCTTAGTTTAGTTACTATGAGTTTAAGATTGCATGATGTAGTTGACTAGGTTTGGAATCGAATATCCTGTGTATTTTAGTTGTAAGAGACTGGCATTGCATATGGTGCTACACAAATATCCATTGGAGTCTTATTTATAAGAGTATCAATTTGAGAGTTGGTAGAACCTTGAAAGGTGTCCTGTTGGGGTGTGAGAGAGGAGGTATTTTTTTCAAAAAAGAGATGGAGTTATTGGAGTTTTCTTTGTTTGGGATGTATATGAGGTATTCAAAGAATTTGTATGAGATATTATTGTGTGTATTTCTGTAACATATTTATTACAGTGGATTATTATCTCTCTCCCATGATTTTTTTTCCTTCTTGATTTGAAAGATTTTCCACATAAATCTTAGTATCTTCTTGTATTTGATCTTGCCGCTACAAAATATGATGCTATTTAATTTATCCTATTTTATTTTGTATGTACTTCCATTGTGGTCAATATCAACCCGAATTATGTTTTTTTAACACATTAGCTTTTCATCTCATAAAATGGTCAAGAATTAATTGCCAAAATTAGCTAAAATGATTCACATACAATACAATTTATATTGAAAAATCTGGGATTATTTTCGAATATGGGTAAAATCTAATTCTTTGTTTTATTCCTATCTTAACCATTACGTAAATTGATTTTGGCACACATGGTTTGCGGTGATTGGTTGGGAGGCTACAAAATAATAAGATCAATCTGTCAAGATATAAAGTTTCGTATGTGACCCATAAGCGTTATCGAAAAGTAGAAAGTGTAGTACCTGGGAAGCGTGATTAGCAGATTCAAAGGAATATAAGCCATTCACATGCATGGCCAGACTTTTAAAACATTTTTATAGTTCGCCTTTACTGCCAAATCTTTGTTTGTGGGGTTCACACCTTTCACAAGCAAAACAGTCCAATCCATTTCTAGTATGAAATTGCCACACAATTCGACATCAGATGATGAAATTTTCATGGAAATCTTAAAAAACACCGGGCTTGCGGTAAGTTACAATACGATTATTACAGAAGCACAAGGAACAACTTCATTTTCTCATCATTAAGCTTGATTTTTTCCTATCATTCATCCAACCTTTTCCTTCTTTTTTCCTATCAATCAAATATATTATTATTATCCAAACAAGCCGCACTTAAAAACGGCATGAATACAAAGGGATCGCAGAAAGGTACATCTTTGGTTTTATTTGCTGCTCCTTTCATCGCATGGAATCTCCAAAGGCAACCTGTATGTGTTTTTAGTTTAGACGTTGTGATGGATGGAAATGCAATTGGACTGTGCCAAACTTTCAGTAGTAACTGAATGGAAATTATCCATGCGCCCAAATACACAATATCCAAAAGACCCACCAAGAAATTCAATACATCCATTGATTCATTAACAACTTAACATATCAACCCAAGAAGGGGGCAGGCAAACAAATTACATATAGAAGGTGGTTTCTCTAGGCTTGAGAAACTGGATCTCTCTCCAACCTCTTATGCAGAGAGCATCAGGTAAAAATGAAAAGAAGAAGAATAGAAAGAAAGAACACCATGGTGGCCATCAAACCTCTAGAGAAGGAACGAAAAAGCATGCACATGTAACTACTGCCTACGAGGGAAGAAAGGGAGAGCAAAAATAACCCTTAGGATTACATTTGATACACAGAGAAAGGTGGTTGAGAAAGAGGAAGTTGGATATTCTTAAGGGCACTTGGAATTTTTACCAGGCCCGCCATAGTAAAAGAAGCTTCCCCACTCACTGTTGCTACCATGCTGGACATCATAGCAATTGGATTGCTCAGTGAAAGTACCAATCCCTCTAGGAGCCTTGAGATTATTAGACCCATCAACTACCTGAATATTCCTAAAGTAGCTGGCCTTCCCAAATCCTTCCTCAGGAAAATGGCCACTCCCCATCTGAGTGGAGGTGTGCTCACCATCTGGCCGCGAGTTCACCACCTCTCCTCCCCACTCAATCATGCTGGCACTGTCTGCCAGGTAGGAGAAGAGAAAAGAAGGCCAATAACCCAACACATAGTCATTCCCAAATTGCATCCACCAATGGCCTTCCTTTGGATCCTGCTCAAAATAAATAAAAGATTATCAGTACGTGTTAAAACAAAATGATAATGAAATCATGTTGGGATGTGAACACCAATAATACATTGAGAAGAACAACATTGTCAGAGATTCCCTTCTGTTCTCTAATTGTTTTTTTTTTTTTTCCCCTTCCGGTTTACCCAAATCATGGATGCTTTTGTATTTACCTTCCAGACCAGTATGCTGATGTCATATTGGTTACCATGATAGTTAGAAACTGGGAAGATGCTGGCCCCCATTGCTATTTCACTATTTACTTGAATAAAGCCAGAGCATAGGAGGTTGTAGCAGCCTGTGGCTTGATAAGCATCGCTCTGTCATTTTGCATGAAAATTAAAAAAAAAAATCCAAAAAAAGAAAGGACATTTGAGAACAAGCTCCTGCAGTAGAAACCAGTAAAAAGCAGGGCAATAATTGAAGTCATTCCAAAAAAATCAACTTATCTGTTCACACCTTGGATGGGATGATGATAGGATAAGAATGTAGGATAAAAAAAATGTTGTTATGTTTTGGGAGTGGAAAAATATATATTGAAATTGAGAAAAGTTGTATTAAAAATATATATGTGTGTTGTTATTATTTGAGATCGGGAAAAGTATTTTTAGAAAATAGGAGATTCCATTCCATCCTAATCCAACCCTCGTCTCATCTAAGCTGGGAACAGAAGAAGATGAAACTTGAAAGTGAAGAAAAACTTACAGTCCAATAAGTGAACAGCCTGGTGTTGTTATCCCCATAAAGATCTGGACTGACCTGTATTTGCATGACAGACATATCTAACAAATGAGAATCACTGGGAAAATTTTCGCAGAAGGTGGTTTTTTTCTTTCACTTTCTGGCCATAGTAATATTGCACCAGCAATCATACCTGCCATCCAGCTTCAATGCTATTGAGATCTTCACCAAAAGAACCCCCTAAAATCCACAGCTGGGACAGGCTGAACTCATTTGACTGCTGAATGTTTGGCTGCCAAACGTTGATTGTAGCCTTTGCTCCATAGTACTTGTCTCCTTCCACATATGCAATTGCATGCTACTTCCCCACACGAACAAATAAGAATTTAAAGAATCGAACTGCTTACATAAATAAGATTCAAGCAACAAGACCAACCCTCCTAGTAAAGAAAAGCAAAAGGGAGAAAATGGGGGTTTGGGGGCTCTTTCTTTTGATTCTGAAATAATAAAACTGTGAGATTTACCTGATGGCCACTTTCATTGGCAAGATCAGGGTCAGCAGACCGAGGCTTGGGGATGCTTCTATGCTTCTTCCGGCCATATCTTTTGATGGAGCTTGCTCTGAGAATATCATCTTTTTTGGTTCTTCTGATAGGTATGGTGCCTTCCGGGCACCTCCCATTCAAATGCCAAAGCTGAGTGATGGGTTTTGATTCCTTTGAAGATGATGAAACCTTACTTTCTCGAAACAGCCCTTCCGGATGGAAAGAAGGCCTCAGCTGTCAAAAAAGCAAGACCCCATAAGATTCAGAAAATAGTAATAACGGATTTAAAAAGTCAAAAAGAAATATATGAGAAAGAAATCAGAAACTATGGATCTTGAGAAGAAGACCTGAACAGTGTGGTTCTTGAGGAATGGATGATCAAAGGCAGGTTGGTGAGAGGCATGAACGCAGTCGATTACATCTCCATCCGGGCTCTGCTTTTTCATCATTATTTTTCCAAGGAAAAAGAAATATAAGCAACAATTTAAATAAAAAAAAAAACTCGTACGGGGAAAATTACAATAAATGAACTCTCCCAAAATCCCGAAGAAAAGAAATAACTCCATAAATGTCTGAAATCCCACTAAATGCTTTTTCTCCAAAACCTTTTTTGTGGGGGAAAAGGGAATAATCAAGCTAAAAGACAACTATATAAAAAAAAAAAAAATTTAAAAAACAGCTACCAAAAACGCAACTGCTTCTGAAAAACCCAACAAGAAAAAAACCAGAAAGAAAGAGATGGCAAGCAGCGACCTTTATGCTCTTCACAGCTGGTTTGTTCAGCCTCTGCAAGTGCTTCCCGATCTCCAGAGTCTGCTGCGACACGCCCATCATTCTTGCACACGATAGAACCGACATGGACAGCAGAATCAGCAGCGCCACCATCCGCCGGATGCCACTAACTGGCGCAGCCATTTCCGGCGAGGAGCAAAGAGCTTCTTCTCAGAAGAGCTTGCTTAAAGAGGGGAGAGAAGGGGGGGATGCTCTCCAGCAGAGGCGATCTTTAGCGCTGCTCTCACTAACCTGCGCCAGCCTCCTCTTCCCTTCTTCAATGATTTGAGAAAGAGCAACAGAGGGCGAAAGAAATGAAATTTCCACAAAAATCCAAAAGGAAATAGCGTTTGGGATTTGACCGAAGTTTCTTTTCTATTTTTCCTTATTTTGGATTTCACCCCTTCCTCCAGTTCCCGAGCGAAGGAAAGGGTTAAACTGGGAAGAGAAAAAGCGATGTGGCCTGCGGGCATGCGGCGATCCAGCTTTTTGCAGTTCGTCTTCTGCCGTTTCTGCGCAAAAAGGAGACGGTGCTGTACCGTGCTTGCTCGACGTACCAATGGAATTGCAAAGTCAAATTACGTAAATACCCTCTTGGACCGTTGCGCCGATTCCCTCGCTGCATGCGCACGTGACACGTCGAAGTAACAGATTTTGAAAATCAGATGATTTGGCTGAGGTAGGAATGATGCACCCGTCCTCTCATTTTTGTAGATGCCACGGAGAATTCTTATTTTTGGAATCAGATTCCTAGGAATATATTATTACGTCAAGTAATCACTAATATGCTCAAATAGCTTTGTTCGATCCTGTTAAATAATTTAGTTTATGTGTTTTTTTATTAGTATATATCTATATTTATCTCCAGATTAATTGCACGCTATATAGGTAGTATTTATTAGTGGGCCCAGCGCTTGACTAGTGGTTATTTGTATCAATGATCTTTGATAACTTATTTACGTTAATTATGTTATTTATTTTATTTCATTAAAGGCTTATTAATAACATGAGTAAGAATATGTATTTACTCTTAAATTTTTATCATTATTATTTTGTAGGGTAAGTCTGATTTAAGTTTTCACCCAACCATCCATCCCTGCCACAAAAATTAGAAGAGAACGCAAAAAAAAACCACCTACTAAACCTACAAGAACAAAAATCTCTATATAGAAAATGTGAAATACAAGTTAAAAGATTGCCCCACCTATTGGGTCACTTTTATACTATTTATTTTGAATATTAATTAAGAAAAATTTAAGTGTTTAAGATAATTTAAATCATATTTTGATTAATTTAGCTTTAATTACTATAAAATACTCACAATTGATTTATGTGTGCAAAATCAGATGAAATCAGTGCAAAACACGTATAATTCTTGAAGAGTCGAAGCATGAGGACCAAGACTCTCTCCATTTAATGATTTTAAAAAATTAGAAGTGTTCAAAACAGTGATCAAAGCAACTTAGAATGTGTTTCACCCAAGACCTCAAAACTTTTAAGTATAATACATAATTTTTGAAGCACGCAGAGCGCTCTAGAGTGTCATACAGTTGAAACCGTGTGGGGGCTAGATACGCGCAGTTGAGCAAAATTTGGATTGTATGCACAATTACCTTTTAGATCTCTATATAAATACCTCCTAGAAACATCTCAAAGTATCCTATATTGCATGCATGTTATATCCTAAATGCTAGATAACAGGATTAGTCTAACATATTTATGATTAAACCTAAATATAAAATAAAATTATATCTCAAACTCATCACAAACAAGAAAATATAATTAAAAAAAAAAGAATAAAATGAAAAGTTTATTGATTGAAAGCTCCAATGGTGTCTTGATAGCTCGAAGTAACGCGTCAAGCATAAGAAGCAAGGAAACACGTTGCTTGGAGCTATTAGGACACCATTGGAGCTTCCAACCAATAAGTTGTTCTTTTCTTTCCTTTTGATTATATTGTCTTATTTGTGATGAGTTTGAGATATAATTTTATTTTACATTTAGGTTTAGTCATAAACATGCTAGGCTAAACCCGTTATCTAGTATATAAAGAATATTGTGTGTTAATTTGATATCTTGGTGGATTAATGTTTGCTTGGTGTGAAAGCCTATACTTTGGCAATAATTCTCATATATTAGGTGAATGAACCAAAATATGGAAGTCTAATAAATAATAATTAATATATTAAACCTAAAAATCTAAGACCATAAGAATAGGCATGATGAACTTAAGGAATCTCAGAAACTTTCACAAAACTTAATGAATTCTAATTGACTTAATTCCATAAAAATATGTGGTTAAGAAGATTAAGATATGTCTTATAGGTTTCGAAAGAATGTACAAAAATAATATATGGATAGTTCTCTTTTAATATTTAATATTTGAATTAAGTAATCATATCATGTATCCATTGCAGAAGGCATATTTAAAATCTTAGATCTTAGATATTCTTATTTTACGATCTCTAATCCTTATTCTACAGACTTGAGATCAATTTTTTCTTATTTTTTCCATTCTCCTTCTTATCATATTCTCTTGATTTTTGTTATAAAGTATTTAAATCCAATGTCTTAAGTTCTGAATTCTCTTTGGGATCAATATTGATATACTATAATCTACAATCCATGCACTTGTGGAGAGATTACGAACACTCCAAATCTTAGCTTCCCCCTGTACAAAAAACTATTTTAACTAAAATATTGGTAACCTAATTAATTTCTCTTAGGATTTGACAAAAAAGTCAACTGAAATCTTAATCTCAAATACTTTACCTCCTCAATGAGATGTTTCAGACCCAATCTAGGTATTGTGACTCCATTTGAAAGATTTGAAAATAGGAGAGAATCATATTCAAATACTATCCTTTTGCACCAAACTCCAAGGACTGTTCCATTCCTTGTAGCATGACTTTTGCTTCTAGTTCTAATGTATTCAACAATCCCCCTAACTCCCATAAAGTTGTCATTTCGGTCTCAAGTCATAGCTCCAAAGCCAATATGGCTTTCCTCAATACAAACTTTAGTGTGTAGATTTATATTTACCTTTATGAATCCCATTACAAGACATTTCTATCTTGTTACCCTATTATGAATAAACTACTCTCCATCTATTAACATTTTGGTCGACTAAAATTAGTTTATATAGCCAATGCACCATTCCACAACTCTAGCTACAAAGAAAGGACCACCCTCAACCATCATCTTGTTTCTCGCGTACCATATTTTCCAGCAAATTATAATATATATAAAGGGAAGGAAGGATGGTTTATACATTTAGCAAGTCGTGACAATTTTCTTCCACTCTTCTTGGGGCCCCTTGAATATAAGATCAAAAATAGGCAGCTTCAGATAAACTGATGCCAGTTAACAATACTAAAATTAGTGAAGTTCATCCTCCAGGATTCCTCTTTATTTGCATATAGGGCACGTAGTTTCTATCATCACATCTCTTCTGTTGAGGTTAACTTTCAAAGGGAGAAATCTTGTGATGATTCTCCATGCAAATAACTATATTTTCAAGGGATTTTTATTTTCCATATACTGTTTAGAATTGAGTCTTCTCCCTCTCATTCGCATTATTACAATAATCTTCGTTCCTTTCCTTCAACTGTTGAATAAGGGAGTAAGCTGATTTTACAATGAAATTGCCATCTGGTTCCATTCTCTAAAATAACTCACTCTCCTCTTCATATCTTAGTAAAGATATTTCTTGTATTTGCTCCCATCCCACCAAGCCCATGACCTATTTGATGACTTCTTCCTTTCTAGATCTCCCTGTTTGCCATTGGAATCCTCAATAAGGGCTTCTTCATTTGTATTTATAGGGAGGGGGCCAACCTTTATTGGGCTGTTATTTTCCCAATAGTCCTTGAAGAATTTTGTCTTTACTCCATTTCCCTACATGTCATTTACACTCTACCTTTGATATGGGCCCCACCTGTAGAAGACTTTGCCTTATGTAGGAGTTGCTTGAGTTTTCTTTGCACTCCAAAAAGGTTTTTGTTGGATAATCTTCACTTTTAGAACTCGTGAGCAAACGAAATCAACTTCCACAATTAGTTTCCATGCCCTTTTCATGATCATTGCCTTATTGAAGTCCATCGGCTCACTGAAACCAAGTCCTCCTCTTTCTTTTGATTTATATACCTTACTCTAAGCAACACAACTAAACTTCCTCCTTCCCTCCTCCTCATTGCACCAAAATTTGTTAAGCTTAATTTTAGATCCTCTCATAATTTCTTAGGTAAGAGGAATAAATTCATAATATAACAAGAGATAGCTTAAGTGACGACTTTAATTTGAATTTCTTTGTCTACAATTGATAGCAATTTCTAGTTCTATATCTACATATTTTGTAGAATTATTGATTTATTTCTACTAAAGCACATCGGAAGCCCCATTTTTGTCGTCATATTCTGGTCTCCAACTCCCAATAATTCTATAATTTCTTTTCTTTTTTCTGCTTCAATGTTCTTACTAAAAAAGACTAAAGTTTTGTTAATATTTACTTTTTGTCATTAAGCTTCTTCATATTGCTACAAAATTTTCTTCAAATGATTCACATTATCTCCTAATGCTCTTAATAATAGCAACATGTCATCCGCAATGAATAATATGTAAGTCTTGGGCCTTCCTTACACACTGCAATCCCTTGTAATTTGTATTTTTCATAGTTGTCTTTTATTAACTGAGATAGACCCTTTGTACATAAGATGAAAAAATAGGGAATTAATGAGTTCCCTTGCCTTAGCCCCCTTGATGGAGTGATAATATCTAAGAGCCGCCCATTTAAGAGGATCTTATATGTCACTAACGAAATGGATACTTTTATCCATTGGATCCAAATATCAGGCAAGTTCATTCTTCACTTGGCATGCAGTAAATACTGTCATTCCAAGTGATCATAGGCCTTTGCCATATTGAGCTTCATTATCATAACCTCCCTTCTCCCTTATCTTCTTACTTTAAGAATGTGGATAGTCTCATACACTAGGATGGCATTATTGGTTATCAATCTTCATCGAATAAAAGCACTTTGCTCTTTTGAAATGAGACTATGAAGAAACCCTTTCAATCAATTGGCTGGCATTTAGATATAATCTTTTAAATTACATTACAAAGACTTATGGGATGGAACTTAGATAAAATATATGCACCTTTCCTTCATGGAATTCGGACCACTATTGTTTGGTTTATCTCTTGAAAGTTTTTGAACTATTATTTCTTATTTCTATTTTCCAACATTGATTTACAAGCCCCAAAGATCTCCTCCACATTACTCCCCAGTGTTTTTGAAAAAATCCTACTGACATTTCATCAAGTCCTGGTGCCTTTATTGGGTCCATGTTTTTTACCGCTTTCTACACGTCTTCCTTTGATAATTCCCTGATGAGAGATTGACTATCCTCTTGTGAGATCCTATTTTTATGTGACTTATCACCCCATTTACACTATCACTTTGGCTAGAAGAGAACACATATTTAAAATATCATTCCACTAGCTTCATTTTCTCCTCTTTTTTTACTAATGTCAGCCCCATTCTCATCTCAAAGTACTTCTACAAAATTCCTCCTTCATCTCTCTAAAGTTGTCTCATAGAAGAAATTGGTATTCTTATCATTACATTTCAACTAGCTCAACTTGGCTCATTGCTTCCAAGCTATCTCTGTTTCTTCTAACATCATATTTATTCACATATCCTTTTGAATTTATTTATCCCTCTCATTTGTAACTACGGTAAATTTGAGTTTTGAACCTATAGTTATATTTCTGAAAAATTTGCTTTGAAATTCCCTTTTTTCTAGAGTTCCAACTCATTAATGTTAATCTTGAATAGATGGCTTAACCCAAGAGGGAATAGGTAAATAACATTATATAAATATCTTGATAATTTGAAACTTGACACATCAGATTAAATTAATCCTCTTGAATAAAACAGATAAAGCTGAAGATAGAGAGAGAGAGAGAGAGAAAGTGAGAAATAAAACACTCACATACAAATAATATAAGAAACTATAGTGGTTCGTATAATACCCTTACTTCACTCTTCCAAGCACATACCCCTTTGCGTTTTGGATTCCACCTCACAATAGGATTACAACTAAAGCCTCTGCTTTCTTCTAGATTCTAACTCTAGGGAGCATTCTTACAATAATTTTATAAGTAGTTAATGAGTTCAACTCTAATCGATCACTACTTGTATCACACATTGACATTTGTCTCTAATACCAACTAAACAGCTTAATACAATAAAGAATAAGTAAATAAAATGAACCTACATTTTCTAAAATTGTGTGGAGTAGTTAAAGCATAGCAACAAACTCTTAAGAGTTGAAGAAGATAAAAAAGTTGAGGCACTTGAAGTAAGCTATGAAATTCTTGCTTGAAAGATCACTTAATGAACTCTTTAATGCTTGAAAGTAAAAGGTAGATGCTCAATTAATTCTCTTACTGACCCTCATAACTCCACATGATGTACTTTACATAGTTTTGAGGGAAACTTGAACGTTGGGAAGGAGGTGTAGTGCCAACTTTGAAAATTTTATAATTATTATTATCCAAGTGGCATTTAAAGTCGACTTGACCTATGATATCACCTAAGTCGTATATTGGAGTAAACTTGGCCTACGACTTCACTGAAGTAAAATATTAGAGTCAACTTGGCATGCAATTTCAGTCTTTTAGATAATTGTTATTTAGGCTTCACTTTTTAATTTCCATGTGAGGTTAACTTTGTGACCTAAGACTTCACTCAAATTGTATGTGAAGTTGATTTGGCCTTCAACTTTAATATACATTGGAATTCTAAACCTTCAAAACTTTCTTCTTTAAGTCTTTTTCCCTCCAAGTCTTACTTTTGAGTTAATATCACGTGAGACTTAACCTAAGTCGCATGTGGAGTCCACTTGGGGTTGCGACTTCACTTTTGATATTTAAAATTTTTTTATCTCATCATATAATTCTTTAAGCGTTGAATTTTGGGTTGACTTCGCATTTGACTTCAACCAAGTTACAAGTGGAGTCGACTTAAGTTGCAGCTTAAGTCTTCAAACTTCAACCAGAGGGAACTTCAATCGGCTGATGCACTCCAAATCACAGTCTCGGTTGACTTCAATTTGTGATTTTACCTAGTCAAATGTTGAATCAACTTGGAATGCAGCTTCAGTTGTGAAAATCCTTTACTCAATTCTTTGTATTCCTAAAGTTGATTCTGAAGTCAATTTGGCTATTGATTTGACCCAAGTTAATGTTGAAGCCGACTTAGCTTTATAATTTGAATGTTTGTCACTTGAAATTTAAAATTCTGACTTCAATCATAACATCAAACTCATTAGTAGCCTCGATACTTTCAAAATTGGTTGTTAATTATCAAAATTTGGATAGAACTTGATTTGTAGTTTGACTAGTTGAGTTCACATTCTCCCCCTTTAGATGATTAACAAAACAAATTGAGATTAAATCTTTCTTTTGACATGGGCAAAGTTTATAAGTTTACAATATGAGTTCTATAGTTCTTTTACTTTTTACTTAGTTAAAAATTGCATTTGCACCCTCACATTTGACAAAATTCAACAGATTTATCATTACAATTGTCATTAATTGTATTAGAACTATATTGTTCATTCAAGTTTGGCAATAATTAATACTTTTAAATGTTTTCAATTATTCTAACTATACTTGTAGGCAAATATATTCATTCAATACAAGAAAATTTATTCAATACAAAAGAAATCGAGACAAACAATAATGCAAAGGGAGGAAGATGATGGGTTACATCTAAATTGGAGGCAAGAGGAAATTTTGCACAAAACCACCCAAAGAATACAAAAACTACAAAATTGCCGCACTTGGAAATTTGGCAAGAAAACCCCTTATCATCTTCCCCTTTTCACCTTGGCTCTAGGCTTACACTAGCTTGTGGGTTGGCAAACCAGGCTAAGCTTAGGTAGGGCTCAGTAGAGAGGCACTAATGGCAGTTGATGATGGTGGCATTTGGCAGAGGAGCTAGGCTTGACCCGGTAAGAGAAGCCCACAAAGAGGAGGCTTAACAATAATAGCAGCTCAGCAGCAAAGTCAACCTAAGAAGCTAGGCCTGTTTGGACAACTTAGTGATAAGGCCTGAGCTATAGCACCGGTGGTAACCCTACGCAGGTGGTAAGAAACTGGCTCTAGTGGGCGACTTGGTGAGTTTGGATCCATCCATACATGTTCCTTCACACAAAGTGGTCCCGATCTCTGATTTTGATAATTCAATAGTTGATATCTAGGTTTTCGAACCTTTTAAATCAGATGAAAAGTTTAGATTTTTTATTAGAGGCTTGCATCATAGAGTTTTATTAGCGAAATATACAAATCATGATCAAATTATTTTGTAGCCCACCTAAGATGAGAATACACAATATTGTATGGACAAGCTTAGTAGACGTATTCATTAAGCTAGATATTAGGAGAAAAGAGGATTGTATAGGCATATATTGCATGTAGATCACATAAAATGCATCTGATACTCATTATTTTATATTTGATTCCACTTACTAGATTTACTTATTCTATTTATGTATTATTGTCCCCAGTGGTGGATCCACGTACAAACCAGTGAGAGCAATTGTCCCAATTGAAATTTAAAAAATGCTATTATATTATACAATATAATATTTTTCTAAGATTGCCTCTACTTGATAAAATTTATTGCCCCCATTGTTCAGAATTTATTACCCCCACTCTCATTAAAAACATAATTTAATGTATTTATATTATAGCTGTTTTAGTTACTTCTTTGGCCTTGATTCTAATAAGATAGCCTCATGCGTTTACTCAATCATATGTTGTATGCATTTATTGGAAAGACTTTCTTTTTACCATTTTAACATTCTTGTTATCTAGATTCTTGTTTGATTTAATTTTTCATTGATTCTAATAATTTTCTCTTTACAAGATGCATGTTTTTAATTCTTGTAATTAATTATTCCAACTCACAACTTCTATTTAATAGCAATTTGGGATGTATTATTACCATCTTTACTTCCTTTCTCAAGTTAGACTTCTCTCTAATCTTATTTTCTCTCTTTACGGCTTCACGACTCATTTCTCCTTATGGCATATTGGAATTAAAAATGTATGCAATTTTTCTCTCTTTTAAATTTAAATTTTTAGAGTGATGGATATAGATATTATCCCTTATCTTTTAAGATTGTGGAAGCTTAGTGTGTCTTGATTTGTAATATTAAATATTGCGTCATACATTACCAATAAAAAAGAGATCAATTATTATAATTCATAATACATCTATTTTTCAATTTTTTAAAACAATCACATCATTATTATCATATTGTAATTTCCATTTGAAAAAATATATATACGTAATAAGTACAACTTAGAGACTTACCTTCCGGTTGAAATTGATAGATCTTTTATTTTTTTATGCGACATAACTTATGAAAGCTTTATTAATTAATAACAATATTGGATTTTTCAAATGATATCTGATTATTTCTTATATTAAAGAAATATATTTTGAAGTTTTCAGTCCATTGGATAAAATATTAAAAAATCAAATCTTCGAATTTTTTTAAAAAATATGGTAATGTTAAGAAGAGAGAAGATAAAATAAATAAGATATTTCTATAAAAATATGAAAATAATTAAAATATAGAAATAATAATTGATAAATTAAATTATATTAAACTAAATGTAGAAATAAATGGAAAAAATCTTAATCACACTAAACAGATTTAGAGTGCGTTTAATAAAATGTGAAAAATATCATCATTTATTTCAATACTTTTTCTTATGCTTTGATATTTTAACTAATAATCTGCTTTTTATTATTATATTTACACTATAATCATTTTTCATATTTTTATACAGTTGTTATATCTATTTTATCTCTATTCTTTGTGTTTATAATCATTAGTCTTATTATATTACATTATTCCCTTACTTTTTCTAAATTTTTATTATAAATTTTTTCTCCATATTTTTACACCTCTCAAATGTACCATGACTTGATACTCTATTAAAAAATTTCTTAACCTATCTTTATTAGTTTATTGTTAATCCTTTCCTTATGTATGAAATATGATTATTAGAGGAGTCATTTAGCTAGATGAATTTCAAATTGTTTAACAAAATAATATAATAATTTATGAAATTATTTATTAATATTGGAGAATATTTTTTATATTAATTAAAATCTTTGAAATAGAAATACATATTAAATATTTATCACTATTACTATTTTTATATTTTTATTACTTTTATTAGATGTACCTATACAAATATTTGAAGGTGAATGAAACTTGATGTCTTTATTAAACAAATAATTTAAATACACTAAGACCTAGGTCCATTTGTAAATTTATTGAAATATCATAATAATTTGTCAAACTATTTATTTATATTGAAAAATATTTTTAGATATTGAATTAGCAATTTAAAATAGATATATAAATCAAATTGGTTTTACATTGTTATTACTTTAGAAAACGAGCCCTTACAAATATTTGAGGTGAAAGAAATTTAATGTCGTTATTAAACAATTAATTTAAATGGAATAGGCGATTGAGTTTTTATTTAATCACTGAAATGAGCAAAGGTGAAGTAGGAACAATAGAAACTTTTAATATTCTAATTTCAAATATAATTTTTCTTTCAAATTTAAAATGCTGCAAATTAATTGTATAAAGCTATCTAAACATAATTACATAAAGATATTAATTTTAATATTTATCTTTTATAAGATATGGATAAATTTTTGAAAAGAAAGCCCACGTCAGACACCAATCTCTCCCTTAAACAAATAGTCGACAAGATGATGCACATAAGCTTAAGTAGAATTGCTTAAACAAGTATCGAACTGAAAATTAACTTATACTCGTATAAAAAATTATTTTTAAGATATAAAATTTTTAAAACAAAGGATAAACTTTGCCCTCATTGGCTAGAGGTCCTGGATTTTCCACTGATTGTCTCCAAGATGCTCTGGTTAGTAGTACTTAATAATATTTATCTGAAGTAATTTTGAAGCATGATTATATTTAGTTGAGTTATTTCCTTTTATTATTATATTTGATGACGGCAATGTAATAATTACTATGATGACATGATTTGACTTTATCTATTCTGATTTTTCTTTATTAATTAATTTAAATTGGTAGATTATTGTTTTTTTATGCGAGTGTTGTTGGCTTGCATGTGATAGATCTTAGTAGAGAACCTCCAAGCCTAAACCAACGTAAAAGTGTTATTTTTGTAGTTAAAGCATTATAAAGGTACCTTGGTAGATAAGATTAAAAGTTATTGCTTGAATTTTGAAAAATGTGAATATATCCATGCATTCCATAGTTATAATCATACAACACACATTAGTAGAATTCGCAATGTCGTAGGATAGTTTTGTATGTGCTTGGTGGAATAGTTTCCCTAATGGGCTAGTTGAAACTTTGTGTAAGAATTATGAAGATCTAATTGAATGAGGTTATGGGTCCTTTTCTTCACCCTTGTCCACTCTCATATGATGGTAAGGTGGGTTGAGGAGACCCAAGATGAATTTATTATAAAAAATAAAGGAGGACATTTATGTATCACTTACTACGGCTTTTAACCGAATGACTAATAAAATCTCTTTGCTAGGAAGGGATGATACCTAACACTATGTAATTAATAATCCTCATTTTCAAGTCTTTGACCATAGGTTAAGCTTTAAATATATATAATATATAACTATTAATCGAGAAAAACTCACAAACTAATCCTTAGGACTTACCTATAGTAACCCCCATGACCTATACGAACATAAACAACATTGTGATGGTTGAAAGTACAATAATAACTTTTCCTAATTAAATGGCATTTAAAACTGATAGCAATACTACCAACATGAGCATCACTAAGTTGGCATCAATCTTAGCCTTTATGCTGATCGATTAAAGATCAAAGCCCTGATAGGAGCATATTCTTCTATTTGAGGAGTTTTAGTCTTTTCCCTTGCTAATGTAAGTCGGTTATTATCAATTGATGTAAACTATATAGTAACTTAAGCCTAATTGAATTATAATAAAAAACAGAAATATAGCAAAGTCATCTTCTATATGAAACAATAAAAAAGGATAATAATACTTCAACCACAACATAGAACATAAATTCTTTGTCATTTCCCCAAAAAGCTAAAAATTCATTATTGAAACAATATTATTCCATTTTTATTGTGATATAAACTCATGAACTTGAATTCATTGTATCCCATGCGATTGGTTGGTTTGATATAAAATTGTAAATGAAAACCATTGACATACACTTGAGGCGCTCAAAATTCGTGAAAAGAGGAGAGAGAGTATGGATTTGTGGCAACAAATAAGAGTCAATTATTCCCCTTGGAACAGTTCATCAAATACTCCAATTAGCATTCCATTTTATTTATCCTTAATATTTATTTTCATGCAAACAAAATTTTGTAAGAGCTTGTTTCATTCCATAGAGAATGGGATAAGATTGTAGAAAAAAGTTTTTCATGCAAACAAAATTTTTTAAGAGCTTATTTCATTCCATAGAGAATGGGATAATATTGTAGAAAGAAGTTTAGTCCAAAGGTGTATTTAGTAAGTAAAAATTGAGAAGAATTTAAGGAGAAAATTTTAAAAATAAAAAAGTAATGTCATATGAGGGAGATAATAATTGGAGTATAAGCTAGTTGGGTATGTAAAAACTTGAAAAATGATCTAAATATGGATGTACTAATTGAAAAGTATGGTAATTAAGTAGTTAAAATATCATATTATATAAAAAGCGTATATGAAGGAGTGAAAAAGTTTTTCTTCACTTTAACCCACTTTTGTAGCCTACCAAACCCATTAGGATATTAATTTTTCTATTTTTTAATAATCTTTTATTTTTAATATATCACACACATACTTTCTTTTTTTAAATAGTATTTTTTCTCTTCATATTTTCAATATATTCAATTTTTTGTCTAAGTGAAGAGAATTTGCATTTCAAACTCTCCAAGCATGATTATTTACATTTTAAATCCTAAAATTTGCATAATGGTTTAAAAATGTCTTGAAGTTTCATCTTTATATTTTAAGCCTTTTGTCCCCTTATGGCATTAAAAAAGCATTATCTTCTCATGTGCAATGTAGAAAATATTCTTGTTAGAAACATTTAACCATCATTATCAGAACTGATACAAATATTTAAATTATAAAACTATTTAAATTCACTTGCAAATATATACAAATATTATAATATTATAAAATTTATAGAATCATTGATGATTTAAAATATTATAACTTATAACAAAGTAAATGTTAACATTTTAGAGTTGTAGTTGAATTAGAATTCTAAACTCAAAAGTAGAATGGGATACAGTTATCTATTGGAGAAATTGATTATAATATTTACAAATATTTATCTTTTTTATAAAATATTTATGAATACTTTTTTTTATAAAATCTTTATCCACTTTTTTATATCTTTTATAAGTAAATTACTTCAAATTTAGAAATATTTTTTTTGTCCTTTTGTTATTTTGTATAAGTGTGTTTGGAAATTGATAAAATTTTTTGTGAATAATTTTTAAAAATAAAAGTTCTCATATGATGTATTATGATAAAAATAATAATAAAGAGTAAAAAGGATAAAGTTAAAATAAATAAATTAATTATATAGATAATTATATAGAAATAATTGAAAAATAAAACAGCAGTAAAGAATACGAAGAATAATTAAAAAGTATAATAATAACATAGCGTAAAAAAATTTTAACGTGACATTCAGTACCAGTGCCAATCACACCCTCTGTCAAAAAAAACAACAGACAAAGGGAGCCTCAGGCAGCTGTTGTATCGTACACCCAGTCAGCCATGCCGAACTTTTTACGAATGATGACGAACTTGCTATTCGAAATACGTGAGGGCATTTACGTCATCAAAAAGTCTGGGAACCGTGCAAGTGCAAAGCATATGTTCCGCTGTCTTCGCTCCGTTTGTCAGCTGAATCGACATTACCAAGACGGAAAACCCGAAACGTCCGACGTTTAACGCCGTTAGATCACCGCAGACGGCCGTTAAATGATGCGCTTATCATCCGATCTGTTCATTTGGGAGAACCAGCACTCAGCTCCGTTCATTTCTGAATCTGTTGGAATCGAGGATTTCCAACGGCTCAGATTGAAATTGGGCCCAGAAGCTGAACTGTTCAGGCTCTTGGCGGTTCGGCAGATATGAGGATTGCGCAGGACGCATTCACCGGGGAAAAGGAAAGAAAAAGGAAGGAAAGCTAGACAAAAGAAAAGTCATTAGCATCCTAGGATTAAATAAATCATTCATTAACGAGGTGCGTGCGGGGTGCATCACATACATCCACTGCACGAAAACTTTTATAGGAAGTAACTGGGGTCTTCTTCTGTGTATAATGATTTAGGTTGAATATGTCATGAGGTATTTGTATATTTTTTCAAATAAAGTTCCATCATTGGTAAATATGGTTCAACTCAGGCTCATAAAATTCGGATTTATCTTAATATTAACCTTAACTTTTTTTTATAAAATATCAATCTTAACCCTAACCTTATGTGTAAAACTTAAAACCTAATCTTATTTTTGAAAATCGGGTTCAGTTTGAGTTTCGGATTGAAATTTAGGTTAATAAATTTACATTTTATTTAAGAATGATGAGTTTAAAATTTTATATGCATGTCTAATAATTACAAATTATATAAGTAAATATAATAATATACAGTTAAACTACATATTTTTAAAAAATATAACAATATAAAGAGGATGAGTGATTATGTTATATCGGGCGAAGCAAATGTCTTGCTTAGCCCACCTCGAAAAACTCATTTACAGCAACTTTTTTATTTTTCTCTTCATACACTTGTTTAGCTAAGTATATTCAGAACTAAGTTTTATAATTTTTGGATTTGTGTATATATTTTTTTGAGATTTTTAAACATATGTGTACTTATGTATTTAAAATATCTTTATCTTTAAAATTCTAAAAAAATATATACACATATCAAAGAATTGTAGAACTTATTTTATATGTTAAATATATTAAGATAAACAAATGTATGAAGAAAAAACAAAAAAATTGTTGTAAATGATTTTTTTTGAAATAGGTTAAGTGGGACATTTGTTTAGCCTGGGCTAATAAAATCATTCATTTATAAAGAACATCTTTAGAAAAAATTTAATATAAAAAAGATAAATGAATAAGATTATAGAAAAAATTTAATATAAAATGATAAATGAATAAGATTATAGAAATGAAAGATAAATATAAATGAAAGTAATATACTTTATTTATAATATAATTACAATATGTAACATTTATTTCTAAATATAAATAACATAAAATACAAAAGATATAAAGAAATATTATTTAGATATTATATATAAAATATATTTTATAATACATATAAAATAGAAATTGGGCTCGGTTGCTTCAGATTGACTTGAACCCTGACCCTATTACATTTATAAATCAGGTTTACGAGGTTTGGGTTCTTTTGACTTGGATTGTAGAAAAGAAAGTTTTTAACACAGTTAAAAATCAAGTTCAACGGGTTGAGTTCGGGCTCAACCTAGCCCAAGTTACACCCCTATTGGTAAATAAGTTGGAAGGGAACATAATACGTAAAGTAAAACTTATTTTGCTACCTAACTATGCTATTTTTTCCATTGTATATTTATAGTATAATTTTTTTTTATATCTTTATGTATAATTACTTTATCTATTTCTGCTATACTATTCAAATCATATAACTCTTTTATTTTTCAAAGTCCATTCTATTCTATTCTCTTTTTGACATTTTTGGAATGCCAAACTTTTCTTAAAATGATAATTTTTAGTTACATAGATAAATATGTGAAAAATAAATAATAATAATAATAGGTTATTTTAATTTAATGAGAGCATGTAGATGGGGTCCAAATCGTGGACATGGCAAAAAAATTTTATTTGTATCATCTTTCGATGGTGTTAATATCGATTTCGACCAGTGTTGTCAAAACATAACTAGTAAAAAGACTAGTATGGTTCAAACTGGTTTAACTCGTTATTTAAACTGGGTTGAACTGATGATACCAACATTATATATTTATGATATTATAAATAGTTAATTATTTTTAATTTTTCTATATCAATAAATTATTTAATGCATAGCATTATGTGCAATAATTAATAAAATTTTCATTAATTTAAAAAAAAAATATATTCATCTGAATAGAATCAAATCGGCTTAAATAATTTAAATACATCTATTAGTTTATAAAAATATTAAAAGTAATGTTATAAAATATTTTAATAGTTTGAATCATAAAAAAATGGTTGCATGATACAAAGTTTTTATACATAAGGTGTATTTGGTAATAGGTGAAAGCTGTCAAATTAAAATTTTTCAATCTAAAACTTTTCACTCTCCACAACTATCTTTTTTTTTAATAATTTCTTCACTTTTTTTTTATGCAATTACCATACTTTTCAATCATTTCTACACAATTACAAACACAACTAACCTATCTATTTCAACTTTATCCTATTTATTTCTCATCATTACCCCTATCATATCACATCATTTAACAACTTCTACTTTCTATAACTTTTCATCAAAAATTTTATCCATTCTCAAACACATTTATAATAGAGTACCGAAAGAGAAAAGACTGGAGAGCAAAATAACAATTTTAAAATATGCATGTGAGAAAGATCAAAAGACAAGAGAGAAAATACGACACAAGCATTTTTCGTTTTCTAATGCATTTTTGAGCATTAGACCTGACCGCCCCTAATCAAACCGGTGAGATGACCGGTTACCGGTGGAATCGGCCAGTATAGTCCGATACTAATAACATTGATCCTGACTGAAAACTAAATTATTGTCAGTTATACAAAGGATTTTAAAAAATCATCTATGTTAAGGCCTTTTCATATGAATTTCATTTATGCAAAAATCGATTGTTGCCGTGAGATTTTCAAGCTAAGAGTGTGTTTGGTTGGAGGTAAAACTTTTGATGAAAAGTTTTTGAGGTAGAAGTTGTCACATTGATAGAAAATGAT
>JAXCLR010000092.1:43569405-43597228 GCA_035584095.1 Annona squamosa
ATTATGGAGAGTGAAAAGTTTTAGATTGAAAAGTTTTGGTTGACATATTTATATGCCAAACAAACACACCCTAAATAAATTATAAATGCAGTCTTAGCAATTCGTGAGTATTTTTATAAGTTAACAATCAATTAAATTTGTAAATCTGTTGATGATCGTCAATCTTCGCACAAATGAAATTAATTTTTAAAATATTAGCTAGCGTAGACGAAAGATTTTAAAACTTGTTGGCATAAATAAAAGTAATTTAGTTTCTTTTATTGGCGTAGATGTTAATACTTTTTTCATGATAGCTGGGTCAATTATTGAATCTACCTTGGAAGAGGTGAAAAAAGTAAAAAAATTGAATATATATATATTAAAAAGAGCAAGTGAGCTAATGGTGTAATAGAGTAAAGGTAATGGTTAAGAACAAACATAATAAAGAAAAATAGATATAATAATTTTAAAGAAAATATGAAAAACAATTAAAATGTAAATGTAACAATAGAAAAATTATCAAATCTTGAGAGGATCCATCCAAATTATGGATGTGGGGTTATATTTTTACCCGAACCCATATTACCCTAACGCATAATCATACAATCAGAACCGTTTGCCAACAAACTTGACAATTTCCTTGAACATCTATGCCCTGAAAAGCACAAAGGCATCCTTTCCAACCGTCAGATTGGAGGTGGACACAGCATGTGCATTTGACACCCCTAATCGAGACATTGGCTAATTTTTTGGAAGGGCGATCCGTATTCTTTAGGGCCCACTAATTAATGAACGGGTGTTTGATTTAATACACTGGTGGGGATATTGTCTGCAGGAAAAATTAACTACACTGGAACTTGTGGTATGTGCTTGTCATTGTTTCTATTTCCACGAATGAAGGGCTGAAATTGTACGATATTTTTATATAAAAAAAAATATATTTATATCAATACTTGAATTTAAAAAGAATCTTGGGGTAGGTGCGTGTGAAGAGGCTGAATAATGGCCCAGTCTACAAGAGACTAACGATCTTATATTTGCATGATTCTCAAATATTTTAATTTTTTATGGGCTGCTGTGTATTGGACAGATAAGATGGCAGAGTGTGAATGATGCTGGCAGGCGTGTTTTTGTTTGATTTTGTAAGTTTGACTCGACTTGAAGCTGTCGACGACGATGGGATTCATCCCAAGAGGATTTTTGCAGAATGGAGCTCTTAAATTTGTCCAATCGCAAATTATGCTAATAAAATTTGGGTATTTGCACAACTACTTGTGAAATTAGTCTAAACACAGTGTTCTATTTTATTTTTATTTTTTGAAGGAGTGTTCTAATTTTTTTGAATATACTTAAAATAATATTCCAGCCATTTTATATTTAAATCACCTTATACACGTCAGAATCGGATTTATTTTGCATCATTTTTTACGACTTAAGAGAGCCCGTTTTGCAGATACTCAAACTACAGGATTTAAATTTACAATTAATCAAACGTATAAGGGTATTTTGCTAAAGTCCATCCGGATGTCTATTGTCGATAAGACTCCCCAATCTGTCTCTCTGACTAACTGCACATTAGCGGGTTGTGGCATCTGCATTTAAACTTCACTAGGCGATTGGTGGAATAGATTTGCATTTAATGGAATCTGATCAGATGTCGTTATAAATTGAATAAAGTTCTAATAAATAAGAAAATGATTCAAGATGTAGTTATAATGAGATTTAAATAGAAAGTGTATGTCAAATTATTTATTAAAATTGGGTTTTCCATTTCACGAAATGTAAATCCTTTGAATTGTTATAGATGTATTTATGCCTTGGGTGTGGGAGTATTAAGAATTCAGAGCACTTCGTGAGTGAGAATATTCTTCCAATATCATTACACACATGCGGACACACACACATATTAAAATTAATCTAGTGCATACGGTGCATTATGCCTAAAAAGGGCCCCATGTGTATTAAAATTAATACCTACTCCACCCATTGCATTTAGAATTATTTATTTTAATAGCGTATCAATTTTTATCTAAATCCAATATGTGTATATGCTCCGTACTAAAATGGTACAAAATAAATATAATAAAATAGTTTAATATAACTGTCAAGTTTAAAATTGTATTTTCAATATCTGAATCGCCTAAAATATGATTTTTATATGGATAAATGATTATATAAAATATTATTATATTTTAATATATATAGAGCCTATTTTGTAGCAAATCGCACCATAGTTATGGTGCAGTTCGTCTACACATGATGAGTTATATATAATGAGTCATATATATATCAATTTTGTTAGAATCAAATCAATTAACAAACCGTTCAAGAATCTGTTTCAATCGGTTCAATCGTTTGTGAAAATTGGATTGAACTAATATACTAACATTTTATATAAAATATTTAATGGATTCTTAAGCCAAAATTCTACAATTTGAAATGTTGAAAATAATATAAATTAGAATCATAATAAACATTTTTATAACTACAAATTTTATTTTTAATTTTCATAATTCATACAAAACCAAAGACCATAATAGATATAAATATTCATGGGGTTCAAAATTAACATAAAATAACAACAAATCCTAGTAAAATTTGCACAACTTATAAGATCAACACTATCAATGATAACATCTACATAAACTGACCCCACAAACATGTTCACAGCATCCCAAAACATAGGAATCCATCTTTGGAACACAAAATTCTAACCTTAGGATTGACAAATTTGTGCCGCACACAAACAATGATTTGGTACATCATTGATGTTCCATATTTGCAACCTTTCTTCCTTCTCAGAGACAATCATCTAAACACCCTTACATATGCACAAACCCATCTTGCAGCCACCATTGCTGCCTCACAGCACTATCATCGATGATCCCTTAATGCTACAGTTCTGACCATGCATCTACAGAACAACAACTATTTATCCATCAGTGTCTTTGTCCGTCATCTGCAACAAATGCCAATGGGAAAAACCCATTATAGTTGTCGTTATTATTTCACTTAATAGCTGACTGGTTTGATTGACCAATTTGAAAACTTGTTAGATCGGCGATTAAACTGGTTTACGTTGGATCAAAACCGAGGTGAATTAGATTTGGCTGGTTATCGATTCCCGATTGACCTAATCAAACCGATAAGTTTGATCTGATTTTCATAACATTGGGGTCGCCCATCTTTGGATGACTAAGTACCTCACCGAGGTATACTCCGGTGGAGAAGTGACAAAGTTATTGCTTTTATCCAATCTCAAACCTTAGAAGTTTCTATCCAAACACTCTATACACATATTATCCTACTTGGTTATTGAAGTGGCAACCACATGCTAATATAGTTAATCATGACATTCTAAGTTTAGGAGTGCAACTTGAGTACTCATTGAAAATTAAGATAATATAGGAAAAACACCCATAAGATAGGTAGAATAAAAAATACTCATTTTTTCTCAAAATAGGGTAAGGTATGTTCGACACTATGGATACCCAGAATCGACCTAGATGAGTACCTGCGTAAATACATAAGGTTAGTATTTGATATTTGAAGAATAATCTTATTAGCCCGGGTTAAGTAAATATCTCATTTAGCCTCCCTTAAAAAATTCATTTAAAATATTTTTTAATTTTTTCTTTATATACTTATTTATCTAAACATATTTAACATATAAACCAAGTTTTACTATTTTTGGATATGCGTATATATTTTTTAAAGATTTTAAATATAGTGGTATTTTAAATACATATGTACACACAGATGTTTAAATTTTGTAAAAAAATATATACACATATATAAAAATGGTAAATTTTGATTTATATATTAAATACACTTAGATAACAAATGTATGAAGAAAAAATCAAAAATATTTTAAATGGATTTTTTGAGGTGGGACAAGTGAGTCATTTACTTAGTCAGTGTTAACAGGATCAATCACCTTAATATTTTAAATAGTTAACTTGTCATTTTAGTTATTTAGGTTTTTTTAGTTGTTGTTTCCAATAATTTAGGAACTATGTTTTATTTGTTTGATTGTATTGCAAACTTTAATAACTACAAATTTGAAGTATTTACCCTTATTTTTTGTTTGTTTAATATTATGTTAATATAATGTTATTACTTGATTAAGGAATCAAATTTTGAATTGAAACCAAACTAACTCAATCTACATATGATTAAGATAGGGTAGATAATATATGAGTAAGGTATAGTAGAAATTTTTACAAATAGGGTGTATTTTGAGAAACAATAAAACTTTGGATAAATTTTTTTTGGGATAATGGTTTTTGAAATAAAAAAATTTTATCTGATATGAGAAGGGTAATGATGCAAAATAAAAGCCACCAGGGGTGTCTCAAGTAGTAACTCATACGGACTGGTATTGCCTAGTTAGGGGTTTGATTCTTCTCTCCTCCCTTAGTGTGGAGTGGGAGTTTTTTCAATTCCTTTGTTTAGGTGGACGTATTTGCAATTCCCCCTTCTATGGGGGTGCTATTGAAAATTTTCCTTTATTATGTAAGGGTTATGAATGTGCTTGAATACAATATGAGTAGTCATGATGTATAAATATCCATAAAAATGATGAAAAATAAAGAGAATAAAATTAAAATAGATAGGTTAGTTATATATATAGTTATGTAGAAATTATTTGCATAAGAGGATGTGAAAAAAAATTTAAAAATAATATAATTATGAAGAGTGAGAATTTTTAAATTAAAAATTTTAGTTTGAATAATTTTGCAGTTAAACAAACGCACCCATAATATATGAATGGGATGGATGATGAAACGAATGTTGATATGAGTGGATAGATGATGAAACGAATGTAATCAACCCGCACCTCTACAATCGTTGGGTCAAGTTACGTATATTGTTTGCCCAATCAAAACAAATTAAAAGTGTGCGGAAGACCTATTTTCCTCTCTCTACCATTAGCACACGATTCTTTCCTGCATCTATTTATTATTATTTTTGATAATACGTATTCATTTATTATTAGCAGAGAGGGAAAGTAATGAAAAGGAGAAGAAGTGCTTTTTCCTAGCTAAGGAAAGAGCCTCCCACTTTCTAATTTCTCCTTTGAAGTCTTTATACTTTTTAAAGCTCTCTAATCTCCGTCTTATGAACTTTAGTGGAATGGCCCACTGTTGCCAGTCCTGTTGTACGTGTGACATGAGCCCACCTTGTAATGAATAATGATGGTGTCCTTGTAGTCCAGCCACCTATCAGATCATGTCGGAAAGTTCCACCATTTGATTTTCTTATCATGAAAGCAAGCAACAGTAAGTTTTTCTCTCTTTCTTTATGAATCTGATTTTGCAATTTTAGTCTTTGTTAGGAATATAATTTATGAAAATCGATTTAGCAAAAAAATTCGTGGCTGGGCTATATTATATTTAGCAAAATATTAACTACAAATAATATGATGTGTCAGGAATTTTTTTTTATAATTGGCTGTGTTTGACTAATGTAATCTTGTTTAGGAGTGTTAACGAATTGGGTTGGATAGGTTAGAGTCTAATCTTAATCCTAACCCATTTAAAATATTTTAATCTTAATTCGTTTATTAATCTATTTAAAAAACCTCAACCTGAACCCATTTAATAAATAAGTTGGCGGGTTATTAACGAGTCGTATAGCAGATGACCTGAAAGTCTAGACTTTAGTAGATGATGATCTCATCATGAAGAAACAAGAGAGTATTTTCGATGTAGAGGAAATAAAAATGAGGTGGTAATAAGAAAATGGAATTGAGGCAGCAGCGGAAAAATGAAAATTAAGTAATATGGGGAAGACTTAGAGATGAAAAATAACAAAAGAGTTTATATTTATATATAACTTTAATAATATAAACGAGTTAAATGAGTTGAACCGATTATATGGGTTAAGCAAGTTATTAAACGGGTTGACGAGTTATAAAATCCAAACCCTAATACGTTTATTTAATTAAATAATTACCCGGGTTAGCAAATTATAACCCATTTATTCAAGAATTCCAATCCAAACTCATTTATAAATGGATTGGACGAGTGGGTTAATGGGTTAACAGGTTGACCATAACCATTAACACTCCTAATCTTATAAGCAACTACCCATTCATAACCAAGAAAATATTTAGAGCCAAATCTATGCACATGCAGTCTTTACGCTGCGAAAACACAAGCTTCATTTAAGGATAATAGTGGACCTGTTGTAGTGTAATTGATTGCTTACCATTAAAATTTTGAGTTATTTGCACAAATTCCTATGCCATTTTTAAAAAAGTACACCGATGCCAATGTGTTGGGAAATAAGAGAGGGGTTCAGGTTAAAGAGTGATTATGTATTGGAAATTGTAAAATTTCATTGGGCGTGAAAAAAATAATAGTGTGAATAAGAAGAAAATGATCACTACATATTAAAAAAATGAGAGAATATGTAAAAAAAATAAGAAAAACAATATTAGTAATGAGAAAAGTAGTATTAATAATCTCGTTTTCATCCAAATCTCATTTTTTGTATATTTTCAAAAGGCCCTTTTCTTCTTTATTTCTGAAAAGGCCCTTTTCTAATGTGACCACGAATTTTAAAAATATTTGCATTTATACCTAATAAGAGATGATCTAATTAGATATTATTGGAGGAGTTGACTCCTGTTCTTTCTAAAGGGAAGAGAATGCATCAGTCCTAGATTCAAAAGGAATTGCTCAATAATAAATATTGATAGCTACAAAGTTCTATACTATCATCCTACAGTGGGAATCGAGGAGAGTTAGATCGGGTCAGAGTTTTACACAACCTAACCTTACTTTTCAAAATGTTGTCTAATCTAATTTTATCCTAGGTTGAAGCAAAGTTGTTTCAATCCTCTTTTTTTACAATAAGTTTCAAGACTAACTTCATAGTTGGTAGTAGGCTAACTAGAGGTGAAAATTGGGGCGAGTAAGGGGTTGTCCAACCATGACCTTATATTTTATAAATCGTGTTTGACCCTCTTTTTTATATCAAGTCAGGACAACGTCAGTCTGATTCTTATTTTTCTTTAATAGGTCTCAGGATAAAATTTGAGTTGGTTTCAAGTTGGTGTCGGGACAATGGAGCGGGTTGAAAATGCCGGTGAAGATTTTATAACCATAAGAATTTATATGCTTATTAATATAGAATCAAATATATGTCAAGTCTAATAGTTAAAAGCTTTAACATTTTATTATTTGGCAAGCGTAAAACTTAATTGCTATATGAAAGTGTTAGTAGAACATGCCTTTTTGATGATTCCATAGCAATTTGACTTTGCAAAATATCGAATATGTATGCACCTTCAAGAAAAATGATATAGACGTAAAATTTTAGATTATAGTTAAAATTATTATTATGCAAAATTACATGATGCCATTGATTCCTTTCCATCTTTTTTTTTTTTCATTTTTTACGAAATGTTTCTACATATAACTAGTCTTTTTGTCATTATCTGTTTGATTTTCATTATTTTTGGTAGGCTCAATAGCAATAGCAGTGACAATCTGTGTATCAACATCCACCACATCCATTGAAACTACTTCTTTCTTATCCACATTTTCCACATTTAAATTCCCAAAATCATCATCAGCCATATCCAAGTGAATTCCTAATTTCCTACCCAAACAAAATGCAAGTACAATGTCAAAATCATAAATTATCAAATTTGCGAGTAGGATTTATAAATTTATAAATATGTAATCATTAAACTACCTAAAAAATAGTTTACCTATTGTTCCTTGATCTCTAGCAATCCATGAAGGCACAACTCAAGATGTGAACAGTTTAATAGGCTGGCGTTGGAGTTGTTGTTGATGTCGTTCCCTAATGTGCAACAATGAGAAAAGTAGGGGAACATGATGCGAGAGAGATTCAAGGTTGTTAACTACATAAGAGGGGAATGTCCTAATGTAAGCATGGAGGGATGAAAGTTGTAGAGAAGGGAAAAGAGGGAATGCTGCTGTTGCGCTCCCTATTCCCACGAGACGATTGAAAGGGGACACTAGGAGAGGGAAAAGGAGAATTTGCAAGATACACTATTGCCGACACTATTATTCCCAATTTCTAGATGCCTCCCTGGCGTGAAGAAATTGATGAGCAAAAGGAGAAATCGAAAAGGGAGATGAGAGAAATAGTAGGCATCGGGGTTAGGTTTATATTATATGTTTACATATAATATTTTAAAAGATACTTGGGTATATGTGGGTCGGGTTAATGATCCCGCCTTGACCTGAAAAATTGGTTTTTTTCAAAACTGTTGATCCACCCCGACAAACTCAATACCTTGTCCCAACCTTGTGCAAAAAAGGGTGGGTCACGGGTCAACCCGCTTTATTCCAACCCTTATTCCATCTAAGATATATGCAAAATAAACATAAAAAGTTGTGGGTAAGTTGCAAATACACTTACTTAGTTTAACCTTAATCGCAAATATATCTACATAGTTTCAGAAATTGTAAATAACTTCACATATTTTGATCATAATATCAAATACACTCATCTCATTTTGACGCTTTCAAGACGTGAATATATTTACAAAAATATGCAAACTACTTTGGTATATTAGCAAAAACTAAATATATACATTTAATTTTTGAAACTGTAAATATAGTTACATAGTTTGCACATCTTTGCAAATATATCAATGTTATGACGATACAGTGACAACACCAGAATGAAGTGGGTATATTTGCAATTATGATCAAATTATGTGGAACTTATTTGCAGTTTTTGAAACTATATGAGTATTTTTGCAATTACGACCAAACTAAGTGGTGTATTTGTAAATCACCCTAAGATTGTTGAATTTATTTATCAATTTTAGAGTTATTATTTTATCATCTAAACCATGTAAAATGTTTTATTTTTGTGGATGAATGATTTTACAAATTATTATAACATATATTTTCATAATTTACGTATAGGGTGCCATTATGCTATTAAAATACATTAAGCGAGATTAAATTTTTAATCAATGGTTTGGATTACGAAATATAGGTTACGTGAGCATCGGAACCGTGGTCTTCCCCAATTGAGCTTTTTCTCATTACAGCCATGGCTACCGCCTCGCTGCCACGCTCTAGCAACCGTCATCTGCCATTGGACTTGTCCAACAACACATTTTACCATTCTGACCACGATGCAGCTAGAGCTAGATTAGATCTCCTGTAGTTCTATTCACCTATCTGAAATTGCGAGAGCAGCTTCTGACTCTATTTCTTTCATAGGCCTAAAGAAAATCACCATCACTAAAACTCGGGCCGTTCAATCTTCAATTGCTATCATGCCAAACACGCAATCCAGCAACATACACTCCTCACCCAAGCAAGCTTGCTGCAAACATGGCTGCAGACAATCACCTCTCGTGGATAAAACACCTTCTTCATCCACAGAGTTGTACTTCTGTTCGTTTTTTCCTCGTCCACGGAAATTTCTATCGAAGAATGATTAGGTCCAGTTTTTCTATTTCGTCAAATAATATATCTTATTTATGATGTTAAAATTTTATTAGTAGTTGACCACAATATAAAAATTTAGTTTGATGTAAGCATATAAATTAGGTGTCATTCTTTTAGTTTTTCAAACAGGGTAATTTCTAAATACACCCACTTGGTTTGACTATATTGCAAATATATCTATACAATTTCAAAAATATAAGTAACTCCCATGTAGCTTGACTATAATTACAAATATACCCATAACATTATGATGTAATTTTTTTATTTTGTATCATAACGATGTTGGTACATTTACAAATATATACAAACTACGTAAATATATTTTCAAAAATTAAATATGCCTACTTAATTTTTGAAATTATAAATATATCCACATAGTTTCCGTATTTTTGCAAATATACTCAGCCATGATATTGCAGTGACAACGTCAAATGATATGGTATATTTGCAATTATGGTCAAATCATATAAGGTTATTTACAATTTCTAAAACTATGCAGGTATATTTGTAATTATGATCAAACTACATGGGAGTATTTTCAGATCACCTTTTTGAACATGAATGAAATAAGAGTTGTCGCAAATTCATTTAAAAGTCTCTCCTCTGTTTTTTTAGTTTTAATTCTTTCGAACAAAATTAGTACAGAGCCAATTTCTATTCCTTATCACATTGAGTGAGTGAAGAGAAACACAGATGAGTTGAGCGAAACACTTGAAAAGGACATTATAGCTAGTGGTGGAAATGCAATCATTGTTGCACAACCACCCGTTTTCATTTTTAAGGGAGAAGGCTGCATTCTGCTGTATCAAAATGAAGGATTTATTCAAGTCTTAAGACTTTGGGACTTGGTAGAAAGTGAGCAACAGATCCTCTTAGTGAAAAAAATGAAATAAAGGATTTATTCAAGTCTTTAGACCTTCGTAACTTCGTAGAAAGCAGGTAACAAATCCTCTTAGTGAAAAATGATAATTATCAGAGATGTAGTACTTAGTGAAGATGCAAATTGGGATTAGCAAGAAAGTGACGAGAAAGCAATCGCAAAAGAAAAAATGGCTAAACATTGGCAAAAATTAACCAACGGGTGCATTAATTTTTAGAATCTATCTCATGCATTATATTTTTTCTTTTGAATAAAATTTTTTCTAATTTTGGTCATTTTGACATGGTATGTGAGTTGTAATTTTCTAAATAGAGAATAATGTGATTCAATAAAAAATTAAATATCTAATAATATTGAAATTCATTTGCATTCTAACACATTCAAATTTGTGAACAAATTAATTTGGCATTTAATAAAAAAATTTCAACCATGCTTACATACCTTTTGATATTTGTTAACATCTTAATAATCTAATTACCTATTTTTTCTATTATTACATTTATATTTTAATTATTTTTCCAAAACCATATCATCCATTTTATTTTTATTCTCTTGTTTATAGACATTTATCCTCGACCCTATTTTATACCAAGGTCAGTAGAAAATTTAAGGTTTTTCTGAAATTGCAAGTGGAGGCGGACTAACCGGACATCGGACTTTCTTATACCATTTCTGACTCGCTTAGTGAAGATTAAGTATTTTATTTTATTTTTATTATAACCCTTTCCTGTTTATGAGCTAATTTATGGACATGCCACTAGTAATTAATGATATTGTGGGATGCAAAATATATATAGATATGACATTCAGGAGACATATAGTACATATATGGATGTATTATGATCCTCGCACGTTGAGTTATATGAGATACCATTTACGAGCATGTCGGGACATGGGTATGAGTTATACATTAACAGGTTTTTATAGTTGCATTGCTTGGTTATGATATGATTTATTGGGTATAGATTTATATGTGTATGATTGACATGCCGTTTTTGGGCATTATGACTATCATCTACCTCGCAGAGTAGGTACGGGGTTTGACCTACCAGTTCAAGTTGTGGGCATGAAAGGAGTAGCGCCCGAGAGAAAATTTTAATTTATTAAGTTGTATATGTGGGAAAGTAAGTTACAAATTGTGATTAGACTTGGCCCATGCATGGGCCCAGCTCGGCCCGACTCAATGAGGGTTTAGTTAGAAGGAGGGCCCACGCTAGGGCTTCATTCGCGCTCGACTTTCTTTCCCTCTTCTTCTCTTTTCGTTTTCTGCTTCCTCTTCTTCTTTTCTTTTTCCATTCTTTTCAATTCTATCTACCTTAGATCTTTCCAAAAACTCTACCAAACTGCTTTGAAGATCGTCGATTCACATCAAGGAAACTCAAAAGCTTAGTGATTCAAGTCTAGGATCGTTGCTTTTGAGAGAAATCACGATCGAGGTAAGTAGATGTCGCCCCTTCTTGATTTAGTGATGAAATCTCGTGTTAAACATGATATAGAGCTGGTGGAAAGGTATAACATCTAACAACTTCCTGGTTTCGGGCGTAGCGTTCGTAACAACTTAGGGTTTGTAGGGTTTATGGGAAATCCAATGTTGATGTGTGATTTTTATGAAATAAATGACTTGTTAGCAGTTTTTAAATTATTAAAATGTGACATTACTTGATTGGGCTGAAATGAGAATATGAACTAGATGTTCCCCTTTTGCACCTACTATGTATTTGGTGAAATATTTGTGTGATAGTTGGTATATTGGATTTAAAGTAAAACTTGTAAATTTTGTTGATGTTATGTGTATGGTTTGTGATATTTATTTTTGTGTGTTATGAATGATGCATTATGTAAGATAGGTGGTTGACAAAGGGTTGTTCATGACCCTTGATTGACATGAGTAAATGGTTGTTCATGACCCTTGATCAACATAAGGAGAGGGTTGCTCATAGCTCTTGATTGACATGAGTAGAGGATTATTTGTGACTTTTTCTTTATACTTGGTTATACGCATACGTTTTTGGGTGTGGGTATTGGACCCATTTCCTTGTATTGACATGACATGTGCATCCAAAATTTTACTTGTTTCCATTATGTGCTAACTGTTATCTACTTACTGAGTCTATTTAGACTTACATAATTTGTTATTTTGCCTTTAGATCATAGGCAAGGTAAGGAGCCTCAATGTGGGACAAGAGAAGGACCTAATCTTGAAGACCATTAGATTAACATCTGTGATCTTAGTTATTTAGGAATTATGCTCTTTTTTTATATTAGTATATGTAGACAATTACTCAGTTAGGTCCAACTTTGACAAACATATTATATTTGGTATTTTGAACTTGATTACAATCTATGCCGATACATATATATGATCTTTTGGTTTGCTTGTTGTGTAAGGATAAATTTCAATAATTTTTCTACTATGTGGATGTCTTTATAATATGAAAATACACGTGTATAAATGTAGAGTTGAATGTTAGATTTTGGAATAAAATTGAAATGCTTATGAATAATAAGTCTTGTATTCCATACCACATTTTATATGTTATGGAGAGATGTTACCGAATTTTCCTTAGATTGTATAGTACCTGTTAACTAGCCATTGAGAATATTTAGGCAATGAGGCGTTACATGCCTAACTTGGTTCTTTAAGTCATAATAAAATTTTGAACGAGGTATGTTTCATTAATTTATTCTAATATTTATATTTTATTTAGATGATGATGTTTTACTTTGACTAATTATTAATAGGTCAAAGCATGCAATATTTTAATTTAGCATCTATACATTTTTATGCTTAATAGATTCATAAATTCTTAAACTATCCTACTTGACTAGAATTTTTATCTGACTTACTGTCCCAAAATAGACTCAAAGTTTGTCCCGAGAGTAACTGAAAAAAGTAAGGGTCTAACCAATCTTGTCCTGACCTGATATAAAAATAAGAGTCAAACATAATTTTTAAAATATAAGGTCGGAGTTAGGTATATCTTGACGCATCCGAACCTGCCCCGATTCCCACCTCTCATCATATTGCACGATTCTTTTTACCTTCTCAAAAATTTCCTACTATTTTTTGCAAAATATGTGGATTATTATATTTTTTAATCAAATATGACCCACCAATGATTCACACTAAAATAAGTTTTAGTCATGATAAAATGAATAGATATGTTAGGTTTTTGTGGCTACAAATGGGCCTGACATTGATGATAAAATTAGAAGTCTAGCGCACCTTTTTATTTAGAATTATTTATTGTAGTAACACAAAATTTTAATTTTTAACATCTAAACGATTGGAAATATCATCCTATATGGATATTATTATATTCAAATAAAAAGTGAATAAATGCAAACATTTTTCATAATTCATGCATAAATATATACATTAATTTTTAACAAATATCACTCATTCAAGACTCAGCTGATAATTTTTTGGTATCATAATAAAATAAATGAGATTAAGTTATATAACTAATGAAAATTTAATTTTATGATCCATGTTGACCCCATTTGCAGCCTATAGCACATGAATTACCACGTTGTAGCACAGAGGGCCGATATTAAAATGATTTAAACATTAAAATGCCCCCATCTATTACATTAAAAAAAATTGCTCTCATTTCGGCTTAACTAGGGGTGCAACTTGGGTAGGGTACCCATAGGTATCCATCAACCATACTTTAAATAGAGTAAGGTATGGTAGAAAATTTTACACATTGGTACGGATAGGGTAAAAATCATTACCTAACTCCCTAAATAGGGTAAGGATAGGGTATAAATGTTAGGTACCATAATATGAAAATAACTATAAATATGTATATATAAATAAATGCATAATAGTTTCTATCCCTTATTCACCAATAAATTATTATTATTTTGATTTTGTTATTTTTTTTTATAAATTGTATAGAACTTATATTTGTAACGATAGATGATCATAACATGAATGCGGATGATGATGTTAATGTGATTATTATATCAATAATGCGGTTACAAATAATGTAAAAATAAATATAAACTACAACAAAATGAAATTAATTATAAATTGTAAAGACTAAAAGTATAAATGAGTATTTGCTCAATATTATTTAAAATAACACAAATATTTTTCCATATATTGTCATTGGTTATTGTAGGAAGCGATTTGGAACCGACACTATGAGCAACAAGTATGGTAGAGTATAGTAGGAACCGACTCTGTAAACAAATAGAGTAGAATTTTTAAAATCAGAGTTACATTGCTAGGATTAACCAAAGGACCCTTCTTAAAATGATCTGTCCGTGCAAGTGTTCCTCAAAATCTTCGCTGCCGGCAATAACCTAACTAAGAGCCGCCATTTATGCACCACCCTCTAGAGCTGCAGAAGATGTCTCGAGGAGACTGCTTGCACAGCCAATCGAGGATTGGACAACGGCGTCAAAAAGAGGGAGTCAGGTAATTTGCAGCAAAGAGATAAATGAGTGGGTCAACCAATGGATGAGGATTATAATTTTTTTTTTCATTTTTAAAAATATTTTTTCCTTATCAAATGATAATTTATTTTTTTTTTAATTTTCAATATACATTTTTTCAATTATAAATATATTTCTATTGATATTTATACAATATAACATCATGATATTATCATGTGGCACATTTGCAGCTCCCACACTCTGGAAAATTTTTTCTACAAATACTCTCATACTGAAGGAAATTTTTTTAAAAAACTCCCACTTTCAAGGGAATCATAAAACTCTCATTTAAAGAGACTAAATTCCAAAACCTACAAATAAGGGAAGGGAAAATCGATACCCGAACTGCTGCATTTTTATTTATTTATTTATTTTTGTTCTTAACACATAACAATAATTTTCAAGTCTTCCATCCTCATCTCATCCTGATACAACTTCGAGGAGATATAACGATGTCATTCGAGTTGTTGTGCATGTCAACGACAAAGACGAAATGCATCGGAACAAATATTTTGGTACTACAACAGCTAAATTAAAACTAGAATGGCAAATTTCATCAAAAAAAAAAAAAAAAAAAAAAAAAAACTAGAATGGCAAATGGTTGTTTGTGACTAGAGCAGAGACATCGCTGAAAGGGCATCGGCGAGCGCACAACACTGAAAACAAAATTTTTTTTCTGGAATTAGCAACTGAACTATAATCATTGCTAAAACTTCGACCGAGAAATCTTACTTCTTCGTTGTTAATGGTTAGTACTTAGTAAGTACCTTTAGCTCAAAAAAGTTATGATTATTTTCTGCAAACATTTTTACAGTGAAGCTTTATGACGTTTTGAGTGGCCTGGCCACATGGAGCTGCATTTTATGCAACAATCTTAATGTAGGATTTAAAATTTGTTGCATATGATATTTTAAGCAATAAGCATGTTAACCTGGCTAAGTAATGACTTATTTTTTTCTCAAAAAATAATGACTTACTTAGCCCATTCTAAAAAAACTTATTGAAAAAATTTCTTTTGTTTTTTCTATAAACTTGTTAATCTAAGTATATTTAATATATAAACTAAGTTTTGCTATTTTTGAAGATGTGAATATACTTTTTTATATTTTTAAATGTAGAGTTATTAGAGTAATTTTAACCATTAAAAATTGCTAAGATACCCCTGTATTTAAAAATCTAGAAAAATATATACATATACAAAAAACGATAATAATTAATATATACATTAATTAAATGAATTTAAATTAACAAATTTATGAAAGAAAAAAGAAAAAAATTTAACAAATAAGTAAATGATAATAATTAATATATACACTAATTAAATGCATTTAAATTAAAAAATTTATGAAAGAAAAAAGCAAAAAAATTAACAAATAAGTTATTAGTATGAGCTAAGTGAGCCATTACTTAGCATGTGGTTATAAGATCATGCCTCTCTAAGCAACACATGGATATTATATATATTTTACAAGTGATGATATTTTTAGCCTAGCTTACTTAGCTCAAGTTAAAAAAATATTTAAAAATTTTATGCTTTTTCTTCATAAAATTGTTGATCTTGATGTATTTATTTTATAAATCATATTGAATCATTTTTGTATATGTATATATTTTTAATTTTTAAATATAGGATTATTTAGTAATTTTTAATATATTTAGAAATAACAAAAATTAATTTATACTCTAAATATATCTAAATTAAAAATTTTATGAAAACGTAAAAAATTAATAAATGAATTTGTTAGTGTGTGCTAAGGAAGCCATTACTTAGCCTAGGTTAACATAATCATGCCTTATATATAGAATGTGTTTGCTAAATGGGGAAAAATGAGAAAATTTTATGGAAAAAAGAATTTATAAAATGTAAAAGAATATATAATATTATAATATGATAGGGATAATAATTTTAAGTAAAGAAAATAAAGTTAAGATTGATAGGGTAGTTGTACAGAAGGTGAGAAGAAACGATTGGAAGAGCAGTTGTATAAAAAAGTGTGTTATTGGTATACAAAAATATGTGTAAAAGCTGGGAAAAAGAATTTTTCTCCATTGCCAAATGAGTATGTATTTATTTAGAGGAGAATAGAGAGGAAAAGAATGAGAATGAAATGAATATAGTTAGCATAACATAAAATAAAAAAATAAATAGGGCAGTTGTATGAAAATATACGAGAAAATGATTGAAAAGATATGAGAAATGATTAGAATGTTAAGATAAACTGGTTTGCTTCTATGTACCAATTACATAGAAGTAGTTTTATGTAACCCCTCAAAATTTAAGATTTTAACTATAGATGAAAAATCAAATCCATCAATTGTATTTAATATTATTTCTTTAGTAAAAAAATACATAGCTAATATGTGCATAGGCCACATTTGCTCAAAAATAAATACATTCATGTGTAAATTAAGAAAAATGCTTAAATTAATTTACATATGTATAAGAATATAGTAATATTTTATAAAATCCTTTATCCATGTAGTAATGATATTTTAAATAATTTAGATGTTGAAAATAGTATTTAAAAATCAATATTTAATATTAAATTATTTTATTACGTTCATTTTTTATATCTTTGTAAATGAGGCCCATATTTAATAATATTGAACAAATGAAAGAATTCCCATAATAATATAAATGATGTTAAATATAATAGATAAAGTAGATTTTCATCAACCATGTAAATGTTGAAAATGGAAGGGTTACAAAGAAAAAGGGTTTCATAGAAGCATCTCACGTTATAAAAATAGAAAAAATAAAGTAGTTGAATATTAACTTTTGCACCCCATTCCCTTCTCCTCGGTTCACTCCCTAAAAAACACATCTAAAACACGGATGGGTATCTTTTGTATATCGTCTTAATAGACAATTAAAAGGTTTGTCTATGCAAAAAGGTTTTGTATACTCTCACTTGCTATTGTTACTGCATTTAGCTATATTCTATCATATATATGAAGTGGATATTGTGGCAGCCAAATATCTGCTGCCAATGCTTACGCAAAGCGAATACTATGTTTTGTGCAATAGATTTATTTGCTAAATAATTTAATTTTTTCAGTAGTGGTGCAATTGCCCCCTTGGATGTCTAAAAATTAAAAAAGTTCACCTTAAAATTTTTTTAAAAATTTAAAATATACTTTATTTCTAGATGATTGTGCTCCCTCAACTATTATGCGTTATCTACTTCAAATTGTCTCTCTTCAAATTGTCCCTCTTAACAAAGGTCCTACCTATGCCATTGTACATTATTATAAGTTTATACTTCATTGAAGAAAGGTTGTAATGAAAAGAATTTTGTTTTAAAAGAACGAAAGTTTACCTTTTTTGCAACCAAAATGCAATAAAGCTAACTTTTAGTATGGAACTCGCTTTTTTGCTAACACAATTTTTTTTGGGTGGTGATGGGTAGTAATAATGGTTATGGCTAGAGGTAGAGCTTCTGCCTGAGGAAGAAGTGCATGTGTAAGGTGCATTGTCAATGCGTAGTATCTAAGGACATTTGAGAAATAAAAAAGAAAAGAAAAATAGATGACATATATAGAGATGCGTGCAGTATTCTTAAAATCCATTTTGTACCTATGCAGTAAAGCTTATGTCATTGTGGAGATACAATTTATATAAAACATAATAGGTATGAACACACGTGACTCTTAAAATTTTTCTTAAGGAAATACTTTAATGACGCAAGGATTATTAAGAATCTCAATACGTCACCTCACTTTGAGCTCACCTTGATCATAAATCAAAATTTAATCCTGTCCGATTTCATTTAAAATAATTCAATGAATTAGGAAACTGAAGTTTAGATCCGCATCAAATATACGCATTTCTCCATTTCAAAAATGTATAAAATCAATATAATAACATAATTTAATTTATATAAACCATCTAAAATATTATCCTTATATGGATAAATAATTTTATAAGATATTAATTATTATATCCTAATTCATTGGAGAATTTGCGTCGTAAACCCTCTAGCTTTGCATATTAGCTTTTTGGACTCCGAAACTTGTGTATTAGCAGATTAACCCTACAAGGTTTCTATCTTTGAATTTTAAACATTCATCCTTAATAGCGTTAAAAAATACTGTTAAACTCAGGTGTAATGTTGAAAATATCTTTACATCTGTACAAAAACAAGAAAGTTATAACCAAAAACCAATATCATTTATGTGATGGAGCTACAAAATTTTGAGAAAGTGATGGGATTCAAGAAAATGATGTTGGTTTCAAATGTAAGGGCAGCGACGACATTATGTGGGTTTAATGGTGTTTTTTAACATCATAAGAGATCAGGGCTTAAAATGCAATGACTAAAATTTCACAGGATCTAATATGCTAATACACAAACTTTGGAGTCCAAAATGCTAATATACAAAATTTAAAAGTTTATAGGGTAAATTCTCCTTAATTCATTTATGAATGGATCCAAGTATTTTTTTTAAAAAAAAATTGTGTGGTGGTAATCCAGCTAGCTTGAAGTTAGATAGGTGCGGGGTTTAAAAAGCATGGAAACAGCAAAAATGAGTGTGGAAAAAAAAGAGTGAATAACAGGGAGAAAAAGGTAAGTGGTGGCAGTAATCTCCCTCGAGTAGCATGGGAGTGTCCACCGATTAGATAAATTTCGAAATATTGTTAGTTGTGTGTCAGTATATTGTAAGAAATTTATTAGAATGTTTTAGAGCTTAGTTGGAAATATTCGCTGAGATGATTGTAAATTCCCATAAAAAATATTTTTCTTAATTTCCATATAATAGTACATTTTTTTAAGCAAGGAAGGTACGACCCATGCTATGGTAGAACAAATACTAAAGTACATGATAAATTGGATTTTGATTTCATCATCATGCGGGCCAAAAATGAAAGTGGCACTTTGAAATTTTCAATGACAGCCATATCCCTTCTCCATTGTTGAAGTATATAGGTCAAAAATATTGAAACTATTTTTTTGATGATTTCATTATCTAAACCCTTGCTTGAAAAAATTTATAACCAGTTTCCTTATAATAAGCCTCTAGAAACAAAATTCTGGTTTCTTTCCCAAGAAATAATACAATGAATCATTTACTTCATAGACTTCCTCAATTTATCTAATTTATCTAGTCTATATTCTTCTAAGCTCTAGTACCTTCTTCTTTTAACCCAAAAAGCATTGAGAAATGAGAACCAATGATTATTTCTCATTCAAATCACGATTAGATCTAGAACCTGGAATCATTAGTTTTGGTACTGGAGTCAATTAAGGCGGACCCAAAAGTTAAATAAAGTTAGTTTGGAGATTGATTGGAAACGTTAATTAATTATCGATTAAAATAGATTTAAGATAATGATTAAAATATATCTATTTGCAAAAATGAATTTCCTCATTTGTCTGTCCAGTGGTTCGTGGATTGATTGGGTTTGTCTGCTGAGGTCCAAATGGCGCCAAAAGAGCCTATTACAGAAATGCTGGTAGTTGATCAATCACAGTACGAAAGGGTATCACCAGCCTTTTGGTCCTGTTTACACAATTAGATCTAGAACCTGGAGTCATTAGTATTGTTGGAATCAATTAAGATGGAAGTGAACCCATTGAATATATAAAATTATTTGGGAGATTGATTGGAGATGTTATTTAGTTATAAGTTAAAATAGATTAAATTAGATAACGATTGAAATATAGCTATTTGCAAAACCGAATTTCCTTGTTTGTCTTTCCCCGTGCTTTATGGATTGATTGGATGTCTGCTGTGGTCCAAATGCCAAAAGAGCCTACGACAGCAACGTTGGTAGTTAGTCAATCATAGCACAAAAGGGTATTGCCATCACCAGCAATTTGGACCTGAATACCTAGCCTTGCTTGGATTGTGATTGATTCTTGATAGCTACAACCACCCTTTGTTTCTTAAGATCCAATAAGAGCTAGGCACAATTAATTAGGATGCATATAAACTGGTTGAGAACTTGAATGCATGCATCCATATGTTGGACCAAAAACTAGGAAGAATTAATTATAGCAGGAGAAAGTTCATTTTCTAGTTAGAAACTATTGATGAAAGGAATATAAAACTTAGATATGAAAAGAAAATGATATATTGTTGTTACTTTGTTAGTGGCCTTTGCGATGGTAACTACATAGTTCTAGTAAAATTTCAAGTATATCATTGGCTTGAAAAAAAATGCAAAGACATCACCAAGTTTTTAAAAAATGGCAAGCGTTAAAGATTCATCAATCTATGTTAATTTTTTGTGAAATGATTAAAATGCAATTATCAACATCCTTAATAATATTAGAATTATAATATTCATTTTCAACAACTATTTCCACTGAAATTATAATGAAAAGTTGCAAATAATAAATATATTAAAAAAAGAAATATATTGGGGTGCGCCGTTTTGCCCACCAGTTACGGTGAACCATGATTAAATAGAACAGTTCAAACAGGAAATTCAAATCCACTCCACTCATTCTATTTATAATCATGAAACTAATTTTCATCAAAATCAAATTTGTTTGTTACATCTGAAATGTAAAAAATTAATATATTTGTTTGATTTATATATTAATTTAAAAGCTTATTTTTCAACATCTAAATCATTTAAACCATCATTTCTATATGGATTAGTTATTATAGTGTTTAACATATAGTGAAAGTTTTAAATCTAAGAGTGCGTTTGGCATTGAATAAAACCTTTGGAGTAAAATATTTTAAAATAGGAGAATTGATATGATATGATTGGGATAATTAATGAAGAGTAAAGAAAATAAAGTTAAAATAATAGAGTAGTTATACGATTAGTCGTGGAGAAATAATTGAAAGGTAAAGTATGTGTCAGGGTACTTGATGGTTATGATCAACCGGTCAATCTACTTATCTAACCCTTTTGTAAATGGTTTTAAGTTGAAATTTTTGAAGAAATGATTTATGATCTATCAACTTTTTTAACCACTTAAATAAATAAATAGGTTAACATTGAAATTTTACAACTCATTAACCTGTTTAGTAGCTTAATTAACACATTTAATAGTTTAACTTGTCAACCTAGTTATAACAATTTAAGAAGGGATATATACCCTAAACTCTAAATTTATTTTTCCTATTTGATTTGCTAATTTCTTCCCTCCATTTACGACTTTATAGTGTCCTTAGTGCTGTTGTGATTTGGTGTCACCATTGTTGTCCCTGCCACAGCCTAGGAGTGCCATTGTTAAGATTCTTCTTCTTCTTTCTTTCTTTCTTTCTTTCTTCTTCTTCTTCTCCTCCTCCTCCTCCTCCTCTCTCTCTCTCTCTCTCTCTCCCTCTCGGTTTTCTATTATCTCCCTTTTCATTTCTCTCTCCATTTCCACATTTCTCTCTCCTCTCTTCCCCCCTCCATCTCTCCCCCACGGTCTTTAAGTATTCCCTCTTCTATTTATTATTTTTTCTCTTTCTATCTAACCAAGTCACCAACATTCTTTATGCTAGCACATTGAATACACCAATTTCTCTATGAAGATCTAGTCATGTCTTGTATCTCATCATTGCAAATCAATTCACCATGACAATTACAAATAATGCACACTCAAGTTTAGAATAGTTGGTGTTGACTTGTTTGCAATATATATACACAATCCGTTAGCAACTCTTAACTTATTTCTTAAATGAGTTATAAATAAGTTAGGGTTGAGATTTTTTAAATAAGTTAATAAACAAATTAATGTTGAGATTTTTTAATGAGTTAAAAGTAGAATTAAACTCTAATCTTCCCAACCCAATCCTTTAACAACCCTAAAAGGTTTATAGGAAATGTGAAGAGTGAAATTTTTAGGTTGACAAGTTTTCATGATTGCAAAATACACCCTTAAAATTTTTCACTCTTCATAATTACTTGATTTTATAATCATTTATTCACATTGTCCTGTACAATTATCATATATTCAATCATTTCTCCATAACATCTGATATAGCTGTCATATCTATTTTAAATTTATTCTTTTTACTTCTCTTCATTACTTTTATCATACTACATTAGTTCTTTCATTTCAAAAATTTTTATATGAAAAAAATTTTGAATTAAAAAATTTATCAAATACTAATCACATCCAAAGTATTATTTATATTTAATGTATATGTTAATTGATCTAAGTATTTTCATAATCTACACATAATTATGTACATTCTTAAACAACTTTATCTCTAGTGTGTTTGTTTAGTTGTAAGATTTCTTTTCACTCTCTACAATTATCGTATTTTTAATCATTTTTTTCATATCTTCCAATACAACTACCATACTTTTCAATCACTTCTATATAATTGTCTATATAACTAACTAACTAATTTTAACTTTATTCTCTTTACTCTTTATTATCTTTTTTTATTTCAAAAACTTTCATATGAAAAAATTTACACTTCTCAAACATACTCTTCATTAATAAGATAGTCTCTATTTTTCATATGATGCACCCTAATATATTTTCAGAAAGAATATATGTAAATATATATATATATATATATTATTTTTTTATGTTTAAAATTTTATTAGGAAATTTTAGTCGTTTCAAAATTTTGAGCAAATACTAATTGAAACAATATTTTTGTAATTTTTATAAATACTAAAAGGTATTTTGCAATTTTGTCATATAGGCTTGCAACATTGCTAACTTTAGATAAGTACATACGCAATCATCATCATCAAATGGCATTACTAAATTATTTGCCTTATTGAGTTAATATGTCTTTCCTAGTAATTTTAGTTTTCCCTTATTATTTACTAAGTTCAGCTTCTATTTAACGAGGTTATACAGAAGCGATTACTTAACTACCTAGTCTATTGTATTAAGTATTTTTATCTAAAATATCAAGTTTTATTCAAATAAAAAATGTGCATAGCCACTTCTAATGTGGATAAATAATTTATAAAATATTATTATATTCTAATGCATATATGAACGGATCTAAGCATTGTTTGTAATTTATATATATATATATATATATATATATATTTCTAAGCAAGTTTAATTTTATCATGTAATTTCATCTATTTTTTCACATTAAATACAATTCATTGAATCCCTTGTATTTTGTATCATTTGTTAATTAGGAAGCAATCACCTAAATCTAACATTTCAAAAAGTTTCATACAAATCAAAGATGTGGATGGACCACAACTGTTTCAAAATATATATTTATATGAAAATTATAAAAAATGCTTAGATATTCACATATGAATTAGAAAGTAATAATATTTCACATAATGATTTATACATAAAGTAATGATATTTTAAATAGTTTAAATATTAAAAATACAATTTCTTTCTTATTATCATAATTCTATTTTCATTCAATTGAATTCTATTTCAATCAAATTAATTCTACCTATCACCTTTAATTGTGTTACAAAGTTATATGTGCAACTTCCATGGTTTATATATTAACGTTAGATTTACAAGGATTTTTATTGGTACTTTTACATCAGAATAATTGATATTATAATCAAGCACATTCACAGTTCTCACATGATAGGAAAAAATTTTCTATAAAACCCTCATATCAGAGGAAATTGTGCAAATACCCATATACTAGGGGAAAATTATAAAATACTCCTATTGCATAAGGAGAGATTCAAATGCCTGATGTGAGGTATCCTTGCAATTTAAAAGGATTTGAAGGTCGACAATTGGTTCATTTAAATTTTGAAAATTATTTTGAACTTCAATAACAGTCAACTTTTCACATAAAAAAAGAACAGTTGACTTTACAATTTGTAAACAACAGTTATCCCCATTAGGATATACTAAGGTACACCATGGTTTGCCAGTTGCCATTTTGATATCGAAATTATGATTCATTCTTTCCATTGAATTAGCATCATTTAATTAATCAGGAGATCTCATTAAAATCAAATATGTTCATATCTCTATCTAAAAAGTGTAAAATCAATGTAACATAATTGTTTAATATATATATATATATATCAATTTTAAGAATGTTAATATAATATTTAAACCCCTTAAAAACACAATTATTATGTGCATTAAATGATTTTATAAAATATTATAACAACATAATACATCTTATGATGAATTTAAATATGATGGCCAATTTATGCGGCTAGCCTAAAAAGGCCACAAATCACGTTTTTATTTTTAGATTTTAGAACCATATTAATCTAAGTATATTTAATTCATAAACCAAGTTTTTTACATTATTGAATATTTCATGTATTTTTTATTTTTAAACACAAGGATATTGTGGAAAATGACCACAATATCCCTTTGTTAAAACTAAAAAATATAAAAACATATCGAAAATAGTAAAAGTTGAATTATAGATTAAATGTAATTAGATTAACATGTTTATAAAAACTAAAAAAATATAAAAAATTAAACAACCAGATGCAATTGGGTTCCAATTGTAGTCAGACACAGGGGATCACCAATCTCTTCTTTGTAAGTTATACCCAATTATATATGTTAAGCAAATATACCACACTGAGATTTCAATTGAACTGTTATTTGGAATTAGCATAAAATAAATTGGGTTACACGATATTACTAGCTAAATTTTAATTTCATCATCAACATTGATCGCTAATCGAGGTGCAGAATGAAGCACCCTAGCATATCGCGTCCCTCATCAATTTACAAATTTTGTTTCTCTTCCCATAAAATTGGCCCTCCAAACAAACTTCCTAGTAGTAAATACATAATAATTTCCGAGAGCCAACCCATGGGAATGTGTCTCTGCGATTTTCTCATGGGAACCCTAATCTCCACCATCTATTTTTGTTAGATAGTTCAGATTCTATGGTGCATTTTTGTAATGGAAAAATCATAAGGAGGCATCGGTTGACAACTCATTTCACTCGCCCTTTCTTTCTCCCTCTCCCAGCTTCATGCCCTAGCCATCGGTTGCCGGTGACCACTTGCTAGGAGCTACATCTCTTCTCTAGCACTCTCCTCTTCCTCTGGTGCCATTTTCTCCTCCCTCTCTAGCAAGTGCATGACTTTAGTTGATGAGCGACGATGGCAGCAGTAAGGAAGAAGGAGATGGCAAAAGGCTAGTAGGTTTTCTTCTCTCTAAAAATGGAAGAAGTAGGCTTCTAGTAGAGAGAGATCGGCAGCAATGAGGCTGGTGGGTTTAAGCAGTGATCAGTGACACCAATCGGTAATGAAGAACAACACCTACAATAGTATTTTTTTCAGATCCATGTGATTGGAGAGTAGATCTGGTTCGGAGAGTTGGGATTGAAGCTAGGATGCCGGAGGCGAGTCATTGGCCAGTTCTGATCGGAGATCCAACGGCTAGCGGCAAGTGGGTAGGAAGTAGCTATGGCGGCAGCGGTGGTGGCTAGGGTTTAGGGAAGCTGTATAGGGTGACGTACCGTGAGTGTCTGTCACGACGGACAGAAATTCAGATTACATTTCGGCATATTTTGTTTTATTTAGATCTAATACTCCCATTGTCCAATGTTGGTGATTCAAGAGCCTTTTCTATGTTTTGAGATGCTCTGGTTTAGATTAGAAAAATTCAGCTAATTAAATATAAATAAAAATAATTATGTGGATGGTTAAAAAAGTGCAGATATTTTTATTTAAATGTAAATAAAAATAATAATATAATAATTATTATTTATTAAATCTATCCTAAAAAGGCATATATATTTATTTAAATTATTTAAATATAAATTATAATTTTGGGACATATAATTAAACCTTTATTATACTTAATTATTGAATTTATGACATATAATTAAATAATCATTTAAATTAAGTATTTTCTACCAATCTAAGTTCCAGGACAGTTTAAATTACAATTTGAGACATATAATTGAACCATTCCTAAAAGGTCACATATATTTATTTTTCCTAAACTATTATTTTGTTGATTAAACATTTAAAATACTTAATTATTAAACCAGTACCAAAAAGTCATTTATATTTATATTATTAAATGTTAATTACAGTTATATATAATTTAAATAAATATAATTTATACAATTTTATTTTTAAAAGTCAATATAATAATTATAGTTTTATATATTTATTTAAATTTTATTTTATTCAATTTAAATTAATTACACATTTAATTGAAATAATAATTTATTATTAATTTGTAAAATAAAATTCAATGGTTGATATGTTTTAAATCAACATAATAAATTTGTAACAATATAATTAATTTCTTTAATTTTATTTTAATTCTAAATAACATTTATTTTTATTATTATACTTAATTATTAATTTTGGTATATATAAGTAAATAATCAATTAAATTAAATATTTTGTACCAATCCAAGTTTTGGGATAGTTTAAATTATGATTTTTGGATGTATAATTAATAAACATCCAAAAATACTTAATGATTAAATTAGTCCAAAAAAGTCATATATTCATTTAGTTTATTTAAATCTAAACTATAGTTTAAATAACTAGGACAGTCGGGATTATAGATAAAAAATTTAGGCATGAGGGTAGAGGGCATCAAAAATTATTTCTTTTCAAATTAAAATATTCAAAAAATTATTTTTTATTCTACGGGAGAAATGTGTGAACGGTATGGATCTTTGCAAATTTAAAGCACTAAATTAATCGAAATAATTATTTTCATCAACTTCACATAAGGTATTTATATTTGTATATTTATTTCAATTAAAATGAAAATGAAAATTTATTTTTAAGATAAAATTCAATCATTGATATTTTTATTTTTTGTATAAATTACATGAATGTCAAAGATACAAAATACATAAGTTTAAATCAATTTCAAAAATTATATATATTTAGTTTATTTAAATCTAAATTATAGTTTTATATCAAAAAATTTCATTGGACTTTAAATTTGATGGAACTTTATTTAAAGGTGTTCTATAACATGAAGATTTTCTATAAATTTTTAATTTAATGTAAATATTTATTAAATTGATAATTTTACATTGTAACAATAAATCACAATTAGTGTATTAATAGTTAAATTTGTAATATAAACTATAATAATATTATTATAAAATTGTAATAAATTTTATAATAAAATTTCTATTAAATGTAGTTATTTACTAAATTGATTATTTAACCAATCCCAAAAAGTAACATATATTTATATA
>JAXCLR010000092.1:43597328-43619210 GCA_035584095.1 Annona squamosa
AGGATATAGTGAGCAAGTGCAAAGGAGTACCCCTTTCGGTCAAAGTGATGGGTAGTGCGATGAATTCCAAGAGGACAATGTTTGATTGGCAGAACATATTGGATAGTGAAATGTGGTCTTTGCCGGAAGCAGAAAATAAAATTTTACCGGCTTTGTGGCTAAGCTATTATAATCTCCCATCACACTTGAAGCAGTGCTTCATATACTGCTCAGTTTATCCAAAAGATACAACGATGCATAAAGACGAGTTGGTTCGATTATGGATTGCACAGGGTTTTATTCAGTTGCAGGGAAATAGAGAGATAGAGGACATCGCAGAAGAGTATTTTGATGATTTAATTGCATGGTCCATATTTCAAGAATCTAGCAAAGATGGAAAAAGCTGCAAAATGCATGACCTCCTTCATGATCTAGCTGAATTCCTCTCAAAGGATGAAATTTACATCTATGCTGGTGGAAAGTCAAATCAATGTTATAAGAATATTCGTCATGCATCATTATTTTCAAGTGAAAATAACCCTAAGGTTCTCATGGCTTTCTGTGGAGCAACAAAATTACGGACTCTCTTCCTTCACGGATTTGATGGACTTCACACAACACTTGTCGATTTCTATCCTCAGACAAGGTTTCTGAGGACATTGATTTTTAGGAGGTCTACCATTAGGACATTGCCAAAAATCATAGAAAAATTGAAGCATTTGAGATATCTGGACTTGTCAAAGACAAATCTAGTAGAGTTGCCAAATGCCATTGGAAAACTGAAGTCCTTAAGATATTTGGACTTATCACAGACAATGCTAGTAGAGTTGCCAGAATCAGTGTGTCGTCTCCTCAATTTGCACACCTTGAAACTCACTTATTGTTCTAATCTAAAAAAGTTACCAAGAGGTATTGGCGGCATGGTTAACTTGAGGCGCGTTCTAATTGCAGGTACATCTAGACTAGAGTATTTGCCAAAAGGGTTGGGTAGAATTAGTTCCCTTCAAAGATTAAGTAAATTTATTGTAGGTGGTGGAGGATGCAGTATTGATGAGCTACAACAACTTAACTCTCTCGAAGGAAATTTGACAATAAAAAATTTGGAGAAAGTGTTGGGTGGGGAAGAAGCTAAGAAAGCAGAACTTTGGAATAAGTCATACCTTAGGAAATTGGTCCTAACAGCGTCAGAAAGAGATGGAATTGTGACTCGGGTGAGCGATGCGGTATTACAGAATATGGATAGTGCGCTTGAAGTTTTGCGACCTCATGCCAAGTTAGAAGAGCTACAATTAATTTGCCATCGCAGTTCAAAGTTGCCGAGTTGGATGGAAGATTTGGCTTTCTCGAAATTGACCAAGATAGAAATACAAGGCTTCAGTCAGAATCTATCCGGGCTTGGGAAACTACCTTCACTCAAATATCTTACGATAAGGGCTTCTGGTGTGAAAAAGATAAGCCATGAATTGTACTATGGGAGTAGCGGCCAGGATGTCGTTGGCAGAAGAAGCAAAGTAGCTTTTCCAAAGCTTAAACGACTTTTCTTGGATGGCATGAATGAATTGGAGGAGTGGGAGTTGACATGGGCAGAAGATGATACTGATGCAATAATTATGCCATCTCTGCAACATTTAAGTCTTAAGAATTGCCCCGAATTGGTAGGGCTGCCACATCACCTTGTCAACACTCCTCTGACACACCTACATATGATTAAATGTCCTAACATTAAAGGTACTGGATGCTCCTCCTTTTCCCTTCTTGAAACTTTCATTCTACAGTACAGTGGCACATTTTTCTCAAGTGGGCTTCCGGAATTTCCAAAGCTCGAGGAGTTTGACGTTAGAAATATAAGAAACGAAACACTACCAGATGATGGAGGGTGGGATCCCCTAATGGCGTTGCGTAAATTCAGAATTGAAAGTTGTCATGAATTGAAGTATCTGCCTGATGGGTTAAGACACCTTCAGTCACTAGAGAATCTTGAAATCTTGATGTGCGAGAATTTGGAGCAGCTTCCTCAAGAGTTGGGAAGGCTCAAGAAATTGAAATCAATTCGACTCAGTGGCTTGAAAGCATTGACTTGTCTTCCTGATTCTCTTGTGGAGCTGGAGTCATTAGAGGATCTCGATATGAACGACATGAAAAAATTACGGTCGCTACCAGAGGGCTTTGGGCAACTCAAGAAACTTAAGTCACTCACAATTGGCAGTGCAGAAGCATTGACTTCTCTTCCTGATTCGCTAGGGAAGTTGGAGTCATTAGAGTATCTTTTTATGCAGGAAATGAAGTTATTACAGTCGCTACCAGAAGGCTTTGGGCAACTCAAGAAACTTAAGTCACTCACAATTGGCGGTGCAGAAGCATTGACTTGTCTTCCTAATTCTCTTGGAGAGTTGGAGTCATTAGAAGATCTTGATATGAACGGCATGAAGATATTAAAGTTGCTACCAGAGGGCTTTGGGCAACTCAAGAAACTTAAGTCACTCACAATCGGCGGTGTAGAAGTATTGACTTGTCTTCCTGATTCGCTAAGAGAGTTAGAGTCATTAGAAGATCTTGATATGAATGGCATGAAGATATTACGATCGCTACCAGAGGGCTTTGGGCAACTCAAGAAACTTAAGTCACTCACAATTGGCAGTGCAGAAGCATTGACTTGTCTTCCGAATTCATTAACACAGCTTGAGTCATTAGAGCATTTGAAAATCACTGGATTGATGAAATTGGAGTCGCTGCCTCATTGGTTTGGAAGATTCAACAAACTCTCTTGGCTCATCATTACAAATATGGAAGCACTTATGATTCGTCTTCCTAATTCACTGGGACAACTTGAGTCCTTGAAAAAGCTTGAAATCAGCTGCTGTAAGGCATTGGAGTTGATACCTCGTGCATTAGGACAACTTGAGTCACTCATAATTGGTCCTCTGCAATCATCAACTTGTTTGCCTAATATTCTAGGACAGCTCAAGTCATTAAAGCATCTTAGAATCATTGACTGGAACCAAATAGAGTCCTTGCCTCCTTGGTTGAGACAACTCAAGGCGCTTAGATCCCTGACTATCTCTGGCTGCACAGCGCTGTCTCATGGATTGCAAAATCTTCCCCCTCTATACGAATTGGTGATATTCAACTGTCCACTATTGTCAGAGAGATGCAAGAGGGAAGGAGGTGAAGATTGGTGTAAGATCTCACACGTCCCTTCCATCTACATCAACGGTCGAAAGATCTAATATTAAAAAAGAAGGTGCGTACTTTGGATTAGTTTCAAATTGTAATAAATGAATCAGTTAATCTCTCTATCTGTTAGTGTATCAAAAATGGATTACAATTGAAATGAAATGATGCCTTATTATTTGCAGCTATTGCAAGTGGTATGTGCACTCGAATCCTTAGGAAGGATATGAAGCTGTCATTTTCAAGTGTAATAAATACAAGAATTCAAGAAAGGTTCCCGTCTTATTAAATTTCTTTTTGTTCTCTTACACTGGTCCAATAGCTTGCTAGTTCATTTATTTGTTTCAGATGACACCATTATGCTTGTTAGAGCATATTGTCGTGCTGTTGTGTAGACGAGGGCCAAGAAGGCACATGGAGTGTAGGTTTACCAGTGTAAAATGCCACCTTTTCTTTGCAAGTTGGAAGTTGGAACTCTCTTGTGACGCCCAACCCATAGGAAGCGCTTCCTTCGTTTTTCTCATAGGAAGGCTCATTTGAACCATCCATATTGAATCGACGGTTGAGAAAGGATAGGGCATTTTTGGTATGAAAAATTGTGGTAGGGGCAGATGCAATCGGCCGTTTTCTCACATGCGCCCGCTTTCTCTCCCGATTTTTCTTAGCCTTTTCCCCTTTTTTGCCGTAGCTCGAATCTCCTCTCCCGTTGTTGCCATTCCTTAGCATCAAATTACCCGAATATGTTGTTGTCTAGTATTCTGTGCCAGCCACACCACGGCCCTAAAACGATAACCTCCAGCTGAACTCTGTTCTTTGCTCGTGTGGCATCATTTCAGAGGATAATAGCACAACATGCTGCACCCGCCATTTCCATTATATCTTCTTCCACTCCTTTCCTGCCGCTGCTATCGCACCCTCCTTTCAAGAATCACCAACTCTCTTTCACTCTCCATTCGTGGACCCATTACCGCCCTGAATTCCTTCTTTGTTTCCGCTCTTACTCCCGCTCACCTTCTTCATAGTAGTAGTAGCACCTACGCATATAACTCACTTTTTTCGATTTTTTCTTGCAGGCTGAGTCGTTGCTTCCCTCGCAGTCTCTCCTACTGATGTCGAATGAAGCCACCTTCATCGGGAAACATTTTGGAAGAAACGGAGCTGCATGGGCCAATGAATTTTCGTTACAAAGATCTTAAATCTGCAACCAGAAATTTCAGCGCAGAAAACAAAGTTTGAGCAGCAGCTTTGGAGATGTATACAAGGTAGAAAATTTTTGTTGGCATACTTATATTGATTTAGTCTTCATACAACAATTCAAATTTGGGAAGCTACATCTTGAGTCTATCAAACTAACTTGTCTACACATAGCATAGTAACAAATAATTCAGTAGTTGTCCATGACAGGGTGCTCTTAAAGATGGAAAAGTGATTGCTGTGAAAAAACTTGCTTTAAGCCGATTTATTAGCGTCCAGGCAGAGTTCGACAGCAAAGCAAAACTTATAAGCAACGTCCATCATCGGAATCTAATCCACCTACTGGGATGCTACACCAAGGGAAAAGAACTACTGCTTGTTTATGAAGTCATGAAGAATGGCAGCCTAGATAAATTCATATTTGGTATTGTCATCTTTCCTCTATCACCTCAACTAGTAGCTGATGAATTTGTAATTCCTTCTGGTGCGTATTGTTTGATATAGTTTTGCACCAAAATGGCAATGCTATCGTCTTAAAAACATATGTCCAACGACAAGGACATGAGTATGAAATTTGATTGGTTCCTCTTCCTCTGGTTAAGAAGATTTTAGCTCTCTTACCTTTCGTGGGAAAGGAATGAATTGAAGCAGAAATTAGCCTCGTTTAAAATTACTTGGAACCTGAAGCCTTGAAAAGGTTTCGTTATAGTATTGAAATCCTATTTTCTTTGGTTAAAATTTTCATGATTCGGTACATACAAATTATATTGAAGAAAAGCAAAATTAAATACCATCTTCCCATAAGTTTAAACAGTGTTAATTTCCTGATATACCATTTGTCTCTTCGTTATCCTGATCACAATCTATCTATCATGTCCCACAGGTGACAAACATGGAATCCTAAACTGGAAACAGCGATCCGATATAATCATTGGCATGGCTCGCGACATTGCGTATCTACATGATGAATTTCATGTCTGTAGTATACACCGCGATATAAAATCAAGTAACCTACTGGTTGATGATGATTTGCAGCCTGAAATTGTAGATTTTGGACTAGCAAGGCTTCTTCCAGAGGATAAAAGTAATTTAAGTACTAAATTTGCAGTGAATTTGTGAGTAGTGCACATAATAATAATAATAATAATAATATATTAATTCTCTGACACTTCATTTCTCTCCACAACTATTCAATTTTGCTACTTTCAACCCCTTAAACAACTTCAAAATTTCATTACTAGTAAAAAGATTCCCCGACTAATTCTTTAAATGACCAGTTTGTTCAATAGCAATTCAACTTCCAGCCTACTGCATAGTTGCTTTTGTTCTTCAACCACATCAAATGCTTATAATATGCAGTCTCATTTTACAGAGGCTACACAGCACCTGAGCATGCAATCCATGGGCAGCTTTCTGAAAAGGTCGACATGTATAGCTTTGGTGTGGTAGCTCTGGAAATCATCATTGTGGTGAAAAAAGCAACAATGCAAGGTGTGAACCAGCAAAACAATACCTTCTTGAATGGGTAAGTCCGTTGGAATTGATTACCCTTTATTTTAGTCACCATTACCATTTCAATTTTTTACTCACAAAAATGATTATAGTTGATTTTATTTATTACAAAATGAAAAATGTGATTTGGGTTCATATAAATTATAATGGAAGCACGTACAATAAAATAGGATAAAAAAACAATACCAAAATTATACACACAAAATACCAAGATTTATGTGGAAACCCTTTAAACTAAAATGGAAAAAGCCAAACCACTAGGGGTGGTGCCTTGGTGGTACACATCAGTCTCCGTATGTGAGAGGCATGGGTTCAAGGCTGCCTTCTGACAGTTGACGTTATTTGTCCTCCCCAAGTATGGAGGTGTTTATTGATGTCCTTCTTGAGCATGGAGGTATTTATAGAAAAAATCACTCCATGATGTAAGGCTTATGAAGGTGACTGATTATAATTTCAGTTATTATGATATATACAAATACCAACAAAAAAAGAAAAGATAAGTCACTGGAGAAAAGTAATTATCCGTTATGATAAACAAGTTGTAGATATATACAAAGAAAAATACCCTAACAACTCTCTTTTCTCAAGCCTTATCCGGATACCTCATAAGGCTTCATTGAATACTTAACTAATTCTCTTATAAATAAGACTCCCATAAGTACTTATGCAAAATCATACTCAAAATACAAAACACAACTCTAACAATCTCCACATTGGATTGGATTTTGCACATACCAGGCGAACTCATAGTGAAACAAGTGTCTTCATTCATTATGTAACTCATTAGTTGATCCATCAATTGTCATGCTCTAACACGCATAATTTTACATCTCTTTGCTTGAGAGATCACTCTATCTTCATGCACAAATCAGCATGAATCCACACGCACTCCAACCCGTGTTAGTACATCAACTATGTACTTGATCAAGTATCTCACTTGCATAAGTTACAAAACAATATAAATTACATTCATTTTCCCATATCATCACATTCGCAGGACTTCTTGGATCTCAATACACGATCCAGTACCAATGCATTCTTAGAATCCACAGTCATCATCCGATACAAAACTTAGAAAAACTCAGTTTATCTCCACGTGCTTTTCATGCATCATCAGCATTAGCACAACCCTAGGCCACTAAATAATGCATAATATCTATAGCTTCATGCAGTTCATCTCTCCACCTCAATTTAAACCATCTTCGCACAACATTGACTAAGTGATCACACTAGATCTACTCATGAGATGCTGCTTCAAACCAGATCGGACTTGATTCCCCTTGATCAACTTGATCTGTATGATGCAACTTGATCATGCCCAATAAGGTAGCATCTTCTTGATCTACACCATTCATATGAAGTACGATACCTTGTCTCATTCAAATCTATATATTAGAATCTCTTTGAAATGGTCACCATTTTCAAAATCTTGGTAGTCCTATGATGAAAACATGTTATAATTAACATGATTCATGTTTCTGAATGGTGCCAATCAATTGGGCCTAGCCATCCGATTTTGTTTATTTCACTCATGTATTGGTGTGTATGTGACATTTTGTATTTTTATAAAAAAAATGGTTGTGTGAAAGTTGTTATTCTTTACCAGAATGCAATGCACACAATTTATGTGAAACTTGTTTGTCTGCTTATATGACCTCTTTCTTTCAGACATTGATCTACTTCTATGATCCCATAGAGTTAGAGCAAGACCAAGTTATTAATGGTTCAATAACAGTGTCACAAAGCAAGGAGAATGCAAGATTCTTAAATATTCATCTTGACTATGCGTGACTTTTCTCATTCAATGAACATTTACTGGAAAATATTGATTATCCCTCAACTACCTACCAGTTTCGTTATTTTTCTTTTAAAGCTTATAATGAAAAGTTTGACTGATTTCTCTGTCATTTTTATACGGATTAAAAGATTTTTATTTTAATTGCTATTTCAGTCAATTCCATGCCCACATGAAAGATTTATCATTGCAAGTGCAAATTACAAGCAAATTGCTGATATTACTATTATCATTATTTACTTTCATTCCAAAGGAAAATAAGAACGTCCCGTGCATAGATGTTTTATAATAGTCAACTGAAAAACCATGCATCACTGCTCTGTTCTTCCAAAGGTCACCTCTTCAAAACACAAGTATAATAATAATTTAGAGATATTGTGAAATATTTCTTCTTCAGTAGTGATCATAACTAAAAATGATATTCTTTGACTGAATATATAATGACTAAAGTCATGCTTGGATGCTCAATCGCTCCAGTGTCAATTAAAATTGCTGCCAGCAAAGTAGCCAAAGCTATGTATTCTGATTTCAGCAATTTGGAACTTGAACTTGACCTGAACCAAATTCATTATATTGATACATATCTATTAATTAGTGTCCCAACATGTTGGTTTATGTTCTAACTACATTGCCCATTTCATGTAGCTGTAAATTTTGGTTGCAGGAATGGATGATCCAGATAGCCATTTCATGGACCTGCATAAGGCAATAAATGATGATAAGAGGAGCAGATACCATAGGGACTACTTATCCAATTTATCAGCTGCAATCGGGTGTGTCAGGGCTCTCAAATCTCCACCATGTCATGGTTGTTGCTCAACTTAAATCCTTTGTTGCATAGCTGACTATTCAATGTCTACAATAAAAATCTGGATTGCTACAAACCTTCACATTGTGCTAGCACTGCAGTCTAATGTGTCGATTATATGCATATTCAGAAATTTGCTAACGTCCATGGTTCTGATGCAGCGACAGATTTGATCTGTAGGATCCTTGTTGTAGATCCTATTAAGAGATTAACCATTCCTGAAATTCGCAAACATGTGATCATCATCTTCATCATTTGCCAGTGACCAATACAATACCATTGGTGGAAAAGGTGCAAACCTTCATGCCACTTCATGATGGATTATGTTGCATGGGCTGTACATCAGCTCTCTTTTTTTTTGAGATTTTAAATGACACTCATCCATTGGCGCTAATACCTTTATTCCACCAACTAATAACTCAAATTCAACAACAGCTGATAATACCTTAGTCAACGTTAACATAACATTTATGATATGCTCTTATCATTCAGATTATTTTTTGTTAACATTACTAAATTTCTTGTTGATAATATCTGCCGGATGTCTAACAACCAGGAAGAAAAGAGGAGAAAAGTTCTCTGAAAAAGGTGTAAACTAATTAATCACCAAGGTAAGAATAGATGAAACAGGAATATTAGATGGATAATAAGAGACATGGAAAGGTTGAGAGAAAATTAATTGTGCTTCATTCACTAACTAATTGATAACAAACCGAAATAGATAATATTCCCAAAAATGCATAAGTAGACGACCTGAGGTATGGTGGGCATAAACCTCATTAACGTTCTCTATCACCATCCTTTAAAGAATAATGGTGAACATTAACAGTCACATATTTGAAAAGAACATAATCAAGTTTGCAGGTATTATTATCTTGGAAGTTGGGCCTAGCGACAGGGCATTGATAGGCCATTTGAATATCTTATTTGTCATTATTGGTAAACATGGAAGGTCTCATGCCTTCCTCTTTACTCTTCTAAAAGTCTTTATAAAGTTTTTCCGCCTAGTACATTTATAACAGGCTTTCGTGGGTTCAGCTATATTTAATAATATTGTATTCTTTAAGAGATCATAGCAATCAGCCAAGCCTCATTCGATGGGACTAATTTTTTATTCCAAGTCTGGAACTATGGTTTGACAGTTCCTTTTGTAGACTTTTGGATGCTCTGTTTTGAGGTAAGATGTTTCCTCAAGGAAAGACTATTAATGTTATTTTTTTCATTTAGGTTCTTGACACTGACAGTGGTTCGTGTAGCTTTACTGGTAGAGTTCTCTGTTCTCTAGCCTTTTTAAGAGTTAAATATTTATTTTAGGCTCATAAACCAAATTCATTAATCATTTTAATGCTGAAAAACATATTGTTGTGCTAACTCCAAACTGATAATCCATCTGATCTAGTGCTATTGGAATGTATGGTGGTCTTTTTTCCCACTGTCTTTAATTTTCCCTTAACAACGCTTAAAAAATTAAGTTGTGAGGTTTGAAGGAAAAATTACCTTGGTTCATTCTTTTATGGAGTGTGATAGTTGATTTGAATAATTGGTGGAAAATGATCTCCTTACGTGGTAAAACTTAATTCTAACTCGGAAATCATTTTTTAGGCTTTCATGACATATGGAGAATGCTTCTGTTGTGCAAAATTTTCAGTCCATATGAAAAATGACACTATCACTTGTAGAAATTCTCCTTTTTACCCGTATGTTTTTGTTGCTTACATAAGCATGGCCTGTTGATTATATGTATAGATGGGCTGTGATGGGCCTAAAATTGAATAGGGCATCATCCACAATCTCTCAATGACTCTTACAATTATCACTCCAACATGCAATACTTCAGGAGTGTAGTTATTTCGCAGAGTTTGCATTGGATTTATGGATTCATAACACCAATTTCTTAGTTAAGTCGTAAAATAGACATGGGTTGTTACCAATTGATATTTGTCACATTGACCATCACCCATCATTGGTGCTACAGGGACCTATTTATACAAGATCACATCATGAACATATGACACAAAGGAGCACTTGGATTTATGTTTGAGGCCACAGTCCACCTGCAGGGAAAGTTAATGGGCAATTGGTCTTAAGGTTGTTTCATCTTTATTCCATCCCTACAATAGTTATTTTTGCCTCTATTAATTTGGTGTGTAGTAATTGGCCTCACAATAACTCAAACATTACATGAAGCAATATGCATGGGAGATGTGGTCCATATGCATGATACTAAATCGAGCATGCAGAACACAGAAAATTCCAGTTATCAAACAGTTGAGGATTTCTTGGGAATCATTTTTATTCTCATCCATCTTCAGCTAGTTGCCTGATTGATGTTTAATGAGGTCAACTACAAATTTAGCGCATATTAGGGGCATGATGTTTGTCTTGTGGCTGAAGATGGGGTGGTGGGTATCAAAATGTTCATGTGCCGTTGTATACTTTATTGATGATTTATTCATTTATTTTTTTGTCAACAGTCTGGAGCTCCAGCTGCTGTAATAATGACTGAGGTTTTGCAAACATTTAAGAGATTGAATTTGTGCTCGAAAAAGATTGGACATTACACCATGAAGTGCAAATGGTTACCTAATTTCAGAAAAAATATCCTCAACCTGTAGTTGATACTAATCCACGCATGAATAGCTTCCTCATGTCTGCTCCTACAAATACTGTTGGCAGTATAACTGGTGGAGTATCAGATGTTGCTGTCAAGTTCAAAATGCAGGAGTTTATTGTTAAACAACTCTTTTGTCATTGTCTAATTCTGATTAACTTTTTTGGAAAATATATTGATGGACTTTTGCACATTTAGAAAGTTTCGAAAGGGGTTCTATTATTATTATTTTGGGATTGGTGAGATCTGTTCAGAAAGGGTGGCAGATGACATTCTCAGTTATTTTATTTTTCCATCCTAGTTCAACTGGAGAAGGAATGCTTGTCCAATACAGACTAGCTAAAATTCACTGAGCAGAAAAACCCTTCCACTGGAGATACTCAGATCAAGAGAGTTGATGGCAATGTTGCTGTCATTACAGAACAAGTATTTCAGAAAATCGAAGATCGCAAACATTATTATCAAAGAATTGTGCAATTCAAGATCTTTTGGACATCTTTGTACGCTTTAAAACAAACAAGGTTGTTGATGTCTTGAATAAAAATACGATTTTTTGCAGTTTGTAGCAAAATGTATGCAACAATGTATTGTATTCTAATTCGATTTAATGAATTTAGTTATTAATTAATCTTCTACAAATTTTCTTATGCAAAATTTAGAATAGGTACAATGTGTTTGAAAAATTAAAATATGTGGCTTTCTGTGATTAATTGGATGCTATACGTGTCAATTATATTTTAACATAATGGGACGGAACAGAAAACTGAGAATGCGCTCTCTCCATGCCCATCATTGTCTTTTTTTTTCCCCAAATACATTCAAAATCACAGCAATAAAGAAGTATCAAACTAATAATTAAGAAAAAAACCAATCTTATGCCAAAATAGATTGAGCATTCAAATAAAATAAAGTTGCAAACCGACAATTAAATTTGAATGTGTAAATTTGAAAGGAGAAAAATCCATATGGTCGTTTAGTCATTACTAGAATCCATCTGTATACATATGTTTTAAAATTTTTATTATTTTTGTATGCATATGTTTTTACAATTTTTATTACATTTATAATTAATTTCTTTAATTTTTATTTAACAAGCAATAAGACAGATGAATATGCATTCTTCATATTTGAAAAACTAAACTATATACTTGTATATCTTAGTTTAAAAAATCTAATCATACGCATCCATTGGTAATCAATTTTTATAAATTTAATTTCATCTTGTCATTTTAATTTGATTTAAATTAATCTTTATTTTAAAGTTTAAATTATAATAAGCAATAGAAAAGATGAATGAACTGTTAGAGCTTTAGAAAACTTAGCTTACTAAGTTTGCAAAATAAATCAAAATAATAAATTTATTTCATTTATAATTAATTAATTGATTTAATTTTTATTTTAATTATAAATAATATTTATTTTTATTATTATACTTAATTATTAATTTTGGTACATATAAGTAAATAATCGTTTAAATTAAATATTTTGTACCAACCTAAGTTTTTGGACATTTAAATTATGATTTTGGAATTACTATGAAAAATAGAATTCAATATAAAAGTTTACAGTTAGATGTTAGATTGAGGTGGATTCAGTAAATAATTTTTTTACTAATATAAAAATACTTAACTATTAAATTAGTCCCAAAAATCATATATATTTAGTTTATTTAAATCTAAATTATAGTTTTATATCAAAAACTTTTCATTGAACTTTATTTTAGAGGTATTTTATAACATGAAAATTTTTTAAAAATGTTTTATTCAATGTAAATATTTATTAAATTACTAATTTTACATTGATTTCACTTGAAGTAAATAAATTTTATTATAAAATTTCTATTCAATATAGTTATCTTATATATTTAAATTATAATTTTGGACATATAATTGATCCGCTCCTAAAAGGTCATATATATTTATTTTGTCTAAACCATTACTTTGTTAATTAAATATTTATATATGTTTATATTATTAAATGTTAATTATAGTTATATATAATTTAAATAAATATAATTTATAAAATTTTATTTTTAAAAGTCAATATAATAATTATAGTTTTATATATTTATTTAAAAATTTTATTTTATTAAATTTAAATTAATTATGTATTTAATTGAAATAATAATTTATTATTAATTTTTAAAATAAAATTCAATAGTTGATATGTTTTAAATTTTTATATAGACTATAAAAATTATTAATATCAAGGTTTAATCATTATTAAACTAAATTATAGTTTAATCACTATTAAACTAGTCAAAAAAAGTCATGTGCAATTATATATTAAATCTAAATTGCAAGTATATAGAATTTAAATAGATATAATTTATTATATTTTTATTTTTAAAAAGTCATATATAATAATTATTACAATTTTATATATTCATTTTAAATTTTTTCATTTAGTTCAAATTAATTAATATTTTTCTAAATTTTAGCATCATATAATTATTTAGTTTTAAAATTATTTAATAAAAAAAGGGTTTGCATAGTTTTATAACGAATTACTAAGAATACATCTTTTGCAAAATACATAAATTTATTTAAAATATTTTAGAAAATATTAAAATTAGATGTCATTAGATGTAGTTAAATATAGTTAGATTTGGTTAGATACGATTAGATGCAGTTAAATATGATTAGATCCAGTTAGATTTAGGTAGATTTCATTAAATCCTATTATCTGAGTTTTAATTTTCATAATTAAGGTATAAATGACCTTATAAGGGGCTTACGATCATATTACAGGTGTTAAATTGGGATTAACTTGTTGATCTAAAAAATGGATGTGATTAGATGCAGTTAGATCTAGTTAGATGTGATTAGATCTAGTTAGATGCTGTCAGATATAGTTAGATGCGATTAGATGCAGTTAGATATTGGTAGATGTCATTAGATTAAAGTGAACTTCATTAAATTCTATTATCTGAGTTTTAAATTATGTAATTAAGGTATAAATGATCTTATAAGGAAGTTAAGATTATATTATATCAAAAGTTAGATCTAGTTAGATGTTGTTAGATGATGTTAGATATCATTAGATGCCATTAGATGCTATTAAATGAAGTTAGATGTTGTTAGATGTCATTAGATTAAGGTGGATTTCATTAAATCCTATTATCTGAGTTTCAAATTCTGTAATTAAGGTATTAATGACCTTATAAGGGGCTTAGGATCATATTACAGTTGTTAAATTAGAATTAACTTATTAATATCAAAAGTTAGATTCAGTTAGATGTCGTTAGATCTGGTTAGATGCTATTAGATGTCATTAGATGTAGTTAGATGTTATTAGATTAAGGTAGATTTCATTAAATCTTATTATCTGAGTTTTAAATTATGTAATTAAGGAATAAATGACCTTATAAAGGGCTTAGGATCATATTACAGGTGTTAAATTAAAATTAACTTATTAATATCAAAAGTTAGATTCGGTTAGATATCGTTAAATATTGTTAGATATTATTAAATCTGGTTAGATACTGTGAAATGCAGTTAGATGTAATTAGCTATCATTAGATTGAGGTGAATTTCATTAATTCCTATTACCGAGTTTTAAATTCTGTAATTAAGGTATAAATGACCTTATAAGGGGCCTATGATCATATTACAAGTGTTAAATTAGAGTTAACTTATTAATATCAAAAGTTAGATCTGGTTAGATCTCGTTAGATGATGTTAGATTTTGTTAGATGCTGTTAGATTTTGTTATATTTAAAAAATAAAAAAATATTAATAAATTTTCAAAAAATCAGAAATAAATTTTGAAATTGTTATTTATGAGGGTCATTAATTATATGAACTTTAAATTATGTAACATAACTCTTTATATAAAATATATTTTTCAATTTTACCAATTATAATGAAATCTTATCAAAAAGTAATTTTTGTACACAAATATTTTTAAAAGTATCAAATAATGAAAAATTATGTCTACATATGTTTCAATGGTTAATCCAGCAAATGAATGAAATAGATTGAAATTATATATATAATACAAATTTTATCAAAAAACCAATTATACTTGCGCTTTTAAACAAATATACTTACATAGTAAAATTATTACAATAACCTTACTTTCTTTTTTTCCTCACAGAGAAGACTTCCCATAAGTTGGACCCCATAATTTCCTTGCCCCAACCCTATTTACCAATTTCCCAATTGCATAGTGTTTGACAACTGCAGGCGGCAGCATCCACATGCATTGTAATAATACAACAGACGACTTTCTCACAACGAGAAAAAAAAAGTCAAAAAATCATATATTCAAGAGTACGAATTATGTTAGGTGGCTGGTGCAATAGTACCATCTTCCAATCCAATAATGGACGATAAGGAAAAAAAATTATAGCTTTTATGCCTTTGGGATGAGATGGAATGCATATCTCCTCAACATGAGTGGATCGCTTTTCCCCTTTTATGGTGTCCATGATTGTGCCATCCAACCTCACACCATTGTTCCCACTATTTCTTTTAAAATTCACAATCGCATGATGCTGTTAAGAAGAAGTAGAAAAAGGCTACCACTTCGATTATATGCTATTCATTTAAATCATGGGGAGAGTTTAGTGGTCCACGGAGAGATAGGCTTACCATGAATTAAATAATGACACCATTAACGTATTGTTCGCATTACAAAAAAAAGCATTTATGCGTGTCGGCGTGCTGATGGAATATCAAAATGGGCTATTTACCTTTACTTCCCCATCTTTTTGAGATTTTTCTATATCTTGCTTGCTGTCCGGTGCGGTCCAAAAAATGTTTTTTTGGTAAGTATGGGTCCCGTTTAGCTTGCATTATTTTACGTAATTTTTAAAATTTTAGTATTTTTTTATCATTAAGAATAAAAGGGCATAAATGAATGTGTTGCCATTAACGGTCTATAGCCTTATTTAATTATGCTAACCTTTTATGGATGATGGGCTGTTAGGGTTGAGATTAGGCTGCAAGCGTACACAGAATACAGATAATAACGTGGATCGGCTTTAAGCGTATTCTACTAGAGAAAAGAGTAATTTATTAATCATCAAACAATTATAATTTTCCTTTCTAGATAACAGATTATCTCTCTCAGAGAATCTTTCTTACTAAGACTCTTTTAATTGTCTATGCTCTCACATACAAAACCCCATATAGACTATATGTCTTTCTCTAATTCCGACACATAACTCGCGTAACTCATACGTAATTCCAGACTCACTCAATTAAAATACACATAATACATGACACACTAACATGAATAATAAGTGGTAAATAGTGTGAGATGAATTAAAATAGACAAATATTATTTGGTGCAACTGAAAATAAATTGTAGAATCGCATAAGGATTGAGAAGGTAAAATGAAAATAGTACAAAATTAATTGTGCATGAAGGACAAGCTATTTATATATATAAAAAAAAAATGGGCGAGAGCAGTCTTTAATTAATGGATGATTTGTGAGTGGACAGGCGGAATATAATCACATATAAAGATTCTAGAAAATCCAACAACGTAATAAGAATAATAGCTATATATGCCAAGAAGTAGGAATATGAATAAGAACTAGCTAGCTATGTATATATGTATCACGTGACGAATGATTCAATTAACCTGGTCATTGGTGCAATTTTCATTAATATGATGTGATCATTCGGCATAAAACAATTAATATTGGGAGATGCTGATTGGATTTAGGCCCCTATGTTGGGCCCACCCACGTGCCAAAAAACGTACACCATTCTGATGAGGATGCATATTTTTCTGCGTGGATGACAGGCAAGACCATACCAAGCTATAAAATAGCCAAAACATGACAACTTGGCGTGGAAATTCCTGTCTCCTCCATTTCAGGTGCGGTTTAGCTCATCCATGCCTGTACCCAATTCCAATAAGGGCTTTCTTTCATTTCTCTACATTAATTTCTCCAATTACACAAATAAGTAAAGCATTTATATGACAGAGAAGCCAGTGTTTTGACATCCGACCCAACAATGTATTTGTTTTATTTTTAATTTTTCTTTTTATAAAATTGTTGTTATATATATATATATATAAATTTTACCTTTATTAAATATGTATATATATTTCTAATTTCTAATAAAGGCATATTTTTTAGTAATTTTTAAATGACTAAAATATCTCATGTATGCATGTCAGCAAAGAATGATCAAGTTATTATATGAATTAAATATATATATATATATACCTAGAATAATAGTTTTACAAAAAGAAAAATTAAATAATTAAAACAAATAAATTAATCAATTTTCCATAAATTAGCTGTACGTTTGACATATCCGGAAAAACGAAGTTTCGGTCAAAAAAAAGCCAAAGGAAAGCTCGCTCTTTCTTCTGCGGACCGACTAGTTAGCTTTAATGCCTGTATATATATATACACGTGATTGAGAAGTCTTCTATCGTGGAATTGTAGGTTCTCAATTTGCTAATTGTGGTTTAAAAAGACAGAAGCTAGAATAAAATGGGTGGAAGAAATGGGCAAGAATAAGTAGTTGAGATATTCCTTTTGGGCAGTGTCTCTGTACAGACCCTCCATGCATGGAGATGCACGCTAAAAATTTTCTTTTCTAGTTAATTTTTTTTTCCAAATCTAAGTAATTTATTTTAGAGAAATGATACTATTAGTCAGGACTATATAAATGACTTACTTATCTCACCTTAAAAAGCTTATTTATTTTTTTTTGCTTTTTGTTCCATAAACTTATTAACAAAAATATTATTTAACATATAAAACAAGTTTTATTATTTTTGAATATGTATATATTTTTTAAAAAAAAATTAAACATAGGGATATTTTAAAATGACTAAAATAACTTTATATTTAAATCTCAAAAATATATATACATATATTCAAATATGGTAAAACTTAGTTTATATGTTAAATACACTTAGATAAACAAGTATATGAGAAAAAGCAAAGAAAAATTAAATAAATTTGTTAAGGTAAGCTAGGTAAGTCATTTACTTAGTTCGAGCTAATAAAATCATTTCTTTTTATTTTATTCATTATCGTTTGTTTTATGATGTTATTAAAAAAATGTCCATGGGCCATATTTGCTATATATATATATATGTACATGAGTAAATTATAAAAAATATTTAGATTAATTTACACATGTATTATAATATAAAAATACTTTATAAAATCACTTATTTAAATAAAAATGATATTTTAGACCGTTTAAAGGTTCAAAATATTATTTTAAAATTAATATTTTAACATTAAATTATTTTTTAATTCATTTATATTTACACTAGGTCATCTAATATTACAACCAGTACATGAATAATTCTCATAACCTAGAGAAAAGCTTCCTAGAACACCTTCAACGCTAAGGGGACATTTTTATAACCCCCACTACTAGGGAGGAGGGAAGGGTCGAATTTGTAACCTCGGGCACTAGGCCCAATGTGCAAACTACTGTGCCTCAATGCTAGTTGCAATATTAAACCATTTTATTAAATTAATTTTATACATTTATATATGAAAATCACATATAAAGATATTGGACAAATAACAAAATTTTCATAATAATATAAATGATACCAAATACTAAAGATGGAATGAATTTTTTTTTATCAACCAACAACATTTTAAATACAGAAAGGTTACGTAGAAGCTAGCCCAAATATATAAATCAAACAACAGTATCATACCTTTACTTTACACTTTCGATGAAATGCAACCCACAAAAATTTGTAATGTTATCAAAATGTGTAGGCAACACTGAAGAATTCAATGGTATTGATTGTATAGAAATATTTCTTCTATTTTAATAAGGGAGGCATTTGGGAAAGTAATGAGGAAGGGAGGAATGGAAGCTCAATTTCAATATATTTCAATCATTTTACCTACCTTAACTACCTAATTTTTTCATTTTTACCTTATACTTTAATATTTTTTTACGTAGCTACCCAATTTGTTTTCTTTTTACTCCTATTATATCACATCACTTTTATAATTCTTAAAAAATTTAATTTTCCTGCTTTCCACTTATATTCCCAAGCACAAGCACAACCTGAGCATATTTTGAGGGAGAATTTATATTACCAATCCTTTTGTTTAACTAAAAATAATTCGTTGACTGCATTCTTTTTATGATAGTTACTTCGTTGACTACTTAAGCACCAAGTCATGCCACCAGTCCACCCTCTGGTTTCCTCAATAAATAACTTAGCTTCATCCTAATTAAAAAGTATTTAATTAATCCTTGCTTGCATAATCAAGTCTACAGGTTCCGTCATCAAAAAAGGAAAGTTCTGCAGGATTTGAAACGATTTGCCCAGATGGGCTTGTGATCTTGGTAGCACAAGAAGGTGTTTTTCGTAGTTTTTTCAAGAAAATATGTTTCGAACTGTGGATATATATTTTTTTATTTTTTAAATTTACATTTTTAGGGTGAAATGACTTAAATGCCAAAAATGTTGATTTTTGAAAATTAAAAATATATTTGTATCTAAAAATTATAAATTTTGGTGTGCTAATTAAATACACTTGAAAAATATCTTCATTAAAAAACAAAAAATACACCTTTTGACGTGGACAAGCTAACATATTGTTGTACCTGCACGGGCTAACAAAATGATAACCGTTCATAAATAGGAATTCGTATCATAATCTCAATTAGCTTCACCGTTTACAATATTGAAGAGGCTCATGAATGCTGGTGTAATTAAATAAATATTATATATATATTCTGGCATTCTTCTAGTTCAGTTATTTTGAATTGTAACACTGAAGTCTTATATATTTTGTTTTACTTATTTTTTTCGTTAATTAAATTTTTTTCCAACACTCTTTATTCGCATGTTTGCGCATTAATTCAGACCTTTAATTATGGCCTTGGTGGACTTTGCCGGAGCGTATTAGGTAATAGCTAAAGTTCTTGAAGCTGATAAGTAGTTGAATTAAATTTAAGTAAAAACTGTTTAATGTAGTTAAAAATAAATGGCTTAAATTTAGTAACGACATTCTTTAAATTTTAATTTAATAAATAGATAATAAAATATTTTTTAAAGTTAGAAAAATATATAAAAATTGTAATTATAATATTTATATTTTTCCCTAAATAAATGAAATTGAAATATCATTAAAATAATTTAAATGTTTGGAAAGATATAAATCAATTTAAGAAAGATACATACAGTTATAAGATAAAATGCAAAAGAATAGTTTTTATATAATATATAATAGTGCATTTTAGAAATCAAGTTAAAATAAGCTCAAAAGCACCCTGGCAGCAGCTTATCACATGCCAAAATGACTAAATACGTCTTATCAGGTAAGTGTCACCAAACATTACTGGTCTCGAGAAGCAACTAGTTTAAAGTCAAATAAAGCTCATGGGTGCATGCATGAAATTTGGCCAAAACTCAAGGATCAACTGAGAATAAGTCAAATGCTATTTTGTCACGTTTAAATTTACTTGTCATTTTTATGGAAATTGAAGGCAGGCACATGGGTGAAAGAGGGAAACTACAAAGGCAAGCATGAAGTGGGGCAGTCCCCTGCGGCTGGCGGTAGCTGGGCTCCTGCTTCCTCTATTTAACATATATTTTTTATTTTTTATTTTTTATGGATATATTATGTTAAATATATTTAATTTATAAACCAATTTTAATTATTTTTGGAGATGTATGTATATTTTTTCGATTTTTAAAAACATGTGTATTTCATGATTTTCAACGTAATTAATCAAAATAACAAAAACACACTTGCTTTTAAAAGTCTAAAAAAATATATTCACCTCTCTAAAAATAGTAAATTTGGATTTATAGATTATACATCCGAATTAACATATTTATAAAAAGTAAAATCATAAAAATATGATTTTGGGCCGGCCTGCATATGATGGGCCGGGATGCTTGAATGGCTCTTTATCATGCTACGTTGGGTTAAAAGACGTTTTATTTTTATTCCTCATAAAAAGATGTATTTTTATATTTATATTTATATTTTTCACTAAAATTTTTTCCAAGTTTATTTATTTGATATACCAAATTTACAAGTTTTGGATATATATGTATATTTTTTATTTTAAAACATAACATTTTCAAGATATTTAAATCATTTTCACCCAAAATCTGTTGCTTTTTGAAATCAAAAGAATATATACATATATGTAAAAATTATAAAATTTTAGTATATGAATTAAGGTTGTGTTTGGGAACAAGTAAAACTTTTGATGAAAAGTTTTGAAGAGTAAAAGTTATCAAATGATGTGATGTGATGTGATGTGATCTAATAGGGGTAATGATGAGTAGTAAAAATGATAAAATTTTAAAAAATAAATTAGTTGTGTAGATAGTTATGTAGAAATGATTAAAAAGTAAGATAGTTGTATAAGAAAATGTGAAAAAATAATTAAAAAATATGATAGTTGTGGAGAATGAAAAGTTTTAAATTAAAAAGTTCTAATGTAACAACTTTTAACCATTGCCAAACATACTTGGTACAAAATTTTCATAAAAAAAATAGACTTTGAACAGGATCAAATGGTTAAGTGATTACTAGTGAAATTAGGCGAAAAGTCTCGGCACCAGTGGCCACTGACAATAGCCTAGTTGAAAGTTGAAACAACTGACTGCAGGAGACCATGTACATTTGGGACCCCCATTCAGTGCTCCCAAGAGCATGCATATATATATTTTTATTTTATTTTTTTGAAAATATTTTCATAAACATGTTAGCCCAAGTGTATTTAACATATATATTAATTTTTACCATTTTTGGAGATTTTTAGATATTTATTTTTGATTTTTGAAAATCAGTGGCATTTTAGTAATTTAAAATTACGTAAAATGCCACTGAT
>JAXCLR010000092.1:43635567-43649661 GCA_035584095.1 Annona squamosa
GATGGAGGCATTCACCGAGTTGGGGCTCTCCGTCAAGGAGACAATCGTCTCATTCAGCTGCTATGGGCCTGACAAGGTTGTGGACACGTGAAGCAGCAATCGCTTGCCGGAGCCGTCAGCACCGACCGGAGCTGTGAATGTGCAATTGATGACGACGATGGTGTAGACGCGGCCATATCTTACAACTCTCCAGTTTATTTTATTTTATTTTATTTTTTTTTATTATTATTATTTTTTTATATGAGAAATTGTATACGCGTAGTAGTCCCATAGTTAAAAATTTCTCTCATCATCTGGCGAAGTCCTACTCCCTTGTCCCCGACAGATCTGCCTTTTTCAAAGTTGTATCCAAAAACCCAACTTCTGACCAGCCATGATTCCGACAGCATTCAACCTCCACGACGGCAACCCTTTGTCGACACAGCTTCACACCAATAACTCCCACCATCTCTCCTCTGAATCCGGCATTAAGGCAACAATCCACATCCTCGGAAAATAGGCCCGGCATCTCTGATTCACTGTGACCCAACGCTGGCATCCCCCATCTCCGGTAGCCCTGCCAGATTCGGCAATAAATCCCATCCAATTGGCAGTGCTCTTCACATCCATCCCAACACGGATCAATCATCACACAGATGTGCGTCCGCATCATCAAGCCCCAACCAGTGGTGATCCTCGCCATCTAGCTCATTGCTTGGGCACCAAGCAACATTGCTTAGAGATGAAGTAAAGGAGAGAACCCAGCCGTATTCGACATGTAAGAACTAGTGGATAAAAAGTATAACCAAGGGAGATAATTAAATATCTAGCACATGCCACAGTCCCACACTACTAACAAATCAGGACACTCCACGTCAACAGTCCCTTTGGCCAAAAATGCCTATAAAAACCCACCTCTTCCATACATTGGGACACAAGAAGCCCCATCAGAGCTAGGGGGTTCCTCCTCCACCTGTCTTTCTCCTCCTTTTGTCTTCATTTCTCTCCTTTCCAGCCACCCAAGCCCTATTAATAAACTGCTTCCTACATCAAAAAATCCAACGATTGCTACTGTCAATTATTCCAACCCTCTCAAAATGCCCTCTTTATTTTTATTATTCCGTTGCATATGATTTGCCTATAATCTAGTCTCTATTTATGTAAACTGGTACTTTATCCATCAATGCAATATTTGAGTTTTAATCTTCCCAAAAAGATTAGTGGTGACTCCCCTCTTTTATATTTTGCTATTATTTTTATTTTAACATTTTAATCTTTATTTATTACAATAATATCTATTGTAGCATCGATCGCCTGCGAAAGGGGTGCTATAGCTTGACAACTCCACTAGGGACGACCATATTTTGTTAAATCACCATCCTATGGCATACAAAAAATTGAGGGCATTTTTATTTTCACTTTTGTGGCATTACACGTGATTAACACAAGCTTTTAAGTCCATAGATAGGTGCCAGGAGATAAAAAAGCATGTTGAAAAAAATCTCTGTGACCAAACCTAAGAAGTTCTCAAGTTTGGAGTTGTTCAACAGATTTTGACCACGACTCCACTTTGACATGAAGGTACCCTTCTGCGCTTCATCCATGTTGTAGCAAAAATCAGCCACAACAAAGCAGGACAAACAAGGGTGCAACGAAGTACAAACAAGAAGGGAAATGCTGAAAAAGAATCTGCCCAAAAGAACCTAAAATATTTTTAGGTTCGGTGGCGTAAAACCAGCTTCGCTCATAGTCAGCTTTGGGTTTGCACGTTCATATCAGCATCCCATATTTTATATCAAAAAAGGCATTATTGCTAACTATCATTTACAGTTCTACTAATCTTTGAGCTAGTTTGTATACAGGGAGCTAAAGGGCAGCTCTCCCATCCTCTTTTTCATGGCTGACGCAAGTTTGAAGGCATGTTGCTGTTTTACGACAAAAATAAGTTGAAATGGAGATTTAAAAGGATGTGTCAAAGTCTGGATGAGGTAGAAAGGTGATGAAAAGAGCCCATAATTAGGCTTGAAAAGTTTCCTGGTCCAGTGACGTCCAGAAGCATTCCAACGAAGTAGCGGCAAGCTAGCGACAGATTTTCAAGCCCAAAGATGATTAATCAACTTTTCCACCCTTGGTTCTGAAACAAGGGGCATCATATTGTATTTTTGTAATTCTCCTTTGGTTTCTCACCAAAAGAAAGAAAGCAAAAAAAGGTAAAAAAGAAAAGCAAAAAACAGTGGAAAAAATAAAGAAAAGATATATTTCAAAGTTCTAGTTGCCTTCAAGCCAAAGCTACACACATGGAGCTGACAAATCATTTTTCAAAAAAAAAAATGCGTTCTCATTTTAAAAATGGGATCAGACAATGCAACAAATGCAACGGACGAATGACATGATCTACAAACTGTTAGAGTAATGCCAATCAACAGCATCAAGCATCATCTTCTTCATCACAACATCAGCAAACAACAACTTCAGGCTCGCAACTTATTCCAACTCAAAGATCACATGACCTAATGAATATATAAGGCCAAATAGAAGAGGCCAAGAGATAGAAAGAAAAATTAAGCGACAGCAAAGGAAGGACCTTTCTTTAGTAAAAATTGAAGACTTATGCCAATTTTCAAATACACAACTACCTTAAAATTTCAAAATGCCAACCCTCCCTATCTATGAAGGAGGCTCATCCCCACATACCTATCTCAAGACTTTTTGCAATATTTTATACCCTCTAGTAAAAAATGAAGAAATTCTGATTGTGTTATTCTAATATAGCTTGAGAGGGGATGCCCTTGAATAGTATACGTCACTCGACTACAAACAAATCAAAACCTGGGAGCATCTATCTCTAACTTTTATGGATCAATTTTCCTATATATTAAATGTTACACCTAAGAGGGCTGACTTAGAGGCCTTAAGGCAAAAAGATGGCGAGACCTTTTTGGAATACATGACTAGATGGTAAGCCTTAACAGCAAAAATGAAGGTCCCCTTACCCCTTAATGACTAAAAATTCATCATCATCAACTCAACACACCCAAATATCTCTGAGTATTTGGTCTCACACCCCTTTACCAACTTTACACAACTACTATAAAGTGGTAGAACAAGTTGAAGATGGCTTAAGAAAGGAAAAGTTTTTTTCATTATCACAACAAGGGGATGCTATTTATTTCAAACAAGTAAACCAGATGCCTCAAGTGGTGGACATTGATATGGAAGTTAATTTTGTCAATGGAAATGCCAAAATTTTTAACCCTTATATTTTCATAACAAAAGTTCAACCCCATAATACTCCTATTATCTTGCAAGGCTGAAATGTCAACCCTATTACTCTTCAAAGAAAATGTGCCGACCCCATCATTTTATTAGAAAAATCTACAAAGTCTGTGCAAGAAAATCCAATTTCATATGAACCACCTATAGTGGAAAGACAACTCTTTAGTATTTTTCTTACAAACTCAAAAACTCCACTCAAAATAGCTGGCCCATCAACTTTGCCTCACCTGTCTTCAGAAAATGTCTTTATTCTAGTCAACTAACTAACATGCCTACAGTCAACAAATGTATGGAAAATTCCAAGGCTCCTCCATCACCACCTCTACTATCCATACAAAAGAAACATTGTCATCATCACAACCATTCGCAATCACAGAAGGTGAGATATTAGTCTTATCAATGAACTAGGCAAACATCTCAGAGAAAGAGCTTCAGCTAAAGATCACAAATTTCAAGAAGCTTTGCAAAAGAAAAGCCAAGTAGAAGAGATGACTCACAAGCCATAAATGAACTTATTCCTCACACAGATAATCAAGCAGATACAGTTAAAAAGCCTTAACAAATCAACATCAATGCAGGCAATGTCGACAAAGTCAAATAAGTAACAAGGTTAGCCCAAGAAGCCGCAAAATGTGCAGGATACACAACCATCATCAGTCAACCCATTGTCATAGATACATATTTGTCAACACATCCACAAGAGATATTTCAAAATAGCTACCAGGCAGTCTTTCCATTAAGCTTGGTAGAAAAAACGCCAACAACATGTGAAGATAACATTTCACTAGGGGCAACATTAATTTCAAAATAATTAAAGGCCATGCTCTACAAAAATGGGGGAGCCACAACAAATATCACGCACAAGAAGCCGACTACCAAAGCTACCTGTCAAAGCAACATTAAATTCAAGCAACAGAAAAAAATTTATAAACAAGTGTTGAAGGGCAAAAGGTGAAGAAAATATATTTATATTATCTTAAAGCGTGGGGGCAGGCAATTTTGAAGAAAAAGAAAAGAAATTATTTTTATAGTAAGTCATATCTTGAAATAAATAAGGTGTGGGATCCTGGAGGCAAAGCTGCATGAAGAAAGGTATTTATGCATATATATATATACATATACTCTTTCAAAAAAAATTTCTAAAGAAAAGAAGAAAAAAAAGAAAGAGAAAAAAGAAAGAGAAAAAAGAAAGAAAAAAGGGAAAAAAAAAAAGAAAAAGAGAGAGAGAAAAGAAAAGGAGAGAAAAAAAAAGAAAAGAAGAAGAGAAAAGATTTTACTAAAGGGGAAGATAATGAAGTTGATGGCTAAGAAGACCGCAAATTGTGGAATCCCCAAAATTTTTGAGGGTGTCATATTCTTTACCATTAACCGATAATTTGCCTCTGGCAAAAGGAGACAATTGTTGACACCCCACTTTTGGGATAAAATTAAATCATTTCAAGCCATTGGATGAGGTGCAAGTTTGAATCAAATTATATTCAAGGATATGTCATTAGCATCGAATTTACACCATTTGGGCTCACTGTGTAATTTAAAGCACATTCCATGAAACTGGACGGTTCGGATCGTTGGATGCAACCCGCTCGTGCATAAGTTTCTATATTGCAACAAAGTACCAAAAGACCAACTCCTCATCTTCCCAAATCGAATGACCTCATCGTTGACGGAGCTCCTCCCTTGGCTGTCATTTGCGATCTCCTCCCACATCCATCCAACGGATGATCGGAGCCGCTCATCGGTCTGACAACGTACTCACCAATATCAGTCTTCTCCAACGAAGCCCTACTCCCTCATCCATAGTAGATCCGCCTTCTTCAAAGTTGCATCCAAAAACCCAACTTCTGACTAGCCTTGATTCTGATAACATTCAACCTCCACGGCGGCAACCCGTTGTCGACATAGCTTCATACCAACAACTCTTGCCATCTCTCATTCGGATCATGCATTAAGGCAACAATCCACATCCTTGCAAAACAGGCCCAGCATCTCCGATTCACAGCAACCCAACGCTGGCGTCCCCCATCTCCGGCAGCCCTGCCAGATTCGGTAATAAACCCCATCCAATAGGCAGTTCTCTTCACATTCATCTCAACACGGATCAACCATCACACGGCTGTGTATCCACATCATCAAGCCCCAACCAATGGTAATCCTCATCGTCCAGCTCATTACTTGGGCACCAAGAACATTGCTTGGAGATGAAGTAAATGAGAGAACCCAACCATATTCGACATGCAAGAACCAGTGGATAAAAAGTAAACTGAAGGAAGACAACCAAATATCCAGCACATGCCACAGCCCTACACTACCAGCAAATCAGGACAAGCCACGTCAACAGTCCCTTTGACCAAAAATGCCTATAAAAACCTAAGCTCCTCCATACATTAGGACACAAGAAGCCCCACCAGAGCTAGGGGGAGAGGAGTGTCTGCCTTGCCCAACTTCTTTCCTCCTCCACCTCTGTCTTCCTCCTTTTCTTGTCTTCATTTCTCTCCTTTCTAGCCACCCAAGAATTAGTAATAAACTGTTGTCCTACATTAAAAAATCCAACGCCTGCCACTGTCATTATTCCAACCCTCTCAAAATGCCCTCTTTATTTTTATTATGTCATAGCATATGATTTGCCTGTAATCTAATCTCTGTTTATGTAAACCGGTACTTTATCCATGGATGCAATATTTGGGTTTTAATCTTCTAAAAAAATCAATGGTAATCTCTGTAATCTAATCTTTGTTAGTTTCTTAATAAAACTAACATGAGTTCATTCTCAAAAATGTTTCAATTCAAACAAAAATAGTTACCATATGCACAACTTCTAAGATGGGCTTTGTGGTTCTTCCAAATTGAATTTTATATAAAAACACCTTACTAAAAAAAATGTTCTTACAAATTTTCGTCCTAGGCACCCATACTCCTCTATTTTCCATTATGGACTTTATTCCATATTCGCCCAAGGAAGTCCAGGTCATTATCATTCTAAAGCTTCTTCCTGTCCAAACAAATCATAATATGAGTCAATTTTGAAAGTGGTCATTAGAAATCATGGTCTTTTATTAGAGGATTGTAGTCCCACCTAGAGTACCCATTCCTTTCAATATTCTCTATCAGAAGATTATATATTGAATTCCCAAAAGAAGCTTTGTGCTTATTTTAGTATTTGTTTGAAGAATACTACATCGTGTTCATATTTCATAGATTCCACTTGTTCTTCTATCTTTGAAATTGTCTCACCAACTCCATTTTCGAAGAATAACAATAGTTATTCAAATTGTTATGATAATTTGCTTTGGCAAACTAGTGGTAAAGGCAAAACACACTATGGTCAATACATGCTAGTTAGATTTTACAAACCTATTGTGTATGCTTCCTCTTAGAAACTACATCACTTAAATCTTGCATAACCTCTATATGAAATATTTTTTTATCCTCCAAAAGTCTCCATTGAAGAAGCATATGATTATGATCTTAGCATGTGGAAACATCAACCTAATTAGACAAGTTTTAAGAGAAATATGGTAGCAATCAATAGGTACAATCTAGTTGAAATACCATCTCATATTATGAATGGATATGACACTTATGACCGGATACCATCGAGTTAGTGTTAGGATTTACCAAACACTCATCCAGTATATGGATTAATAAGAAGAACAGCAGCAGGCGCATAGAATGCAAATCCCATTGACATCATCAATATCATCAAGCCCATCTAGCAGATCAAATGCCTACAATGATCCTAGTTCTATTGCCAAGGGTTTGATTAACAACTTTACTAGCTTTATTAGGATCTATTTTCTTTAAAGCATTTAGTCAGCTTTGAGAAATCTACTTTCTCTAAAGTATTCAATGAGCTTTGATTTCTTTCACTACTGTATATGAAATTATATCAGCTATGTACTTTACTTTATATGTACTACGTGATAATAACACATTTGTACATATTATCTTGTGCAAAGATTCTAAATTTCATAGCTTGTTAAATCCAAAATCCTATGTATGTTGTTGTAACTTAGTTTAAAATCAAGGAAGTGTATCAGTGTGTCGACATGCCAGTACTTCCTACTTACCGTCTCTTTAGTCTCTCTCCTCTCTTGCTTTTGCTTGTACTTCCTTCCAATTTAGCTAAAATCTCTTATGTTTAAACATACAAAATAAATATGTATTTTTAAAATTGATAAAAGTTGATTTATACAATTTTATGTAAAATTTTGGTTTATACGTTAAAATATACATACAATAAAAATTGTATAAAAATTTTTCAAAAGAATTTAAAAATATATTTTCGGTCCTGTCACAAATGGGGCCATTTGCCACCAAGGGTAAATGATCGCTAGGCATTCAAGAATCTTTTATCCTTTGAAATAAGTATAAGAAGGTAATTTTTGGTAATTTTGGGTTGGGCTAGTTCTTTCCCTTTTGTAGTTGTTGATGTATTTCTCCCTATTGTGTAAGATATAGTTTGATGAAACTAGTTCATTAGGTGGGCCACATCTCATACAACGTGGTGGTGATTTTGGATCTTCCTTTATATTGCCTATGCACCTTTCTCTAAATTTTGTTAACTATCCACTCATCATTAATTCTTATTTATGAAATAATTTCCATATTTTGCAAAAACCTGGGCCACTAATTAAATAGGTCATGAATTCTTCTTTCTTTTAAAAATTTTGTACAAGTTTTCCATGCATGATTTAGTAGCGTGTTGCTCTCTCTCCCACTTGTGATGCTTTTGAAAAATATTTTATTTTAAATCCTAACCACTCATTTATTCTATTTAATTTTTAATATTATAATATAAAAGGAATTATTATTTATCAAAATTTTTAAGATTAAGATTACTAAAATATTTATTTTATTGATTTTAACTGTATGAATATTATATTTCCTAATTTTTAACTTATAAATATAAATTTTTATGTTGAACACAATTAATTTATGGACCTGATTTCAAATATAAGTAATTATATATTATTATAGAAATGAACAATGATTTAAATTTCTAGTAATGATAATAAGTTCTAATGATGTTCATTATACTTGAAATTTTCTACAATAATTTTAATATGATTAACATGACTAATAGATGTTTTGGATTTTTATCTTATGGTATAAAATTGACGATGTGTTTGACATTTAATAAAAATTTTGAAAGAAAATTTATTTACTTAACTTTTTGAAATGAAAGAAATATAATATGATAAAGGTAATGATGATAACCAAAGTGAATAAAGTTAAAATAAATAGGATAATTATATGGATAGTTGTAAAGAAATGATTGAAAAATAACAAAGTTGTATAGGAGGACGTGAAGAAATAATTTAAAAATAAACTAATTATGAAGGCTAAAAAAAATTTAGATTGACAAATTTTTATAATTGTCAAACATACCTTGAGTTTCAATTGCCCCTTGTGCTTAAATTTAAGCTTTATTTATTCCACATTTGAGGGCCATAAAGGAATGTTTTAAAACCCTTGTTTGGATAAACATATGCATGTATGCATACAAGAGAATATTACAAATGATTCATATTTTTTTAAAAAAAATTTTGAAATATAAAAATTAAATAATCATGTTGTATATGATTAACATCCAAATTTTAGAATATATAAATTTCTATTATTTATTAATAAAGATATATAGTGGATTTAAACATTTAATTAATTCCTTATGTGAAAATAATGAACTCCATTATATTAAAATATTTATGATCTCCTAATAAAGAAACTTGGACATTTTATGATGCATTTGTTTTGTTATCAAATTAAATATCTTTTAACTAAAAAGTTATTTTCACAACAAATGTCTTCATATGTATTAAATGTTATTTGCTCATGCTCATTTTAGGATTATATAATTATCTTTTTATTTTCTCGGTATACATAATTCATTTTATTTCTAGTAGGTCCGCTGGTATCAAACCCCAATTTTTATGTAACTTTCTCTAGTTTTAATTTTTTAATGATTGATAGAAAATCCATTCCATTTATTATATTTAGCATCATTACTATTATCAATGAAACTCTTTTATTTATTTAATATCACTATATATGAGCCTCATCTATAAATGTACAAAATCAATATAAGAAATATAATTTAATACTAAGTATCAAATTTTAAGTAATATTTTCAACATTTGGACTTTCTAAAATATTATTACTAAGTGAATAAATGTTCTATAAAATATTATTTTATTCTAAGACATATAAGAATAAATTTGAGCATTTTTCTTAATTTGCACACGAATGTGTCTATTTTTGAGTAAATATGGCCTATACACATATTAGATTTGGATGAAACTTAATTTCCTAACTGAACAAATGATGTTGAATATAATAAATGGATTAGATTTTGAATCAATTATTAACATTTAAGAAACAGAGAAGGTTACATAAAATCACTTTTATGTAACCCGGTTATATAGAAGTGTGCTCCTATTTCTATGCTATAAATCTCTATGTCAACATCTTTGAAACTAATTATAGAAGAACAATATAATATTTTAATGGTATTATTATATTATTAAAACACAAGATAAGATTAATGAGATATGGATTAAGTATTCGTACTAAGGAAAATATTTTCTTAATTTGGTAGATTATTAATATATTATTTTCTTTAATATTTGGTCATAAAATGTAGTCATAAGTAGCAAAAAAAAAATCCTTATAAAAATAACAGAAAGTATTTTAATATTATTAACAATTATTTTGCATGACTATAATTACTTTTACTATTTTTATTTTTATTTTCAATACCTGAACATAAATACATGTCTTTTTAATACTAACGATTATGATGTGATTTGACATTTAGGGCGTTGGCATTTTATTTTATTATTATCTCTAATAGGAATATTTTTCATTTACTAACAACTATGCAATCTATTTTATCTTTATTTTCTTTATTCTCAATTATTATTTTTTATCAAAGAACTCTTGAGCTTTTTCATAATTTTTTTCCATTTTTTTGAACAGCATAGCAACGTACCCTAAATAGAAATACGTACATGGTCGTTTGCGAGCCGTAAAACAACGTAGAAGAGTCACAAAATCCTTTTCAAGCCTGGTATATCTTCGATCCTCACACTCATCATTATATAATTATTTTCAAATTTAAAACTTCACCCTCTTTTTCTCCTTTTCCCTATTCTAACCGTGCCATTTCCGATTTCAAAACTAGGCTGGCTAGAAATAGAATTGATTGACTTGTTCTAGGGGACGGAAAAAAAAAAAAAAAAAGATTTAGCGGTTTTCCCCCCCTTTTTCCAGGGAACTTTTTGGTCCACAAGTTATATGAATGGCTAACTGTTTCTTTCCATCCAATGCCTTATAAATAATTTATAACTGCACTCACCCAATCATATCTATCTATCTTGCGCTCGACCAAATGAATTTAGGTTAAAGAAGACAATCAAGCTAGTGAGAAAGAAGATCAGGAGATGGAGATGAAGAAGGTGTCAATGGCAATATTCGTGGTGGTGTTTTTGTTGGCTATGTTGGCCATGGCCACGGACAGCCCAGATCGTTCCTTGACTTGCGAGGACAGGTGCATGGTGGAGTGCATGAGCGTTGGCCGCCCAAGACGCTCGGATTGTGTCTACCAATGCCACCTTGCTTGTTCAATGATTCCTCATTTTTAACCACCCCACAACTGCATTTATAATAATATATCTCAAGGAATTAATTGTTAATGGGAATATGGAAAGAAATATTATTACTAGTCTTTTAATTTTTTTTTTGTTTTATTTTGGTTGTAATATTTGGTAATCTCTAGAACCTTTTAAATCAAGGTCTCTAATTTGTACATGGGCCATCTTGCTTTATACGGTAACTCATATGGTTTCTTCGGACTTTTCGAATAACCCATTGGTTAAAACCATTTTTATTATTTTTAATAATATATGTTTAGCTAAGACTGAAGTTATATATCAATTCACATGTCACAAAGTTAAAGCATGGGAAATTAACCCAAAACATTTGTTTAGTGATTTATACTGTAGTAAACTAGAATTTTTATCAATCTAAGAATTTTATTGTTATCCAAGTGTACGTTTTTAATTAGAATTATCGGTTTCTATATAGAGCCTTGCAAAAAAGGGCTAGAACCCCATATTGTATGCAGACCATCTTGAATTGCACGCTCTTCTTTTACGATCACCTTTAATCATTACGTTTTTGAATCGCTGCTAATTCCATCAATAGCATTTTGGATAATTACCAAACCGTTTTAATCATCGAGTAGAAAGGACGGCTTTGGCCAATGCTTTGCCTCTATTTCGGCTGGGAAGAAGATTAAAAATAAGGGTAACCTCAGATGGCCAGCGAATATATGGGTTTATTTGAGAATGAATAAAACTTTTTACGAAAAGTTGTAGAGAGTAAAAGTTGTCAAATGATGTGATATGATAGGAGTAATTATAAAGAATAAATAGGATAAAATTAAAATAGATAGGTTAGTTGTGTGGGTAGTTGTGAAGAAATGATTGAAAAGTATGATAGTTGTATAGAAAAAATGTGAAGAAATGAATAAAAAATAGGATAGTTGTGGAGAGTGAAAGGTTTTAGATTGAAAAGTTTTAACTTGACAACTTTTACTCATTAACAAACACACCCTATATTTTTCAATAGATGTAATTTGGATGAAATTTGGTAAATTTTGGATGGAATTTTGCCTCTCAGCTGAATAAATAATATTAAGTATAATGAATTAATTTAATTTTTCATAAAGCATTAGGAACTTAAAATTTTAAATTTTAAAGAGATTAGATGAAGTCGTATCGATGTAACCTATGCAGAAGCGAAACTCTCTGAGTAAATGCATACGCACTCAACAATTTTTTTAAGTTTTATTTTATTTTTTTACATAATAAGGGCATGTTTGAATAACATAAAAAAATTTAATCTAAAATTTCTCACACTCCATAATTACCTTATTTTTAATCTTTTTTTAGATATTTATATACGACTACTTTATTTTTTTAATCATTTTTACACAATTATCCATATAATTAATGTATTCATTTTAACTTGATTATCTTTACTTTTTGTTATTATCTTTATTATATAGCATCATCTTGTTCTGATTCAAAATATTTTATGCCAAAAATTTTTTATTTAAAATTTTTATCAATTCCTAAATGAATCTTGGTGTGTTTGAAATGATGAGATATTTTTATACTAAAATTTTTCACTCTTTAATAATTATCCTATTTTTAATTATTTTTCATACATTTCTACACAACTACCCTACTTTTTAATCATTTTTATACAATCACTTATACAACTTATTTTCATTACTTCCTGTATTATATCACATCATTTCTTTCATTTTAAAAACTTTTATGATGAATAATTTTTAAAAGATTTATCCATTCCAAAACACACTCTAAAAATAAAAATATTTCAATAAATTAAAAATATAAATGCTATATATTTTAAAATGCAAGCTTAGGCCTATATGTTTATGTAATAACAAAAAAAAATTTAAAAGGCCCAACGGAGTAAGGGCATGTAAGCTCCAATAAGCCTGACTGCAAGCTCTATATATATAGATGTCTAAAAATTATAAAATTTGTTATATAAATTAAGTACACTTGGAATAAAATTTTTATAAAAATAAAAAATTAAAAGCGACATCCCTTTTAGCTTGAACTAATTTAATAAAAAAATATTTTTTCTAAATTTACCTACCAATTTTGACCTTCCTTTACTCAAGAATTTTTCCAAAATTCCTCACGTAAGGACATACTTTATCCATCATGTTTAAACTTTCAATTTATTTGATTCGAAAAAAAAAACTTTAAATTATTGTTATTATTTTTTTTAAATGCCCAAATCACCCGTCACATCCTTCTTCTTCATGTCCTGATCCGAGACACCGCATAGCTAACCGGCATGCAGCCAGGGCAGTTGAAGTACGAGCAGTTGAAGAAGACAGGACGAATTTTTTCACCGAAATAGGAACCTTCAAATCAGACATGGTAACCTACCATTTTCTTCACTGCCTAAAATCGCGTCGACTACCGCCAGCACATCTCCTCCACAAGCTGCGCCTTCAAATGGGAACCGGATGTAAGTAAACACTCGTGTAATTTCTGTTGCTGGCAACTTGGATTGAGATAAGGGCGTTGCAGCTGATAGTGGCGCTGAAAGTATATTGCTGCCAAATTTATATCTTGTAGGGTAGTAGATGGATGAGTCAGGCCAATGGATCTCAAGAAGAAGCTTCGGATGGCCATCATCTATCTGCATGTCTGTGTGAATCGTCCAGCACACAGCCACCACGAAAACTCTGTTTTTCAAATTTGGCCGTCCTAAAGTAACCATATTACCGTGCCTCTTCCAATCGCTATCATCTGATCGCAGCCTGTTTCCGTCTTTGGTGATGGAGGACTGCATGCCGTTGTCGATTGGCTAGAAGCACCGGCATATAATGACGGCCAGTGCTATTATATTCAAAAAAAAAAAAAAAAAAAAACGGCCGGTGCTATCGATCTGGCCGGTGTAGAGGGCTGACAGCTTTAACCCGATTTACGGCATTGATCTACTGGATTCAAGGAGGTGCTACAATCGCCTGGATTTCATGCATGGACTAAACTGAAAGGTTGAATCAATCATTTCGTCCTTGTGTAACGGTGATTCTTAATGCCGATGACGACGTGAGTGTGAGTGTGCCTATAAGGAATTTTATATACGAAGAACTTTTATGGTGTGTCTGGGAAGTTGTAAAATTTTTTATGAAAAGTTTTTTATGTAAAACTTATCAAATTAGTAGAAAATGATGTGATGTTGTAGGGGTAATGATGAGGAATAAAGAGAATAAATTTAAAATAAATAGGT
>JAXCLR010000092.1:43653239-43689929 GCA_035584095.1 Annona squamosa
TAGTTATGAAAAGTGACAGGTTTTAGATTGAAAAGTTTTAACTTGACAATTTTTCTAAATTGCCAAACACACCCTTAAAATCCATAGATATATAAGTAACAAAGGCTGCAATTTTTTTAAAAATATTTTAATGCTAAATATTAATTTTAAAATTGTATTTTTAACATTTGAATCATTTAAAATATTTTTCTTATATGAATAAGTAAGGCAACCAATTGAATGCACCCGGGTGCATTCAGCCTCAGTGCACCAAGGGCATCTATTGTTTTATTTTTTTGAAACTTTTTTATACAACTATTAATTTTTGTGTATTTAACATTTGCATCAATTTTTATCATTTTTGGATTTTTTAGATTTTTTTATTTTTAGAATCAGTGGCATTCCATCGATTTTAAAAAATCAAAAAAATATCTAAAAGCATCCAAAAATAGTAAAAATTGATACATATGTTAAATACACCTAAACTAACAATTATATAAAATAATTTCAAAAAAAAATTAAAAAATGGGTTTTTACACTCGGGTGGACTAGATCGGGGCTTGATAAGTAATTTAAGAAAGTATTATCATATTCTAATACTTGTGTAAATGAAATTAAACATTTTTCGTAATTTACATATGAATATGTATTCTAAAGCAAATGTTAGCCTTGTACATCTTTGATTTAGATGAAACTTAATTTTCTAGCCAAACAAAGGATTATATATAATGAATGGAAGAGATTTTTCATCAATTATTATTAAATATAAAAATAGATAGGGTATCATGAAATTACTTCTATGATGATAGGTTACATAGAAGCAAGACTCATTTCATCATGTATTTTTAGTTAGGAAACACACATTGTAAAATCATTCCTCTAATAGTCATTTTCTTACAGTGAAGTAACTAAGAATTATGTAAATAAAGAATAATTTGAGTAAAATATGCCTTTACATGAAAAGTGAAAAAATTATGAGAGAAGAATGAGTTGGTAGAACCAATTAAAAAGCATCCATGAGTTTAAGAAAACGTATAGAAGGTTACGGGCAACTTGTAAATATGCCCTCATAATTTTAGAAATTATGAATGATTCCTGCATAATTTGACCATAATTATAAATATATCTACGTCATTATGACGTTATTACTGTATCATCCCCACGTGGGTATATTTGGAAAAGTTTGCAAATTACATGAGTACATTTGCAAAAATTATATATCCACTTAATTTTTAAAATTATAAATATACTCACATAATTTGTATATCTTTAAAAAATATATCAACGCTACAATGGTGCATTAACGGTGTGGGTATATTTGCTATTATAGTTAAACTATGTGGAAGTAATTTGTAATCTAAAACTATATTAGCATATTTGCAATTATGGTTAAACTAAATAGTTATATTTGCAAATCCCAAAAGGTTATTATCAATTACAAACCTATCTATTTCGTGGCCGTCAAAATCTATTTTATATGTGTTGAATTATGTAGCATTAGTTATGGAAATAATTGAGTGTTCAATTATAAGTACAAGAGAAAGTCTAGGCCTTTGGATCTAGTTTTTGGGGTTAAGAAGTCTTATAAGCACCCAACCCTAGTTTTAGTGACAAGGATGAAATAATTCTGCCCAAGAGTTGAACGAAATTCATCTTGGGACCTGATATATAGGTAATATTAGGAAGTCATCGTCATATATACCAAGTGACAATTCTAAATAATTGCTGCTAAACTACTTTGCGCGTTACAGAGGTAGCTAGTTACAATTTTCCGGCCTAAGGCTCATTTTCTTGTTAGTGTTGGTTTAGCAACGCATCAAAGGAAAAACCTTCCTGGACGTAGGAAAATTAGGTTTACTTATGAAATGAGATTGACAATTATGGTTAGAGGAAAGCAAATCCGCAAGCTGGGAATCTTGTTTCAGTGTGTGACATCAGATTTGCTTTGTATACAAGGACGAATTAGAATTTCCGCTTTTCTAATTAGAGTAGTTTGGTGTCATGCCAGCTCAAGAAGTTTCTGTGGCTGCTGTGGATGAAGTATTACATGTATGGATTTCTTCTAATTCTCTGAATTTCTTCCCATTCGGAAAGCCTCCAAATCCCAAAAGAGTAGCCAACTACCTGGCCTTTTCATTCACCCACCTCACGTTGAAAACCCATTCTCATTTCTAAATTCGCCAGCCCCAGACCTTTAAAAACACGCCCGTATCCATTAACATTTACCCACATGCACACCCAAATTAAAAGTTATACCTAGAGAATGAGAAATGGGCCATACTGATCATATTGAAATGTCGTCGTCGTCGTGGTCCATCTTACTTCTCATCATGTTTTGGGTGTGCATGGGGTGCTTGGCAGAAGGCAAAAGGAGCTGCCATGAAGATTGCATGGATGAGTACATGAGCATGGAAGCGGTTGCGACGTACGAAGATTGCAGTCAGGAGTGCGTACAAGCATGCGCGCCATTGCCTGAGCACGCCCATCTGGACACGACTCCGGCGGCTCGTGGGCATCTTGCCATGCAGACATCCAGTGCAACCAAGTGCACCTGGCCCGGCTGGTGACCAGCAAGACGGCAATAGCCACCAGGGAAAGTACAAAAGCCTCCATCCATCCATCGGCCAAATGACAAACCAATCCAATTGTGATATATTCCTCTAGAAGGATTAATGAATTAATTCTGCATATTTACGCCTTAAGTTTGAATTTCTTGCCGTCATGTAATTAAGTTAAATGACAAATTCGCCCTTTTTACAAAATATCTGATTATTTAAAAATTATTTCAAATTTTCCTTGGATTCAAATTCGATTTATCATTCTAAAACAAGATATCTGCCTGCTGAAGAAAGTGCAAGTTTTTTTTTTTTTTTTTTTTACGTTAAACATGATGGAAGGTAGTCTTGTGCTAAAGATATGAATATGCGTAATTGACACTCTTAAGGTCAGAATAAGCAATACCCTGGAAAAAAAAAATATGAATTATAGCATCTCATCACTCATGCTGTGGAAGTCGCATTGCTTTACTCATTAATGTTGTGGAGGTTTTCTCTAGTTTCGTTTGCTCTTAAGTGGGTGCAGCTCATTTTGGGGATCGAATGGTTGCCATTGGAGGTTAATGATTTGTTTGAACTTTGTGTCCTGGGAATTTAGTAGGTCTAAATATGCAAAAAGATCAAACTATTGCTTTGCAAGTTCTTCTTCTTATGCGTCGTGCATGTTCTTAAGAACTAATTTTCACGCCAATTGAGCATTGAGCAACTCTAGACGAACGGTTTTTTGCGATGGTCGGTTTTGATGTGCGTACAATAATTTTGTAAAAAATTAACTATTTTAAGAATATTTTAGATTCATTGGTATAAATGTAATTATAAAAAAATTAAAACATCGATATAGTTATATAAAAATATAGCAAATCTGCCACCAACAATTTGTACTGGTGGTCGATCCCTTGGTGTGGGGGTATTTACTGATTCCCTTTGGTGTAGAAATGTTCACAAAAAAATTCCTCCCATGCTGTGACTCATGAATATTCTTAATTATAATATTGGTTGTTATGATATATAAATACTAATTCAAAAATATAATGAATCTAAATAAAAATACGTACATTGCTTTTTAGGACAATTTATGTTATCCAAATTAACCCATCAAAGTATTCATGAATTAGAAGACTCGCACAAACATAAATGCAGAGTGTCTGTCTTTTTTTTTTTTTTTTTAGGTTGGGAATGCTCCATCTCCACCCGTTTCCACAATAGTCAATGATGAGGAGAGACCTGGGAAAGGAAAGCCGACCCTATTTATTAACAACGAAAACCTAAAATGTCCTAAATGCAGCTTGGTAGTTCATTCCATTTTTCAAATACATCCTTATGAAAAGAGTATCGATCTACCACAACAATGAGTTGCTGAGTTTCTTATTTTGTAGACATGGGTATAAGAAATTTCCAAAAAGCTAGATTCCATGTAATAAATTTCATCTAGTAAGAATCATAAATTTGAGAAGCAAAAAGCCTTGCCTTTTAGCGATGATATTATCACCAAGGCGTCATTTCCAACAATCGGTTTTTTGAAATCTTTACCAGCCAACCATTTGATGCCTGAGATGATTGCATGAACCTCCATCCAACTTGGTTTTTCAGCCCCTAGTTCCTTCCAATTAGAGGCCGCTAGAATACTGCCAGAATTGTTCCTCAACACTCCCTTGAATCCCATTATGGTTTCATTTGAATAGGTGACATCCACATTTAATGTGAACCTACCAGCTACAAGTGGTAGTTATTTTGTAGGGTGTGCTACTGATAAGCATTAATGAAGAAAAAATATGCACCAACTAGCAATATTTTTCATGAGAACTCTAATATTCTTTTCAAGGAATGTGTTCATGATATACCAAATTCTTCAGCACATTATGAGAAAAAGAGAGAGATATTGATCTGTGTTCCCTACCAGCTCTATGATAATCTCCTACAGACTACTGAATTGCCGACCCAATAGGTGTTCGAAAGGATTAGCTTTAAAAGCTTCCTCTATGTGTTGACACTTCCAAAAGAGATGAAAGTCATCCTTGAGTTGATGATTGTAGAGGGGACATGTGGGATCAAATGGTACTCCCTTTGTTGCCAAGCTAACTCTTGTGGATAGGAAATTTGTAAAAGTATCCAACCTAATACTTGAATCTTCTTTAGGAGCTTCGAGTACTAAATAACTTTCATTGTAGTTGGTTTTTAAGCATTCACGAAAGAACCAATAAGGCCAACAACTATTAATCTGTCTTGATGGGTCATTTGATAAGCACTTTTGACTGTCAAAGCGCCATTTGCCTTGAGGTCCCAATATAGTTCATCTTCTTTTGGAAATGCTGCGATGAGAAATTATCTAACTAGGTCCTGTTCCTAATCTCCAGTTGCCATTTTAACTAATTGTTCATGCCACTGCCTAGTTTGAGGATCAAGAAAATGATTTACATTTGTTTCCCAAGTGATGCCATATGGAAGTGAACCTACGGAAGTGAACCTACAGAAGTGACAATTTGATCTGCCCATCTATCTATATAAGATTTTACCATTTGACCATTGTCCATCCTCCATTTGCATACCGCTTGAAGGGAAGATCAAGTGGATACTAATCTCCTCCAAGAGAGGGAGCATCCTTGTGGCATCTTCCCTCTTTAAGCATCTTCATTTGGAGAGTATTGAGCTTTCAACACCTCATGGCAAAAAGAAGTAGATTCAGTAAATATTGTCCACACGTTTTGCTAAAGGGCTCAATTAAAAGTTACCAATTCCCTAATACCTAACCATCTTATTTTAGGCATAACATCTTCTGCCAAGATACTCAACTAGTTCTTCTTTTCCCTTCTTTATCTTTTCTACCGGAACTTGTTAATCAAGACATTGTTCTTATCACAAAATTTTTTAAGAAGAAGAAACGGGTTCATTATATTACTTACAATAGCTTGGGCTACCCCTTTTATCAAATCCTCCTTCCCTCAAAAGAGACCAACTTGGACTGCCATCATTGGATTCTCCTTTGGATCCTTTCCTTGAGTACTTGGAATTCTATCTTTTTCACATTTTCCTATCCACGTTAGAAATCTAAAGTAGCTCTTTAGTTGTTGTCCACTTGATCCCATCAACCTCTCTCCCATATTACTATTCAGTCTTGTGTTCTTGCTAAAGAAAGATATTATTTTCCTCTAATTTATAGCTCGACTGGAATATCTTTAATATTTTTTAAAGACATCAATCATATGCTTCATTTCCCTTCATTAGCACACATGAATATGATGATATTATTTGTAGAAAAGTAGGTTAGTTTTAGGCTAGTTCTCCCCATTTTAATGCCTTGGATCAAACCCGCTTCGTGATCCCTTAAAATGGATGTGAATAGACCTTTGGCATTTAACAAAAATAAATAAGGAGATAATGGGTCACCCTGATAGAGTCCTCTAGATGGGGCAATTTCTTCACTGAAGCTACAATTACAAGAGACCTTGTAGATAACAAATGTCATGTTGCTTTATATATCTAATTGATTCAAGTTTCAACAAATCCCATATTCCTCATTACTCATGTAAATAGTGTTAGTCCACCCTATCATATGCTCTAGATGCATTAAGTTTCATTTCAGCCTCTTCTTTCTTCCCCTTTTTATTCTTTTTCAAATTATGTATCACCTCAAAAGAAATCAACATGTTATCAACAATCTATCTCCTATGAACAAAAACACTTTGTTGTGGTGATATAATATTTAGCAAAATACCCTTTAGACGATTTGTAAGCACTTTAGAGAGGATCTTATAGGCCAAATTACACAAGCTGATCGAGTGAAAATCGGTTAGCCTAATTGCTCCCCTGATCTTAGGAATGAGAATAATTGTGGTTTGGTTGATTTGTTTATGCAATTCCACTTGATTCTTGATCGATCCTGCATTTAGCACCTCTATACATGCTATGAACATGGCCTCCTCAATAATATCCTAGTGCTTTTGAAAGAATCTTGCCGACATACCATCCAAGCTTGACTCTTTATTCGATTCATTTGCTTTATAGCTTTTAAAATTTCTTCTTTATATAAAGGGGCCATCAAAATCTTATTTTCCACCATCAAGACCTCTACGAAGATAGTGAGCACAACCTCATGCAAATTCGAAACACTCATATTGGACATAAAAATATCTAAGAAGTAATTATAAAAATGGGTATACATTTGTTGTTTGTCAGTCACCAAAGAACCAATGTTGTCTAATAGCACCTCAATCCAATTGACCCGTCTTCTTTCACTTGCCATTTTGTGAAAATAGGTGTTCCTATCATCATGCTACAAGTATGTAATCTTAACTCTTTACTTTCATTTTAGCTCTTTATCTTCCAAAAGTAAATATATTAAGGTTTCCTAGCTCGTTATTTCAACATCTCTAGCATTAGATGGAGCCTCTGCTTTTAGCTTTCACAATCTTGCTTGACGGTCATTAACTATTTTCTGCGAGTTTCCTTTCATGTGCTTGCTCTACTTTTGCAATTTTAGCCACAATTTTGAAATTTCCATTTCATGTTCCCTATCAAAGATGGATGACCTTGAACTAACATAATGCCACCCCCTAGTAATAATATTTGTTGCCTCTTGAGACTTTTCTGAAGTGATTTCATATCTAAACATCTTGACAACTCTCTTTTCTTTTTTATTCTGATCCTCACATAAAAGTAATGGGCTGTGTCGAAATGTTTCGACATAAGTACCCCAATTTGTAGTGAAGTTGTGTCGTAAGGAACATAAAAGCCACCTAATATCTACTATAACCCTATCTAGTCTAGACCCAATCCAATCAATACCAATCTTTTTGTTGTTCCAAGTTATGGTTTAGCCTTTGGCCTTTGAATCCCAGATTTATCAGTTGACGTCATCAACAACCTCCCTAAAATCTAGCATCTGCCTCTTTAGTTAGATATTTCTACTGAAATATTTTGTCCGCCCACAACTTGATTGAAGTCTCACATCACTAACTTAGGTGTCTAAGAAGTTCTGATGACTCTGTTCTTCTTCCTACTTTTGGGGGCTACAAAACCTTATAATTCTCAAAAATTTTCAGTTAGCTTCATCAATAATAAAGTTTATGTGATAGGAGGAAAAAGATTTGATGTGGATATTCACATGTTGTTTTTGTAAAAAGCTAAGCCTCCCTTTCATTTAGTACAATCCACCACAAAACAATTTTGATAACCTAACTTCCACTTGATACAATTCATTTCCTTAGCCATTTCTTTATGTCTACCAAGAAGATCAAAATGAGATTTTATTTCCTAACAAAATTCAAAAGATTATAGACTTCATGCAGGTTATTAAGCCTACGATAATTTCAAGCCAAAATAGCCATTTAGGCTTGGTGGGGGTAGGACCTTCACCATGTCTATTTCTTCCACATCAACTTCTAGTATGTTATTCAATTTAGGCTTCTTCCATTACCTAATAGGCACCAACTCCCTGCTACAAGTAGAAACATTTCCTTTCATTGACTTTTCCAGCTATTGTGGAGGCTAATTTCCTCCATTATGAGCAACAGCTAGGAATTGGTTATTATCCTGAGCAAGCTTCTTCCATCTCATTCTTCTTTTTTATTATTGGATGTCCCCACCACACTAAGATAGAAGACAACTCAGCTATGCCTTCAACACACTCCATCACCCCAATTGACTGTTGAATTTGCTTATTGTTCTCCATAGTCCCATGAGTTTTAGCTTACTTTTGCTTCCTATGAAACCAGCTGAGGTCTAACTTTGTTTGTTAAATGCAAAGTGTCTTGAAACTAATCAATGTTAGCATAGTTGTCCGAACGCGATTTTCCATCAAGAGTGATAATAAGAGTTGAAGACTTATATAATACTTGAGATGATTTCATCGATTTTTTTGCAAATAAGACATTAACTTTTGTTAGTGCAAATAAAACCTTATAATTTATTTATTTTTAAGATCAACCACATTTAAAATTACTTCAAGATAACATCAAGACTTGCAAGATGGTTGTTGATATATATGACGGTGACTTAAACATAGTTTCTAATGTGTTGATATTTTTTAAAACTATTTATTAAAAAATATGCAGTTTTTTAATATCTAAAATCACATAAAACTAATTTTGTAACTAGAATTTGCTTACCCAAACTTGATTTTTGTTTGTAAAAGACTCCATAACATAATTTTTTTAACAAGAAATTATATATAGGCCCGAAGTTGCATGAAGTTGCTTGGACAAAATTTTAGTGTCTATAAAAATAATTTTTATTTTGAATTCTAAAATTTGGCACCCGGTTGTGTGGCTTTTGCCAATAAAATAAAAATTAAAGACTAATTTTTAAAGAAAAAAGAATAATAGTGTATTTAAGAAATATAGGTAAAAATGGAGGTCATTTGCAAAATCAAAAGCTACTATATGACAAAGGGTACAAAGTTCTATTTGAATTATCAATATGCAATGCTTGGATGGAGAGTACATAGCTTTCAATGGTAAAAGTCATGGAAACATATATTTACTCAGCCTTGGTGAACTAAATGGAAAATGTCTGTTGATGATGATCCATGGGCGTAACATAAGAGAATTGAACACATAAATATATCAAATATAAAACTTTGTGAAAAAAGAGTTTTGTAGAAGGACAACTAAAACTTGAATATGACAAAAATAAAAAATATAAGTCATGTCAAATATCCAAGCAATCAAAAGTACATTTTTTTACTTAAAAATGAAGTTTTTACATCAAACCTACTTCAGTTACTACATAAGGATTTTTATGGACCACCAGTCATTTTGAGCCTCGGAGGAAAAATATATGTTTATATTATTGTTGATGATTATTAAATGTTTACTTGGATAATGTTATTAGCTAGCAAAGATAAAATCTTCTCTATATTTTATAGTTTTTAAAAATTGATGCAAAATGAAAATCAATTCTCAATTACATTTGTTAAAAGTGATCATGGTAATGAATTTAAAAATAAATATTTTATAGAATTTTAAAATAAAAGAGGAATCATACTTTTTTTGTGCTAAGCTAAAATTGCAAATCAAGTTTTATCCAAATTTTGATAATTAATAACAAATTTTTAGATTATTAAGGCTACTAATGAGTTTGTTTTTATGATTGGAGTAAAAATTTTAAAATTCAAGTGCAAAGTATTCAAGTTACATAGCTAAGTTGACTTCAGCATTGACTTGGTTTAAGTTGATACCTAAGTTAACTTTAGCTTCGACTTCAAAAAGACAGAAAATTGAGTGGGAGATTATCACAACAGAAGTTGCATCCCAAGTTGGATCAACATGCGACTTGGGTAAAGCTGCAAACTTAAGTTGATTGAGACTGTGACTTAGTGTACATCAATCACCTAAAATTTCCTCTGAATGTAATTTGAAAACTAAAGTCACAACCCCAAGTTGACTCTTCTTACTACTTGGGTGAAGTTGAATCCTAAGTTGATCAAGACTTAAAATTTTTCTTATATATAAGAAGTGAAGTTATACCCCCAAGTTGACCCTACATGCAACTTGGGTCAAGTCTCATACAAAGTCGACTCAAAAGTAAGACTTGAAGGGCAGAAGACCTAAAGAAGGAAGTCTTGAAAATTTGAAACTCTAACAAAATCAACTTCACATATGACTTGGATGAAGTCTCAAGTCTTAAGTTGACTCCACATGGAACTTAGAGAGTAAAATTTGGAAAAAAAAAAACTTTCTTGAAGCATTGGAAGAACTAAAGTTGTAGGCCAAGTTAATTTCAACATGCGACTTGAGTGAAGTTATAGACCAAATCGACTCTAGGCACAATATGGTCATAACAGTCATAAATTTTTTGAACTTTGACGCATTAAATGAGCACCATCTCCCACATAATGTTCAAGTTTTCTTCAAATCTATTCCAACAAAGTAGAATAGCATTCAAGAGATTAGCTAGAGAATTGAATGAGCTTCAACCTTCCTATTTATAAACATTTAAGTCTTCATTAAGTGATTTTCAAGCAAGACTCTCAAGGATATGTAGGAGCTTCAACTCTTTCATCTACTACAAATTTTCCAAAGCTTGTTACTGCACTTTATTACTCTACAGAACTTTGTAACATATAGATACACTTTATTTATAAATTCTTTGTTATATTTGACTACTTGGCTTACTATTGGAGATCAAGGCCAACACGTGATATAGGTAGTGAGTAGTTAGAGTGTAACTCACTGACCATTTCTAAGCTTATTGTAAAAAAGTCTCCTAAAGATAGAATTTAGAAAAGAGGTGATACTAGTTATAATTTTCTTGTATTAGTAGAACCCAAAACACAAAGTTGTGTATACTTAGAAAAGTAGAGTAGATGTGTTGTCCAAACCACTATACTTTTATGTATTCCTTTATGGCTGTGTGATTGTTTCATTCTTTACTTTCAATTTTTCTCTCTACTTCTACATATTTCATTCAAAAGATTAAACTGATTAGGGATTAAGTTTTAATTTGCCAAGAAATTTCTAATAATTTAATTTATCCCATTCTTCTTAGGTTAAGCCAATAACTTAGAACCAATAATACGGATAGCTATGTAAAAATAATTTAAAATAGAGTAGTTTTGAAGAAATAATTAAAAATAATATAACTATTCAAAGTAAAAAGTTTTTTATTATAATGTGTTTAGAAAGTGACGAAACTTTTAAATAAAAGATTTTTAGCATGAAATTTTTTTAAAATAGGATAAAATCATGAAATATGATAGGAGAAGTGATCCTATTAGCCTAGGCCAAGTAAAAAGCTCGCTTAATATACCTCAAAAAATCTATTTAAAATACTTTTTTACCTTTTTTCATATATTTATTTATCTAAGTATATTTAATATATAAAATAAGTTTTACTATTTTTGGATATATGTATATATTTTTTGAGTTTTAAATGCTTCTATGTTTAAAAATTTCAAAAGAATATACTCATGATTTGTATATTAAATATATTTAGATAAATAAGTGTATAAAGAAAAAAATAAAAAATATTTTAACTGAATTTTTAAGATGAGCTATGTGAGCTACTTAGCCTGAATGAACAGAAACATTTCTCATTCGGCAGAAATAATGATAAAAAGTAGAGAGATACGGTAATTAAATACGAAAATAACATAAACAAACGGGCGCGAAAATGTTGTGAAGCCCAGACATGCCGTTGAGGGTAAAATCCTCGTTGTCGTTAGCGTTCATTGTTTTATGACGAGACAGATGTGCGTACTGCGCGCGAGGCGGAGGGAGCTCGGCTTCCCTTGATTGTCACAGTAGCTAAAGCAAGGGCAAAGGAGAAGGCATTTGGGGAAGAGAATGCCTCTTGATTTGCAAGCCTGTCTGCTCCGCTCCGCCTCCATCGATGCAATCAGCTTTCTCTTCCCTGCCCGGAGTTACCCCCAAATCCGCTTTGCCGTCCTCGACTCAAGGGCCTTCGGCGCCGGCGGCCGGAATCGGAGAGCTCAGCGCTATGTCCCCTTGGCGGCGGCGATAAACGGTGGTCAAGACCATTACGCTGTCCTCGGCGTGTCTTCCCATGCTTCGTCGGACGACATCAAACAAGCTTTCCGCCTCCTTGCTCGAAAGGTCTTCCCTTTGGTTTCCCATCGCCCTTTTTAGAAATTAGGGTTAGTTTTCCTTACCAATTTTCTCAAATTAACCCGGATTGAAAAATTTTATGATGTTGATGGATTCTGATTCTAAGGGAACTATTAATCCCTAAACCTGAGCTTGTCGAAAAATACCGATTATTATTATTATTATTATTATTATTATTTCTGAACAGCAGTTCCTTTGGCCATGTTTAGCCGTAGGAGTGCAAGTTTTCCAACCCAACCCACCCAAGGTCCAACGCGAAGTAGTTTCGAACCAACCCAACCCAACCCAACTTTTGGACTTCATGTTGAGTTGTCTGGCGAAAAACTGGTTGTAAAAATGTGTCGCACGGACGCTTGATGGTAGTTTCCAAAGAAAGCTGGATAAAGTTGGTCTTATAAATTACCTTCATACTAGTGGTGTTAACGGATCAGATTTGGATGGATTAGAATCTAATCTTAATCCTGAATCCTTTAAAAAATTTTCAACACTAATGTGTTTATTAACCTAGCCAAAAAACTTCTAAACTTAATCCATTTATAAGCTAATTAATAAATGGGTTGGTGGATTGTTAGCAATTTATTTATATATATTGGAAACAGGTTAAAAGCTAGCTAATTTAAAGTCTTGATAATCAAAAAATCATATTTATAGATAAAAAATGTACCATATTAGCTTGGAAATAAATGCTCTAATAAGAACATCTCTATAAAATTATGGCTAATATAGCATAGTGTCTATTTATTCTTATTCCAAGATGCAAATAGTATTTTATTTCCATCTAATAAGTCGATTAGCATAAATATATATTTGCAAAACTTAGAAATGTGCATTTAATTTAAGGATGATCTAAGCAAGATTTTTTATTATCAAATATATTCAAGTAATCACTTTTTTTTTTCTTTTTTGAGGACTAAACAATCACATTTCAAATGTTTTAAATTAGGGTTAGAAATATCTCTTTTATGTTATTTTTAATATAGGGCGAATTCTTTATATATCTACAAATTTTACCTATAATTTCACTTAGACACATGAATTTTTAAAAAATTCTTCTTATACCTACAAAATTTCCTCCTAATTTCGATTATACATATGCTATTAGGGATCCATTAAAAGGGCCGTTAACTCTCTGATAATGACAAATCTGTCCATCTCTAATTATGATTTGATAGCTAAAAATTCATATTATAATGAATTTCGAGTAATTTTACAACTATAAAATCATATATTATTTGACTATGAATCTTTAACTTTAAGCAAAACAATTTTAAATTACATTACAACTTGGATATATTTGTTATTTTACAAGGAGAATAACGACCCATTTAACAGATCCCTAACGACATGAGTATGAGTGGAATTAGGATAAAAATTTATATATAGGAAAAGAATTTTTGAAAGTTCACAAGTATAAGTGGAATTAAGGGAAAAATTTGTAGGTATATATGGAATTCGCCCTTTAATATATTGTAAACTAGTTGACGAGTTAAATAAGTTACTAAATTGGTTGTTGGATTGTAAATATTCAACCATAATCCATTTATTTATTTAAACAATTGAATGAGTTAATAGATCATAAACTATTTATTCAAAAATCTTAACCTAAACCTATTTTTAAATGAGTTGGATGGGTGAGTTCATCGACTGACCCAATCCATTTACACCCCTACTAATATAATTAAAAAATATATACTGAGGCCTGATCATTTTAGATCGGTCTAAAACACAATTTTTTTTTTCAAAATTTTTATTCTAGTTATGTTTAATTTATAAATCAATTTTTACTAATTTTGGAGATGTGTATATATTTATTTTGGATTTTTAAACATAGGGGTATTTTAGTTATTTTAAATTGTCGAAACATGACTAAAATACCCCTATGTTTAAAAATCCAAAATAAATATATATGTTTCCAAAATTGGTAAAAATTGGCTTATAGATTAAACATAATTTGATTGGTTTTGCAAAAAAAAAAAAAAATGTTTCGGAACCGGTCTAAAATGATCATCTTGCACATATATAGATATATTTAAATACAACTTATATGTCTATGTTAAAACATTAAACGGTTGCATGGATTGAGAAAACCTTTTTCTGAAAAAAATGTAAACCTTAAAATTATTTTAAAACTATTTTATAGTCACATGAATTAAATCAAAACCTTTTTCTAATATCTAAAATTATTTTGTTAAATGATTTATCCATTAATATATGTTTATCTAATTAAGTAATGAAACTTACATACATTATGGGTGCGTTTGGTAAGTTGTTAAAAAAAAAAATGCAAAAAATCACATTTTTCCACACAACTGCCCTACTTTTCAATGCTTTCAACACATTTTCCTATATAACTGCCCTACTTTCAATCATTTTACTTATTTTCTCATGCAGCTACCCTCTAGTTGTAATCATTATCCCTATCTTTTCAAATTTTTCCTATAACAAATTTTCAATTTTTTTTCCAACTTACCAAATGCACCCTATATATCTTTTACACATATATGCAATTTATATTATTTTTCATTAGGGCTTATTTGGTACTGAGGAAAAGATGATAGAGAACGTGAGTAAAAATTTTTAAAAAGCGAAAGAGCAATGTAATATACTAAAGTAATGATTAAGAGTAAATACAATAAAGATAAAATAGATAGGATAGTTGTATAGAAAAATGTAAAAAAATTATTAAATTGTAGAGGTAATAATAGAAAAAGTAAAGTAGTTAAGTAGTTAAAATGCTACATCACATTAAAAAGGGTGTAGAAAGTGAGTTGTTACCGAGGAGCCTTAGAATTTGTTGGTAATATGGAAAAGGAAAGAAGTTTCCACCTCTCTGTTTTCTTTTTTACATTTTTGATGTGATTCAACATATTAGCTACCTGGCAATCCAAATGTTTTCAATTGTAAGACCTATATTTTCGATCATTATTTCACATTTTTTTATATAACTGCCCTATTAATTTCATCCATATTTTCTTTATTCCTAATAATTACCTTTGTCACATCCCTTCTTGCTTCTTCATAATTTTTTCCCACAATTTTCACTTATTCTTTTTCCTCATTAGCAAACAAACTCTTAATATATCTCATCTAGTATTTGATTAAAACCTTCGTCATGAAGCATACCAATAATTAAAATTTTCAATCAAGATTAGATTGGAAAATCTCAACAAGGTTATCTTAAGTTTAAATGATAAATTTATTATTTGTTTAATTATTCACATGCCTAATAGAAAGACCATCAAAATCAAATAGTGCATCAAATATTATAAAGCAAAAATGATCAAAGTAACCATCTACAAATATATTTTTTAGGTGGTCATGCTTCTATAGAAGTGGTTTAGTGTATTCTCTTTAATTTTTAACATCTTAATGATTAATGGGAAATCCGCTCTATTCATTGTATTTAATATCATTTGTTTAGCTAGGGGACTAGATTATCCAAATCAAATTTGCGCGTAGTCCGCATTTGCTAGAAAATACATATTTATGTATAAATTATGAAAAAAGTACTTAGATTCATTTACGTGTACATTAAAGTATGATGATATTTTATCAAAATCATTTATCTACATACTAATGATATTTTGGGCATGTTTGACAAACCCAAAAACTTTTCAATTTCTAGAACTACACTATTAAATTTTATTTTTTTAAACATTTTCTCATGCAACTACTCTACTTTCTAATCATTTTTAACAACTATCAATACAACTAACCTATTTATTTTAATCTTATTTTCTTTGGAACTCAATTGTATACTTTCGGTGCATATACCCATTTTTGAAATTTTTTTTGAAACTTTTTTCACAAAATTATTAATCTAAGTGTATTTAACATGTGTATTAATTTTTGCCATTTTTGGAGATTTTTAGAATTAACAATTACTAAAATGCCACTGATTTTTAAAAATCCAAAAAATCTAAAACTCTCCAAAAATGGAAAAAATTAATAGACATATTAAACACACTTAGATTAATAGTTGTGTGAAAGAATTTTCAAAAAAAATAAAAAAAATAGGTGTATGCATCCAGGAAGATTGGGGCTTAATGCTCCCAAGAACATACAACCGGACTCCATTTTCTTTATTCCTCATCATTGTTCCAATCATATTATATTATTTTCTATTAATTCAAAAACTTTGCACCAAAATTTTTTCATACAAAAGTTTTATCGCTTCCCAAATATACCCTTTAAATGGTTTAAATGTTGAAAATACAATTTTAAAATTAATGCTTAGCAGTAAACCATTTTATTGTATTGATTTTAGACATTTGTAAATGGGCCCATGCACAGCGATACTATATAAATGAAAAAATTTCTATGATAATGTGAATGATGTTAAATACAATAAATGAAGTGAAATTTTCATCAAACATGAAGATATTAAAAATGGAAGGGATTTGAAAAAAGAGGCATTTCATAGATCAAATCCCTTATGGCCTTATTTAGGTATTTAAAATATATCTGTTGACTTCAAAGATACTTGCAATATAATATCAATATTAAATTTCTAAATTATTTAATAATTCTATAATAAAGTTTGACTGTTAATAGTTTAAAATTTTATTCGAATGGCTTCCAACTATTTTTGGTGTAATGACAAATATATTATGTTATGTAGATTCTAATGATACCCTGGATGGGATAACTTCACTATGATTTTGGTCCAGCAGGCCGAGGGGATTAACATGGTTCTGACAATCTACACATGTAATCTATGCATTAGTGCTCCAGCAAGTGACGCTACATATGGATGAACGGGATAGATAGGTTGGGTTGGGTTTACTTAAAATTAAATGAACCTGACCCAAATTTTCCAACCCAACCTGGTTTTAAATCCATGCACCACTATGTTTAGGCTGTTATTGAAGTAAATCTTTTCTGATTTTGATAGTACACATTGGGAAGTTGGGATTTTAGAATTTTTTGAGTTTTATGAGTTCCCTTGCTATTTACTGGATGAAGTAATCCTTGACTTACTTGATTACTTCCCCTTGTATGAGTAGCATTCATGGAAACTGGAAAACCTTCATAACAGGTTGATTCCTTCCCAAAATCAGAATGCACAAGATCAGCCAGTCAGAGTAAAAATGGTTATTTACAGGTCAGAGGGTTCCTGCTGACAGCAATGAGTTGTTCATTGTGCCATGAACAATTTTTTCCAGATAATCCGTGAACCAGACTGCACTGATTGTGGACCCGGCTGGCCTTGCTCTGAGTAGCTGCTGGAAGTGTGTTTACTGTTTAGAAGTAGAGCTTTTGTGGAGTTGTTTTTACCAAAAAGCTGTTTAGTGTGTAGCCATAAGTTTTAAGACAACTAAGTTCATCATGCATGGCAGATTGCAGTGGAGTGGTTAGTCTTCTCTGTAGTTCAGTTTGAGATGGTAGGATCTACACTTAGACAAGCCAAACCATTTATTTGATGGTTCCCACCTTAGTGGCCCATGAGTCATGGTGTTCATGAATCATGACATTAGGACCCATTGGCCACTTATGAAATTATTATGTCTTGGCGGCGGAAGGACAGACTTTTCAACATTTTAACTTAAGGTGGGGCAGCAGATTTCAACTATCCAAGGCAATCACCTGCTGGCGCATCTAAAGACCATGTGCTTTCTTGGTGTGTGTGGGGGGTGGGGTTGCGGATTATGGTACTTTGTGCGCATTCCACTTCTATGTGGTACTTTGTGCTCGTTCCACTTCTATGGAACCATATCCATCGAAGTGAATTCATGAAACCTCATGATCTAGCCACCACGATGATTAAATCGGAATCCAATTTGACCATTTCATTTACAATAATTTTTTAGTTAAGATTGGATTGGATCTGATCCCGCTTAGGTGGGAAATGGCTTGTGGTGGTAGTGGTGGTGGATTAAGGTTTGACCTAAATTCAAGATTTACATGGGTTATAATCATTTAACGATTAATATAAACATATTAGAATTATTTGATTGTTATATGAATCCGGATGAGGAATCAATTAAGATTATAGGTCAAGTAGTAACAAAAACAAATCATTCTGGTACTGAGGATCAATGGTTCAAGAGAATGGGGAAATTGAGAAAGATATAAAGCATAGAATTCAAGCAGGATGAAAGAAATGATGAAGTGCGTTAGGAATTTTATGTGGTCGTTGAGTCTCAATTAATTTAAAAGGAAAATTTTATAAGGCTGCAATTAAACCCACTATGCTTTATAGGGTAGAATGTTGGACAGTTAAATAATAACATACACATAAAATGGACATAGCACAAACGAAAATGTTAATGTGGATGAGTAGTAAAATAGGAAAAAGATAAAATTAAGGATAAAATAATTCGAGAAAATCTAAAATGAGACTAATAGGTGATAAAATGAGAGAAAATAGATTAAGATGAGTTTCGTCATGTTAAACGGAGGTATGAAATGACACCGGTTAAGAGGGCAGAGTCTATCCAAGTAAAATGTGGGGGGAGAATAAGAGGAAGATTCAAACAAGCATGGATGAAAGTAATTAAATAAGATTGGAAAATATTACAAATTATTGAAAATTTAGTCTCTAATCACCAAGAATGGCGCAATAGAACTCATGCAGCCAACCCCACTTAGGTGGGAAATGACTTATAATGATATGAATTTTCAATGTTTGTTGATGAAAGAATTTTCGATTTTTTAATTAAACATCTATAGCATCTAAAATATTCTTTCTATATACTTTAGTTATTTAGAAATTATTATTTCATTTTGGCCATCAAGAATGGTGTAGCCAAATCCATGCAACTGACCCCATTTAGTTGAGAAATGGCTTATGATGATGAAGATAATTTCAATCTATTGGTTGTTCAATCAAAGTGATTTTCACATTCTACACATAGTTCTGTCTTTTAAAATGATACAATTTGCATAAGATTGAAAAGATTTATGGTAAGATAATTATGGAATTTCTTTTTCATCCAAACAGCCCATGAGTAAGATAAAAGTGTTTTCTTTAAACCAAAAATACTTGAAGCATGCTAAACATGGAGCCAACAGATGTTTGGGCTTTTGAAGATTTTCCAACAGAGGAACATTTGGCTCTTATGAAATTGCTCATTTGAACGAGTATGTTAATTTCCACATTATGTTCCGTTATGATATCTCATACCTTATCAATATTAAGTAGATTAAATAATAGTCCTGCTTTTACATAACAAAGTTAAATAAAAGCAATTTCATCACCATATAACCCAACCATTTTTCCACCTTGATGATTGATGAGAACTTTACTTCATCTATTATATTTGAGTTTCTTCCAAATCAAAGATGTGTTGGTTCTTCATAAAAAAACAAAAAAAAAAGATGTGTGTTCATTACATATGTTCATGTGTAAATTATAAACAATGTTTAAATTCATTCACGTATGCATCAGAATGTAACGATACTTATAGAATCATTTATTCATATACTAATGGTATTTTGGACAGTTTAAATGTTAAAAATACGACTTTAAGATTGATATATCAAACCATTTTATTATGTTGATTTTATACATTTTTAAATGGGTTCCTTGCACAATGATAAAAATGGGACTAAAATAAGAATAAGTGAGAAAGAAAATGACAGAAAATTTAGCAGCATTTTTCATACATATAACCATGCTGCACCATAATTCTCCGTGCCTGTTTTCAAATGAATGATGATCAATAATGTTGAGTTAATGTAAGTGACATTTCTAGTATTTCCTTTGCTTACTATTTGACACAACTACCTTCATATGTTACTTGGTTTTATTACTATTTTTTCACTTTTTGCTTCCTGGTTGGCTCAAGATCCTATTCAGTCTAATTAATCTTTTCTCCTTATTCATGTCCAATACAGTATCATCCTGATGTTAGTAAGGATTCGAATGCCGATGAGATGTTCAAGAGTGTCCGTCTTGCATATGAGGTAATTATGCTGGTGAATCCGTTATTTGTAATTTATTGTAGTATGATAAACAGCCTTCCTCAATCATTTAATCAGTTATGATGTATGACTGGGCTAATTGGTTCCATTTACTAAACAGGTTCTATCTAATAAAGCCAAAAGAGCTGAGTATGATGAATCCCTTCGGTTTCAGCAACATATGAGCAAACCATGGGAAAGCAACTGGACCAAAGATCCTGAATTTGATGAGGGGTTGAGAATATATAGATGGGCTGAACTCAGGCAGCGCATATGGAAGGAGAAGCGCAAGAAAAAATATTCTTATAGGAAATATTCTCGATCCTATCATGAAGAACGGATGTCTGAAGAAACTTTGACTGATGAGAGACCACCCTTCCATGAAGTTCTGTGGTTTGCCTTCTTCACCTTATTCTTTATGCAGACACTTGGGTGCCGTGCATCCTTGACACTCTGTGGGCTGACTGTATTGCTTGACAAGCAGCTGGACGCAGGCTATAAATTGGGTCATTTAGTTGCATGGTTTTTGGGTGGCCAAGGTGGGATCTTGCTCACATTATGCCTCTCCTTTGCAAGCTGGCTCTGTGGCAAAGGCAACAGTAGCCTTGTTGCTGTGGTGGTGCTAGCCATGTGGGTTTCTGCAAATCTTGCTAGGTTTTTGCCGCTGCCTCAAGGTGCAGTTCTTACTTTACTGTACATGTCGATCAAGCTTCAAGTGGAATTAAGATGAACGCATTTTTCTTCCTTGTATGCATACATTTGTTTCTTATAATAACCTTGTACATAGTTTTCGTCTATCCAGCATTACTTTTGTTTACAGATCTCTGCATGGAAACACTACTCGGGTTACATTTATATTTTTTCTTCCTTCATTTTAGAAAATTATCTTATAGTATCAGGTAAAGAAAACTTGATTTATTTACACTGGGACCTAATCTAAGCCCACTAGAATGCATCGCGTTGGAAGGTTGTTTGTCATGAATCTTGTTGTTGAGACTTGAGAGAACTGATCCTGTGCATGCTATCTTCCTGTGTTGACTGACTTGCCTGGGAGACTTTGATGTGCAACTTGTTTCAACGTGCGTCTCATGTGTGCTGGAGACCTTTTAGAAGATGAAATCCCTCTAAGTTGCGGTGTAACCGGTTGCCTTTTTTTATTTGTTATTATTATTATTTTTTTTTATGGAAAAAGAAAACTTTCTTTTTTAATTTTAATTTCAAGAATTATTTGCAATTACGCCAACTCACAAGCAAAATATTTGCATTTATCAACCGGTTTTATTTTTTTCATCTATGTCAATGATTTTTATATCGGTCATAAAACATTATCTCATCTCAACTTATATGACAAATCAATTTCTAGAATTCATACATCTTTATCTCATTTTATATTACAAAGTCATTTGAAGTATCGTTGCAATTTTTCTTACTATTAGTAAAGGGGGAAACTAAATGCTTCTCACTCGGGAGAACAGCTTTTAGTTACGGGAAACGAAGCTCCCGTATAGGACTTGATCTCATGACCAATTGCATAGGTGCCAAGTGCTAGTATCCACAAGGATAGCTCGATTGGCTATGTCAATGATTTTTTAATTGTTTTGCATCTATGTCAATTCCATAAGGTGTGATCTAATGGTTATTAGATACCCAATTGGGCAGTGGATGCTTCCTTTTACGGTTTTTTTTTTTTTTTTCTTTGATGGAATGTTTTTACGTTTGAGTCGGCATGAATGTTAATAGCCGTTTCAAAGCAATAAATAATAAAAATCTAAACCATCTATAATATTCACTGCGACATATATTTATCATGGCAAAAATACTTTTTGGAAGCTCATGTGTTACAAATATTTAACAAGTAATTATTAAATAAATCTAAGCTGCATGAAGCCTCCACGCATGTCATTATATTAAAGGGCAATACATACAAGTCAATGAAAGATTAAATTGTTTACTACATGCTCCCAATCAAAAAAAAAATTTTTGTTTACTACATGCCAATGATTGCCAATGTCATTCATGCCAAGATTGACAACTCGGGTTAGAATTTGTCTTATTAAGTGTGTGTTTGGAAAATGATAAAATTTTTGTATGAAAAGTTTTTGGCATCAAAGTTGTTGAAATAAAAGCAAATGATATGATATGACAAGGATAATGATAATAAGTAAAAAGAATAAGGGAATGTTTGGGAATATGAAAGTTGTGGGAAATGTGGTATTTGGTGGAAATAGAAAATTGAATATTTTAAAAATTGTGTGATTTATATAAAATAATAGGGGTAAAATTGGAATAAATATGTTTGTTGGAAGGTAGTTGATAGGAAAAATGATTAGAATATACGGGTAAAAGTGAAAAAATATAATGATTAGTTGTGAAATGGTGAATCTCGAAATCCGTGCCACAACATTTTCCCTCCCACATTTCCCACGTCAAATTCTCAAACATCCCCTAAAATTAAAATAAACAGATTAGTTGTATAGGTAATTACGTAGAAATGATTGAAAAATATAGTAGTTGTATTGAAAAAAGTGAAAAAACAATTAAAAAATAGAATATTTATGGAGAATGAAAAGTTTTAAATTGAAAACTTTTAACTTTGACATTTTTTATGCCTTACCAAAAACACCATTATGGTCATAAATCAAATAATAAAAATTCAAGGTTCAACTCAACCACAAATCCAAATTTAACTTGATTTTTAAACGAAAATCAAACTGAAATAAATATGAATCGAAATTAAACCCAACTTGAACTCATATACAGAATTAGGGTTGAAGTTTTGAGTTCGCTAAATTTGATTATGCCAGTGTTATTAAATTTAACCTACCATTGCTGACACGGGCACGACTCGATTGATACTAGCTATGGATGATCTCCTTGCTAGTTTGGGATCGAATCCTTGTAAGAGTGGTATCCCCCATGTGGGAGTAGTGTCTCCCAAGTGGGAGCTATGTTTCCTATATAAAGAGCTCTAGTTTTCTTTTTGACAATGTAAGTTTATTATAGGAAATTTGTAAAGATTCATGAGCTTGATTGTAAATTGAGATGGAAAAATAAGATAATGTAAGTAAGATTCAAGATGGAACGATAAAAAAATTAATGTACTATCAAGCCAATCCATCAAGCAGTTTGGTGGGAGCAGGTTTAATCCTTCCTTCGAACCCATTTGAATTGGTACATTATTATTTTATTGGGTTGTTTTTATTTGAACATCTAATTCAACGTGTCTTTGCATATGATGTGCATACTCTTTTTTATTTTTTATAAACATGCAAACTCTACTTAAATCTTCCACCATGTAAATTTTGACAAATTTTAGTATTTATTTTGTTAGATTATTTGATTGGTGATTTTGATGATTATAAAAAGATATACTTAATTTTGATTTAAATTGATCTCATCTTATTTACGGGTTCTATATGTAGATAAGAGCGTATCTGTTAATCGGGTATGATTGAGATTAGGTTATCATTGATTGTGCTTAGTTATGATTGGTTGCATCTTACTTGGAGACTTGTTCTTGATAAGGATGAGATGTTTTGGAAAACTTGGTATTTGTAGTTTCTTAGGACTTAAAGAATGGATTTAATTTGGAAAGGGATGTGATGATGTGGATATGCTTTAGAATTTTTAGAGAAAAATTGGTTTTACGCATAATAGGATAAATGTTCAACGTTTCTAGGCATAAAGGTTGATTGATAATTCACCATAATCTCATTGGCCTTTCTGATTGCAAAAAAATTGACTATTTTCAAATAAAATGTTATACATTTTCTGCCACAAAATGTGTAGAAATCGTGTAAGCAAGTTTGGATAAGCTCCCTTGGCAATTTTTCTCTCTCTTTCTTAAGCTGCTTTTTAGAGAAGGATTTGTGATTATAAATAAGAACTTAAGGACAAGGCAAAAACACACATTTTGGAGAGAGCAACTCCTGAGGAGAATTAGAGATTGAAGAGGTGGATTCAAAGGAATTGCTACGAAAGTTCTTGAATCTTAGGGTGTGTTTGGTAATGAATAAAACTTTTGATGAAAAGTTTTGAAGAGTAAAAATTATCACATGATGTGATATGATAGCGATAATGATAAGTAGTAAAGAGGATAAAGTTAAAATAGATAAGTCAGTTGTATGGATAGTTGTGTAGAAATGATTGAAAAGTAAGGTAGTTGTATAGAAAAATGAGAAAAAATAATTTAAAAATATGATAGTGATGGAGAGTGAAAAGTTTTAGATTGAAAAGTTTTAAGTTGACATTTTTTATGGTTTGTCAAACGCACCCTTAATCTTGAAGATCTTGTTATTGCTTATGCAAATATATTGATTTGATTTGTCTATTTCTTTTAATTTTTTTTTATATTACTTTGGTGTTTATATTGATCAAATCAAATGGAAGTGAATTAAGGGTGTTAATTACATCACTAGCCATATAAAGCTATATTTAAATTCAGAAAGCAGTTGTTTGAACTATATCACTGTAAATCGTGTGATTTGAGTTAACTAGTGGAACTAAACCTTTTGTGCTTGAAAAGTAGAGTAGGTCAGAAGTATCAAACTATTATAACTGTATTATGTGTGGTTTAGATTCATATCATGGTTATGCTTGTGATTGAGCTACTATTGTCGTCTGAGTTTTCATTTCTAGCCATTACGTGGGACTAACAGATTGTGTATTTTATTTTTTGTCTTTAAAAATCAATAAAATGGGCATGGATATATGTTACCATGCCTAGTTTTATTTTCATAAATCAAATACCTACCCAATTTTTTATTTTCAAAAATCAAAACAAAGTATCAAATAATTTCCAAAATTTGCAAATTTTATCATATGAAAGATCTAAGTAGACATGTATACTATTAAAAATAAATAAATAGATTTTATATCTTGATCTTTGCATTTATTTTCAAATTATGGTGACTCTTTTTACAACTTTTATTGTTGAATTTGCATTTTAAACCCTTTAAACTTGCATATTTTCATTTTAAATCTTGAGATTTGCTTATTAGCATTTAAAACCCAATGAGACTTTGTTCTTTGCATTTTAGACTCTGGGTCTAACGGCGTTAAAAAATACTATTAAAATCTTATAAAATGTTTTAATGAAAAATCTTATAAAATGTCTTAAATGCCCTTTTCAGGAGAATTTGCATTTAAATTCTCTAATTTTGTATATTTGTATTTTAAATTTCGAAATTTATGAATTAGCATTTTAAACCTTATGAAGTTTTTTTTTTTGCATTTTAGACCCTTGGCTTTCATGTTCTTAAAAATACTATTAAAATCATGTAAAAATGTCTAAAACGTCATTTACATTTCAAACTCTCTAGTTTTATATATTTGCATTTTGAAAAGACCAGGATTGAATTGTAAAAATAATTAGATTCTATATTGCAAAAATTGGTCTCAATGTGCGTGAATTACAATAGACCACTGAATCACAAGAAATGTTAACATTCTTCCTCATCATGGAATCAACCACGGTTGTTAAGAAATTAAGGAAAATATAATTGATTGTTGCCTAGAATTGGAGAAGGTGTCGGTGCCAATATTAGCTTTTGAAACTTTATTTGATACTTGATTTGACTGATCTTTTAAAGAGAGAAACCTGGAATTGGAAAAGGTGCTAATACGGAGATCTATGGTTGAAGCTTTCTTTGATAATTAATTTGGCCAATCTTTGAAGGGGAGAAAGAGTAATGATTTTCCCTTAATTTTTTGATAGTCATGGTCAATTTTATGAATGAAGAAGAAAATTAAAATTTCTAATGATCTGGCAATCTATTAGATTTCATGCACACATAGATCGTTTTTGTAATATGATATCTAATTATTTTTACATTTCAACTCTAGTCCCTTTAAAATGCAAATCTGTAAAATTAGATGATTTGAAATGCAAATGATATTTAGATACTTTACAAGATTTTAATGCTATTTTTTAACGTTGTGAGAACCAAGAATTTAAAATACAAAGAACTAAACTTCATAGGGTTTAAGAATGATAATTCACAAGGTTTAAAATACAAATGTGCAAAGTTAGAGAGTTTAAAATATAAATTCTCCTGGAGAGGACATTTTAAATATTTTATTAGATTTTAATGGTGTTTTCTATGTCATTAGAGCCAAGGGTTTAAAATGAAAACAATCAAACTTTACAAGGTTTAAAATACTAGTACAAAAACCTGAAGGTTTAAAATGTAAATGCACAAAATTAGAGATTTAAATGCAAATTCTCCACTTTATTGGAAACAAGTTTGAAAATGTAGAAACCATGACTAATAAACGGTTGAGATGTTTAATTACACATTACAAAAAAGCTAATTTTAAACGTGCTCTTCAGAATTAGGTGAGGTTGAGCTTAGTCTGTGCGAAATGGAGATAGTTTGGATTTACAATTTTATATTTATAAAATCTACGCTATCAAACTGACCTACCTTTACATCATCTGAATTTCCTCTGCACAAACTCCTCTTCGTAATAAAATGAGTTGTCACAGCTTGTCAACATAGCGAAAAAATATTGGTTTCATACAATAGTAGTGCTCTCTTATGCCACTCATTGCAGACCTAGAAAGTATACATCCTTTTTTTTTTTTTCTTTTGGACGGAGTATACAAATTTTTTTAGGAATTTTTGCAAAGTTTGATTAATATTTCATCTGTGTCCCTAAGTTTGTCAAATTTGCAACTATGCCTATAAAATTTGTATAAAATTGCAACTGTCCTTTTTGTTATGATGTCATTAGATTTTTATGTAAAATGATGATAATACCCTTAAGCTAAATTATATGCTTTCTATTTTGAAAATATTATAAGCATTTTTGCTAAAAATCTGAAATAATAATACACCAAAAAATATATAAAATAACAAAATAGAAAATATAATTACAATATTTGAAAATTTTGCAAGTTTATCACTTGAGTTAAAGAGTATTCTAGTCATTTTACATAAAATCTAATGGCTTCATAATGGAAGGAACATGGTTGCAATTTTATGTAAATTTTATGTACACATTTGCAAATTCAGCAAACTTAGGTATATAGATGCAATATTGGTCAAACCTTGTAGGCGTATTTGTAAAAATCCCTTTTTTATGTAATAGAAATTATAGATCTTGTTGCTCGTTACTTGGATCATTCATTTGTTTTAATTTTCTCAGTTGATGTGTAAAATGGAAGTGTAGAATTTATGTACTTTCTAGTGTAATGTACCTGATGATGATTAATAAAATTAAACCCCATTCAGTTGTTTTAATTTTTTCTTCGGACATCCAAAATCGAAATGTCTAGTTTCTACATAACGAACACTAATGAAATTGTATTTTTCTTTTAATGTTGGCTATTTTATTTGCCAGCTGATCTTCTCAGCTCAATAGTCCTAAAATATATATTTTTTAAATTTTTTTTGTAAATATGTTAATCTAGTTATATTTAATCTATTCTATAAACCAAGTTTTACTACACACATGTCTAAAAAATGGTAAAACTTGATTTGTAGATTAAAAGTGTATTTAGTTATAGGGTGCAACTTGAGTTGGGTTGAATTTGAACCCGAATTCTAACGGTGTTGGAACTTGCTTTTTTACGACCTAAATCTATTTAACTTAATTTACAAAAATGATAAGGTTAGGATTTAAATGAACCCAAAATTGAAGAACCCGAGTCCAATTTCCCATTTTATATTTATTATAAAACATATTATATACATAATATCTACACAGTATTTCCTTATGTGTGTGTATTTTATGTTATTTATATTTATATTTGAATACATATTTGACATACCGTAATTATATTATAAATAAAGTATATTATCTTCATTTATATTTATCTTTCATTTCTATAATTTACTTTTGCATCTAATAATTTCTTCCTTTATCTTTTTTTGTATGTTAAATTTTCTTTTAAAATTTTTTTATATTGCTATATTTTTTAAAAATTTATAATTTAATTATATATTATTATGTTTACTTAGGTGATTTGTTATTATTATATAGTTATAGGAAATTTTAAACTTGTAACTTTGAAAAAGAACATAAATTTATTGACCAAAATTTCAAATCAAACTCAATTTTTTGAAAATAAAGTTAAGGTTTAGGTTTTACAAATATGGTTAAGGTTAAAATTAATATTTTATAAATACTATTAAGGTTAGGGTTGAAGTGAATTCGAATTTCATAAGCTCAAGTTGCATCGCTATTTGGTTAGAAGACAAATTTTTTGATGAAAATTTGTTAGGTTAAAAGTTGTCAAATTGATAGAAAATAATGTAATATAATAGGGATAATGATAATGCGTAAAAAAAATATAGTTAAAATAAGTATATTAGTTGTATGAGTAGTTACGTAGAAATGATTGAAAATTATGGTTGTTCGTGTAGGAAAATGTTACGAAATAATTTTAAAAAAAATAATTGTGGAGAATGAAAAATTCTTTTACTAAAAAGTTTTGAATGACATTTTTTTAACCTAACTAAACACAAACTAAATATAATTAGATGAACATGTTTATAAAAATAATTTTTAAAAAAACAAAAAATATTATTTTTGGATACCGATCGGAGAAGATTGGAACTCTTTATTCCATATGCTATAGAAATCTTCTGGATATTTTTTTTCCAGTCCCGCCGCAACTTCCTCCTGAAAAATCTCCAGGGAACCTCTTTATAGTGTATGATATAATAAAAGCCAGTACAGAAATTTCAGTTGTTCGGTTTAAAAGCAATTTTTTAGCTGAGAATAGATTGACATTTTGCAAGAAAACAACAATGATGAACAAGAAAAGAACAAGATCTCCGTCTCCGACCATCTTTTCTGCAATCACCATCCTTCTAGTCATCAACCCTCATAATTCTTCTTAAAATCACCATCTTTGTAATTAGTAGCAAACATAATTCCTTTTATTATTTTTGCTTAAATTATTACAGTTGCGAATTTTTACGATTCTTTTTTGTGTTTTAGATCAGGTGTAATGAGATAAAATTCAATTTAACTCATATCTTTTAACATATTCGTTTGGCTAAGAATATAAATCCGATTCTCTTCTATTATGCCAGTACTTATCAAATGACTGCACAATATCCTCTCCTGTGGGACATGTCATTTCTGAGATCAGATCTATTTTTGCTACTTATGACCACCTCTCTATTCATCATGTTCTTAGACAGGATAATGAGGTGGCCCATTCCTTAGCCGAGGTGGCTTCTTGTTTTGATGTACATCAGCTATTTTGGTGGGGGAATCCCCGAGAAGTCCTTAAAAAACTATGTATAGACAATTTTTTGGTAATGCATTGTTCGGATTACTCTCCTCCGAATCCTTTCCAAAGGGAAAGAGCGTCAAGATAGAGTAATTCTTCCATAAAAAAAAAAAAATAAATATATATATATATATATAAATTCGTCCCAATTGACAAAAGTTTTGACATGCCACCGAGTTAAAACTATTTTAAAATACTTGCTTCCAAATGATTTAACTTCACAGCTCAGCAAACTTATGCTATTCAAGAAGAAACGATACCATGAGGGGGGAAGATGGACATCCAAAAAAAACTTGCTATTCAGGATTTTTTTTTTTTTTTTTTTTTGGTCTTCCCTTAACAGGATAGACATGTTTCTTTCTTTGATGGCGTTCAGCATATACATCTTTTCTTTCTTGGAATCCAACAACATCGCGGAAAAAGCTATAAATTTTTCACAAGATCAAACATGAATAGGTCAAAGAAATTACAAATGGCCTATGATTCAACATCCCTTCACCTTCTTTTCTTCCTTGTTTGCATTGAGATTCCTCCACAGATACCTTCCGCTGGCCATATCCACCAAAACCCAAAACCCATTTCCAACAGCCTGCAAAAAATACAAAAGCAAACACCCAATCAAAATTCAAGAACCCAGCAAACAAAACCAAAATTCAGACCACACCCAATTCGATTTCTGAGGCATTCAACGAAACCCACCTGTCTGAAACTGAAATCTCGACCCCCACAATCGGCTGATTCCACCCGCTCCTTCCCATCCGCTGATATCTCTCCCTCCCCCTCAGGCCCTGAACGTATCGTCCTCCATGCGAAGTAGCCGGCCAAGGTCGCCGAGAAGAAGATCAGCAGCAAGCGCAGCGGGCACATGGATGATAGAGATTGGAGGAGGAAGAGAATGCTACGGCGAATATTTTGGCAGAGAGATTGGGAGATAGTCGGTCAGCGGCGTTTGGCTATTTATTTATTTGTGATTGGGGAGAAAGAAAGTGGGACGCGTTTCTAGTAATTTTGGGCGCGTCTCGCTGTCCGTCTTGCGTTTACAGCGTCAAAGGATGCTACCAACTCCTCCCCACTAGGTCTAATTTGGGGATTTTGGATATTAGTCCCTTAAGTATTAATATTTGCACTTTTTAGCATTTAAGTTTTTATATTTTCAGTAGATGACTTAAAATTTTGAAAATGTGTACCTTGGTCTCGACAGTAACATGAAATCTTGCAGAGGTTAAAATTTACCCATTTTATGATAAGAAACCTACATTTTTTAAGAGAAACACAGTCATTGCAAAGTTGGTCCATGATATAGTTTGGTGGACGACTCCACCTAGTCATACAAGAAGCATAGTTTGATGATGCAAAATCCACAAGGCTATGAGCTGCCTTGTTTCCATTTCATAGAACATGGAAGGTCACCATATTCAAAGCCGATGAATGGGATTGGATTCATGCAACAAGGGTCCCAATGAGGATAAAATAAGACACCCATTTGTCAATAAACTAATAAGAATTAAGAAATCACTTTCCATCTCAAGATGCTGCAAATCCTTGTTTACATGATCCCAAAATGGATACTCATTGCTTTCATCAATAGGAAAATTGTGATCTCGCTTTTATTTCAGCATCTTGTAACAAAAAATCTGATCTATGAGTTCCCCATTACCACATCAAAACCCCATACAACCTCTTGCACAGTTTCTTTGGCCATCCATATTAATCTTGACACCTTCATTGTTTGGTCTTAACAATCTTAGCTTCATCTCTCAATCCTGGGGGCTAGTCCCACCTAAATGAATTTTTTACTTGAAATAACCAAAATGCCTTTTATTTATATCAAATTTTTGGCCACTTTTTTTTATGAATTTTTTGATATAAAAATATTTATTAAATATGAAAGGGTATTTTAGTCACTTTAAGTTCAAAATTGACAACATTCCATTTCTATGTTAATGGGACCAAAACTATACATTTTCAAAACTTCTAGTCATTTGCTACAATTAAGCAATTTTTAAGGGTTGAAAGTACAAATTTTATACACTTGAGGGATCTCAATGGAAATCCCCTGTCTAATTTTGGCAAGTAATGAAATTTTTCACAAATGCCCATGATGTTTAGCGTTAAATAACTTTGCTCTTTGTCATCGCAAGTGCTTCTATAAGATTCGTTTTGCAAACATACTTGTAAGATTCCTTCCTTCTTTCATGCATAACTGGGGGGTGGGAAGGGAATGGAGGAATTAACAGGGGTCTCAAGGGCATTGTAAGTTGATGAGAATAACTTCACAAACTCATAGCCTCAAAATCTACATAATTTTATTTTTATTTTGAAAAATTAATGAAAGAAGATACTATTTTTCATCATAAATTTTCAATTAATATCACATTTATTTTTTATTGTAAAACGAGTGATATAAATTGAGGTTATGAATTTTCAAAAGTATTTTCATTAATTCACACCACTTTTAATAATAGTTAGTATTTACTGATTTAATGGTTTTTTCTGACTGGCCGTGACATACATCAAGATGTCGCATCTATGAAGGACTACACATTATATTTGCACAGAACAAGGTTATGTGGAGTTAAATGCAATTTATTCAAACCCCGCGGACATCGATGCAAAATAACCCAGAGCTTTGACAATCCGTGTGTCACGGTGGATCCGTTCGCTTCATGGTTGTCTTCTGCTAAAGTTCAACGACTTCATGAGAGGAGAGTCTTCGTTATCATAAAATTCAAAAACCAGTATTTTCCTATAGAAAAAAACAGTATTTAATTTTTGGAACCGTAGAGATTTGAGATTGTAGAGCTACTAGGACCATTGGGCAATTAAAGTTGTAAAAAATAATAAATGGATCTAGGCATTTTTCATAAAATTTATATATGAATATGTATTATATTTTTCAGCATCATGGCCATTTAGTTGATTTAGATGAAATTTATTTTATTTGTTAAATAAATAATATTAAATATAATGAAAAAATTAAAATTTTCATCTAACAACAAAATATTAAAAACAGAATACGAAGGGTGTGTTTTGAAAGTGATAAAATTTTTTATATCAAAATTTTTGAATTTGAAGAACATGACATGGTGTGATACAGAGAATAATGAAAAATAAAAAAAATTAAAATTAAAATAGATTGATTAATTGTATACATAGTTATGTAAAAACGATTGAAAAAATTACATAAGAAAATATAAAAAATAAAATAAAATTCAGGATAGTCACGGAGAATGAATAATTTTAAAATAAAAAATTGTAGCTTAACATTTTTTATTTACAGCAAAACGCATCCTAAGTTGTAAGGGGACTGCTTCTCTAGATAATAGATAGTGGGCGGCTGTAGTTCCTTTTCACCTTTTCCAAAAACAATGTAGGTGGACGACCTCTGGAAATTGGCAACTAAGTTGTCTTCTACTGATATGGATGAGTGAGCTGTCGAACCAAGACATGCGAGTAGTGGGCCATATTTTATTTATTTACTTATTTGAATTGTGGTGGCCCTTATTTTAAATGTTTAATTAAACTTGTTATTTAATGGAAGGTTGCAACAGTCAAAGCAAGGCAGGACAAAATTGTATTGATGTGGTTTGAGGAAAACTGCAAAAGTTGGGTGCTGCTTAGGGAAACTTTGGGGAGTCTGATAAATCATAAATGCGGTAAACGCGGCCGTGTGGGACAATCAATTAGCTGCCTATTGATATTTGACATGGTGCAGGTGCCGATAATATGGATTTAAATCTTTTTTTGGCCGTCCCTTATTTTACTGCTGCTTTCTAAAAACATATGTTTTTTAAAATTCTGCTTCAGTTACCTATAAACAAAAAAATTTCTGCTTCAGTTTGCCTTCTTTTCTCATACTCTATCAAGGGATGTGTTTGGTATTGAGAAGAAAATGTTAAATTAAAACTTTTTACTCTCCGTAACTGTAATATTTTAAAATTACTTCTTAACGTCTTTCTATATAATTATCCTATTTTTTAATTATTTTTACATAACTACATGTACAATTAACCTATCCATTTTAACCTTATTTTCTTTACACATAATCATTACTCATATCATATCACATAATTTCTGCTAATTTAACAAATTTTACACAAAGAACTTTTCATTCAAAAGTTTTATAATATCCTTCTCTGGTCTAGATCTTTGCTTCCACTTCTTACTTGGTGTTGTTGTCTGAATTTCTCCTATCTGCTGATCTGTGTTTGTGTCACTTTCGTTAGCTCATAAATTGGTGCAGTTTTGCTGTTCCCAATGCATACATTTGTTCAACTCAACCTGAGCAGTATGCACATTTGTTCTCATATTGTCCCAGCAATTTCTTGGTGACTGACTTTCACTGTTCAGCTCATTCCCAAATCCTACTTCCCTTAATTTCTCCCACCATGATGAGTTCATGATTATTCATTTTATCAATTGAGGTCATATTATCCCTAGTCTTTTTTTTTTGGAAAGAATCCATGGTCCTTTCTAAGTCCAAATGATGGATTCTTTTCTTAGTCACCACAATATCTACCTTGCCCTTTTTCACTGTCAATTACCTCAGGAAGGGTGATGAGACAAGTGTCTTGACCTAATTGGGAATCCCAGAACTCCCCCCCTACACAAAGCCTTATAAACACTCACAACAACCATTTTAGCTCAATTTGATTCCCTTTCTTGCTGATTAGTCATCACATTCTTGTCACCTTGCCTAATATTCTTGCATACATTCTAATTGGAGATACCTTATTTATATTCTCCTCTTCCTGAATTATCGATCCTTTGCTTACCTTTGTTTGATCAATGTCCCTACAGTAAGACTATGCTTGTACTCTATTTTCACCTCTAGACCCCATACTTAACTAATTAACTTGAAACTAACTCTTAGAAAATTTGCTTGTGGTAAATCACATTCTGGTTTCTCCCTCTCCACGACTGATGCATGGATGTAATCCTTCTACAAACATCACACCTTACCACACTAATAACAAATAACAGGAAGCTTCTCAAGCCGAAATGTTAACCAATCTTTCTACATTGATTTAGGTGGTTGTATAAAGACGCCTCCCCTTAATGGATTTTTTACATGAATCTAAACTTTAATTATTAACCCTTGGCTGAAACTTCATTACAAAACATCCTACCAAGGCCTTGTCTGATAGGGCTCATTTTTCAACTTATGATATATTTTAAAAGGTAATTTACAGATATACTCACATAGTTTGACCAAAATTATAGATATAACCACAAAGTTTCACAAATTGCATATTATCTCATATAGTTTCACCAAAATTGCATGCACACCCATGGGACCTCTTTCTTGTTAGCGACCATTAGGAATCCAAATCTGTCGAATCACTCATGTTAGAGTAAAACTTGGATAAAGACAGAAATGGCCAATGACTCTGCTGCCATTGACCACCCCGAAAATTCAATTGTCATCCTCTACTATAACAATAGCTTGTTTTTCGACCAAGATTCACCTGCATCTTATCTAAGAAATCCATAATATTATCTCCTCCCACAGCACCATATTTTTCCGATCGAACTGCCCACTGATCATAACGGCATGTCTAGCCAAGGACATTGAAGGATTTGCCAATTTCTATTCGCCTCGTTTTCCATCAATGCCATTTCTAACGCAGATGTTTGTATGAGAGCAAAATGGTGACACCGCGAGTTGTATGTTTTTTAAAATGAAAAATTCTCCTTCTACTGTTGGAACTTGGAACGGAATTTATGATAGTGGAAGATTTGGGTTAACTGCCATGGTTAAAAGGAGATGTGATAGTGGCTTTTTTGCTAGATTTACAACGGTGATTGGCAACATCATTCATCATTGATTATGGACGGGTGATGACGATCACTTTTGTTAGTTGTTTTTAGCTATTTTTGTTGAAGAACAGGGGAGGATGGTGGAGCAACAGCGTTGACGAGCAACACCATCTTCAAACCAAGGCAAGCCATGTTACTGTTTGCCATCCATTTCAGTCATGATATCGACTAACTATAGAGACCAAGCCTTCCATTAATTCAACATGCTAAATGCTGCAGCATTTTTTTTAATTATCAAATCAAGCATCTACAACAATCCGATAGCATAATAAAAAATTTAGCCATCCAAATCCACTTATTTATAGATTTCATTTCTGTCAATAGCTGAATAGATGGATGCAACACCTCTTTCCAAAAACCCAGACAACCAGCCCCAAACCAGCAGCGATTCAACAACAAGAATCGTTAAAATTGTCAGCCCCGTCTTCCAAGATTTCTGTATCAAGGCTTCTGTCATTAGCTCCAGCAATGGCACCCATCTTCGGCAAATAGGTAAGCAATGATCTTATTTCTAGCAAAGATTCTACACCAATTTTGGCCAGCCAACGAATTTGGTCATCTATGCTAAAAATTTCAAGGCATTCCCAAATTGAATCATCCTTTTTGTCATATGCTAGTTCCTAACGTCATTCTGCTTATATACATGCGATTCCCTGATCGATTTAACAAATTTTCAACCACCGAAGCATCCTACCTCACCCAATTACAACCTGTAGTCAGTAAAATCTACCCAAATAAAACCAGTACTTCCCCTTCACTGGACAGGCCCCAAACACCTAACGCAGCGCTTTGGATCTTCTAGAGGTAACAGGGCCAATCCTATCAAATACACGGGAGCTCCTTGCAGAGATTGGGACCATTGTGGGGATAGCCTAGCAGTTGAGGGGGACCGGTGCGTGGAAGACGAGCAAAACTGCTGCAGTAGCAAAGAGATTCCTGCTGAAATGGATCAAGATCAGCAACATAGTGGTAAGGATTACCGACTTTATGGGCAGCTGCAAAGCCACGGCGAGACAACGAATGAGGGTGACGTTCAACCTGGGTGCTTCACGGCCAATTCTGCACAGCACCACTGCCCAGCGCCAGCGACTTCCACGGCCATTTCTGCACTGCATCTCTGCCCGATGCCAACGACTGCCACGGCCATCTCTACACTGAACCAATGCCCAGCGCCAGCGACTTCCATGGCCACTTCTGCACAGCAATATTGCCCAGCGCCAGCGACGTCCAAGGCCACTTCTGCAATGCATCTCTGCTCGGTGCCAGCGACTTCCATGGCCTTTTCTGCACAGCTCCTCTGCCCGGCGCCAGCGACTGCGATGGCTGGAGGTGACGTTCTGCCCAGGCAGAGTTCCAGCGCCATCTCTACACGGCACAACCAGTCTACACCGTCGACTGCTGTGATCTTGGAGGCTACAAAGCAATACCAATCAGCGCCATCGAAGGCTGTGATTCCGGAGACTGAAACTAGGGATTTGCGGCAGTGGGATAGGGAGGATCTGCAGCTTGCTTCTTGTGTGCAGGCAGGAATTCAGCAGGATGGTGAAAAGGAGGTGCTTCACCAATCTGTTTATGGGACTGGCGTAAGGAGGCAGATTGAGGGAGAATGTCCAAACCAGAA
>JAXCLR010000092.1:43690029-43714813 GCA_035584095.1 Annona squamosa
TAAAATAAAATATATTATTTATGTTATTTATACATTTTAAGAATGAATATTCTTATTTTATAATTTAACAATTTTAATTGTAATTCAAATGTTACGTCTATATTATTTTTTGAAGGTTAATACGTATATTTATCAAGATTAAGTTCCAAATGAAATTATTAAAAAAATTTACTAATATTTTGTTATGATAATTGTATTTTATTCCACTAAATAACAAAATATTAAAGCATTTAATTTCTAAATTTATTATAAATATAAGTTTATACCGATATATATATATATAAAATTTTAAAACTATCATTTTGATCCTCTTTTTTAACTTAACTCATTCTCTTAGTACCGTCCCGAAAAGAAAATTAATTCTTTGACCACTTTTTCTTTGTCCTTTTTCTAAATAAAAATTAGATTTGCGAGCATGGTAGAGTGGCAAATCATAGGTTCCTTTTTCCTTTCGGTACCCTAGGTTTTTTGTGGAATTTTATACATCGAGTGTTTTCACCAATCTTTATTTTTGTGCAGATTTTGGGTTATGGATGGGCTGGGATGCTCAGGAGATACCTGGTTGATCCCGCTGAGATGTGGTGGCCTTCCAACTTGGCTCAGGTCTCTCTATTCAGGTCATTATTTTCCCACCCAATCTTAACAATTTGCCGTTTATTGGGTATTTACATTTTTAAACACACACAAAAAAAAACAAAAGCAAAAACATTTTCAGTGGTCAACAATATGATCATTGCGGTCTGACAAGTGCAAAGCGAATTTACGAAATGTCAGCACGTACCGGGTATGTTTTGCCACATAGACACCCAAGTTTTCAGTCTCATCCTATAGCTGTCATGCATGTGCCTGCACTGTTCCATTCACAATTTGGGAAAACATTATCCAAAAATAGAATACCCTTGAGAACTGTAGTTATTTGGACCACGGAATGCACCAAAAATCCAAATTTCAGTGTGGCCTTTTGGAGCAGAAATTCCATTCACCTAGAAGGTGTTTCGGAGAAAACTAAAGCCAGCGATTCATATTGTGTGTGTGTTGAAGTCTCTATTTATAATAATTGAGAATGATTATAACAAATAGAACCGTGTTTGCTAATATAGCAATTGAATGAAGCAAATAAGGGTTCCAGTCCAATGATTTTTTTGGGGGGATATTACAGTGTACAATGTACAAAAAAAGAGCCAATCCAATGAAATTAGTTTCATAAAATAGAAATCATAGAATATTTTCATTTGGGACCTACTTGAAATGAAATCAAAATCAAAATTGATGATTTTGTTCAAACTCACTTTTGTTGACGTGAAAAATATCATTTCAATTGAAGTCTTGAATGGGTTAGACCTCCTTAGAAAAAATATAATCACATGCAAAATATAAAAAAATCTCTTAGATCTATTTGCACGTGCATTTAAATGTTACAGTAATTTATAAAATGATTTATCTACATATGAAGAACGTTTTAATCTATAGATGTTGAGTTAAAGAATTTAAAATTAATATATAAAAACCCCCCCTGAAATAGAAAAGCTCTATTGGATTGAAATCCACACAAAAATATGTAACGAAAGAAACCCCCAATGCATGTCAGTGCACTTCCTTCAAACGCTTTTAGAATGATAGTGCCAGAAAGATCTTTGTGCCGGTTATTTGGATGGTGGGAAAGGAGGGAATACAAATCAGAATAAATTCATCTAAAGTTAGCTTTGGGCGATGATGTTTAATTGTTTTCTGATTGGATAGAATTGAAACCATCCCTAAAGCTTTTTGTTTTAAAACGTAAAAAGTAGATTGGATAAAAAAACGTAAAAAAGTAGAAAAGCCAGTTATCTGCTTTTTAAGTCCTCGATTGCTGAGTCATTCCATTGCCCAAGAATCTGAAATTTTGAAATGTGAATGGCTTGGCTCCCTGGGCATTGCCTTGGCTCTGTCAAAATGCATTAATAAAATAACGGAGGATTTTTTTTGTTTCTCGTTTTTGTTTTCAACGGCGGAGACAATGACCCAATGACCCAATCATTGGTGTGATCGACTGCGTCATCCTAAAGTGGTTTCTCTCGAAATAAGAGATTTAAAAAATTAAAAAACTGTTTCCGTTCTAACAACGTCGCGTATTTTTTCATTCGACGTGAAGGAAGAATTGAAAAAAAGCCCGTTTGTATGCTGTTTTGAATTAACAATACTCAATGGAGATTTAGACACGCAAAGCTTACAATCGCATTAGATGCACGGGCCGATCCACATGGAGTTGATAGTGGGGAATTGGCCCCTCTAACTTCTGAAAAGTGTTTTAATCATTTAAAATTTTGAAAGATATTTCAAGATATTATCAACTTTGAAACTACATCGTGCGTTTGATGTTTGCATGAGGAATCATGACAAATCAAATCCCTCTACGATATGTTTCTAACTATTAACTGCCACCTTGCTGCAGAGCTCTCCACGAGAAAGATGATCGATCAAAAGGCCTTACGCGGATGCAATTCTTCCTTATCTTCCTCGTGGCAAGCTTCGCATATTATGCTTTACCCGGCTATTTATTCCCGATTCTGACGTTCTTCTCATGGGTCTGTTGGGTGTGGCCTAACAACATTACGGCTCAGCAAGTTGGGTCTGGATACCATGGACTTGGAGTGGGAGCCTTCACCCTCGATTGGGCTGGAATATCAGCCTACCATGGCAGCCCTTTGGTCACACCTTGGTTCTCCATCGTCAACGTTGCAGTCGGATTCGTCATGTTCATCTACATAATCGTGCCCGTTTGTTATTGGAAATACAACACTTTCGATGCACGGAAATTTCCCATTTTCTCAAACAAGCTTTTTAGAACAAATGGGCAGACCTACGATACTAACAAAATTTTGACACCTCAGTATGAACTGAATGTTCCCGCATACAACAATTACGGGAAACTCTATCTGAGTCCTCTCTTTGCACTCTCGATAGGATCAGGATTTGCAAGGATTACTGCAACCTTCACCCACGTTTTCCTCTTCCATGGCAGGTAAGCCCTTTCAATTGTCTTTGGAGACCAGGAGCATTATGTATTTGATTACTTCAGTTCCATTATTGCATATGGGAGAAACAACTAGAACTTGATTGATTCATCTAGAAATGTTCCTACTGAAGCCTTACCTCAGATAGGAAAAAGCAGACAGATAGAACGTTGTTGGACGGTATAGAGCTTGATCCGAGCATATTGGATTAGCTTTTTCTTTAGTAATTTTTGCGTAGAGGATGACTCATTCATCTGGATTACACAGTGATATTTGGAGACAAAGCAAATCAGCAATGACCTCGATGAAAATGGATATTCATGCTAAGCTAATGAAGAATTACAAGCAGGTCCCTCAATGGTGGTTCCTTATTCTGCTAGCAGGTAGTGTTGGTGTATCTCTACTGATGTGTTTTGTATGGAAAGAAGAGGTGCAACTACCATGGTGGGGGATGCTTTTCGCATTTGGCTTGGCATGGATTGTTACTCTGCCGATTGGAGTCATCCAAGCAACAACGAATCAGGTATTTACACTGATATTGCTACTGCACCCACAGAGCTTAGATTCTTAAAACAATTCCCTCCCTTTGGGAGTGTTGGGGTCCGTATGTTAACTTGCATATGGGAAAGTGGGAAAGAGGGTACATATTCTCCCATGTGATTTACTCTCGTTATCATCTCAGCTACCCTAAGTTTGTCTACTTTTCATTCCTAAATTCCAATGATATTATCACACAAATACTTAATTTATTCTCACTTTACCTCTTTATATTATGTTATTTTTATACTTTTCGAAAATTGTCCTACTTTCCCTCTTCCGATTACCAAAACCTCACAAATTTGTAATTTGCGATTCTAGTAAGTTCTCTAGACATTAATTATCCTAATAGTTGGGCCGTTTTAGATTGATTCGAATTGTTGGCTTTATCATGGAAATCCAAAAATGAAAACAATGTAAATTGAAGACTTTTTGTGTGTGTATGGTGTTAAAAAACAGCAACCTGGCTACGACATCATAGCGCAGTTCATAATCGGATACATCCTGCCTGGGAAGCCAATCGCGAACCTGCTGTTCAAGATCTACGGAAGGATCAGCACCGTCCATGCGCTCTCTTTCTTAGCTGACCTGAAGCTCGGCCATTACATGAAAATCCCCCCTCGATGCATGTACACAGCTCAGGTATAGGTGCACCTATACTACAAGAAAATGCATTTTTGCATATATAATAAAAAATTTCCTTACTTATATTGATGCTTGATTTAGTTGCCTAACCTAAAAACTATCAACTATTGGTAACCAAATTACTTTTTAGTATTTGTTAAATGAAATATGTCAAAAATTATTGACAATCAAACGCTTTTTTAGCAACTAATTTTTGAACTTTTTCAAGAAAAATTTTAGTTCTTAAATTTACATATACTCATCGGTTATATACTTCAAATTTCACTCATACTCAAGAACTTTTAAAATTTTCAAATATATTTACATCACCCATACTCAAGAACTTTTAAATTTTCAAATATATTTACATAATTTTTCTAAATTTCATTTTTAATGATTTGTTAAGTATGCTGTTAAACATGAGTGAAATGACGAATATGATCAAAATTAGGATTCTATAACTAAAAATTCCTATTCTAAAAAAAATTTAGTAATTTTCCAACTATAGAATTATTTATTATTTGAAAAGTAAATATTTAGCTTTAAAAAATTAAATTTAAGTTATGTTAGGGCTTGAGTGTATAACGGCTTATTTAGGGTGTGTTTAGCAATTAATAAAAACTATTAAATCTAAAACTTTTCATTTTCTATAATTATTATCTTTTTTAATTATTTTTTCACATTTTCCTATACAACTACCCTACTTTTCAATCATTTCTATACAACTATTCACACAACTAACCTATCTATTTTAAGTTTATGATTTTTACTACTTATCATTACTCCTATCATATCACATCATTTGACAATTTTTACTCTCTAAAATTTTTCATTAAAAGTTTTATTCATTACTAAACACACTCTTAATAAATTCGTAATGGTACAAGTATGATTATAATTTTAGGGAAAAATTGAGTATATTTGAAACTTTTGGCCGTTCATAAGTGCACTTAGAATCAAAGCTAAAATTAGCTGCTGTAGGCGAAATTTGTGCCGTCAACAACCGAAATTCTTAGTACTGTTAGTGGCATTGCATCCTCCAAGCAAAATCATAATGCTTAGTCCTGACTGACTTCCTTTTGCAGCTGGTGGGAACAGTGATTGCAGGCGTCGTGAACCTGGGGGTTGCGTGGTGGATGCTGGGGAGCATCGAGAACATCTGCGACGTGGATGCTCTCCATCCCGACAGCCCATGGACGTGCCCCAAGTACAAAGTCACATTCGACGCCTCCGTCATCTGGGGGCTCATCGGACCGAAGCGCTTGTTCGGACCCGGCGGTCTGTACAGGAACCTGGTGTGGCTGTTCCTCATAGGCGCCGTCCTCCCCGTGCCCGTCTGGCTGCTCAGCAAGATGTTCCCAGACAAGAAATGGATCCCTCTCATCAACATCCCTGTCATCTCCTACGGCTTCGCCGGAATGCCGCCGGCCACGCCCACCAACATCGCTAGCTGGCTCGTCACGGGCACCATCTTCAACTACTTCGTCTTCAAGTACCGCAAGAACTGGTGGCAGAAGTACAACTACGTGCTGTCGGCGGCGTTGGACGCTGGGACGGCGTTCATGGGCGTCCTGCTCTACTTCGCTCTGCAGAACGAGAACGTGAACCTCAAGTGGTGGGGCACTGAGTTGGATCATTGCCCGCTGGCTACTTGCCCTACCCAGCCTGGAATCTCAGTCAAAGGATGCCCTGTTTTCTAGCTGGGATTTGCGAGGGAATTAGCCGATTAGTGGGCTATTTAGTTACGCAAAATAGTCATGAATAGTACAATAGCTTGCCCGTGTAAACCAGGTTATATATGGAATAATATTTTCATCTTTTCAAGGCTGTAATTTATTTTTTGAGCTATCAAAAAGCGTGTAAGAAAGAAAGAATAAAAACAGAGCACTCTTTGCGGATTGCACAGGTGATTTGGCCGAGATTAGTCCTTGGCTTTGCTGCTTTGATTTGATAGAACTTTTAATGAAACTTTTATTCATAACATTTTCAATGAAAAAATTTTAATATGATATTTTGAAATGAGAAAAAATGATATAATATAATAAGAGTAATGATAAGAATAGAGAAAATAAAATTAAAATAGATAAGGTGGATATGTGAATAATTATGTAGAAACAATTAAAAATATGATAGTCCTATAGGAATAAGTGAAAAATAATTTTAAAATATGATAGTTATGGAGAGCGAAAAGTTTTAGATTAAAATATTTTCATATAGACAAACACCCACTTATATTGGAATTTTGTGCTTGATTTAATTAAGTTTTTTTCTTATTTAGACTGAATGTGTTTGGGAAGTAATAAAACTTTTGGATTCAAGAGCTTTTTAAAAGGAAGAAATGATGTAATATGATGAAGATAATGATAAAGAATAAAGTCAATAAAGTTAAAATAAATAAGCTAACCGTGTAGATAATTATATAGAAATAATTGAAAAGTAAAGTAATTATATAGGAAGATATGAAGAAAAATAATTTAAAAAAATAATTTTTATAGAGAGTAAAAAGTTACCGATTGAAAAGTTCTATTTTTTTCAAAAATATGCTAGTGCATTGTCTGGTGTCTTGAAAAAGACCTTTTTTTTTAAATAAAATCAAATCAAATCAAATTGGATGTTAGGGGATTTTTGGCAATCGTCCAAATCTTGGATGAAAAATACAAAACTTTTTAAGATAGAGTCCTCCCCTTCGATAGGACCGACAGGCACCGGTGGTGCGCTCGGCTCTCGGTGGCGGCTGTGTGTTTTGGGATCTACAGGCAGTCGTGAGAGGTGGTTGGGAGCTCAAGATAGTTGGGTTAGTCGTGTTCGTGGCCTCGGAAGCGTCGGTTTGCAAGGAATGGCGGGATTGAAACCGAGTGTCGACGAACTGCTTGGAGCGGAGCTTCAGACGCTGGCGATTTCAGGGGCAGCCATAAAAAAGATTTCACCGGGTCAAGGAGCTTCTCTACTTTGCTCTCTATGGTCGACAAAGACCTACAACAAAGACATTTTCAGGGGGATGATGCGGAGGCTTTGGAAGCCAGTGGGGGCGTACCAATTCAACGAAGTTGGCGAGAACTTATACCTGATCACGTTGGAGGAGGTTGAGGACAAAGACAGAATTGTGCATGGCTGTCCGTGGACATTTGAACGATATCTTGTGCTCATCTCTGAAATCAAGGAAGAAACTGACCTCGCCCGTGTAATGCTCGTGAAAACGCCGCTTCGGATGCATGTCATGGGTGCCCCTTTCATCGTTGACAAAAAGATTCTAGGCGAATGCATTGGAAATTCTTTTGATAGTTGGTCCAATTTGGAAACGACAGAAACAGATATCAAGTTGAATGTTTGGGTTGATTGCCGGGAGCCTCTAAGAAGGGGTATGTTTATTCGAATTGGAACACAGCAAAAACAATGGGTTTCCTTCCAGTATGAAAAGCTCCCCCTGTTTTGCTACATCTGTGGGAGGATGGGCCACGCACATCGTGATTGCGCTTTGAAATCAAACCTCCAACAGTTAGTAGCTGAGGATGATATGCCATTTGGCAGTTGGCTCAGAGTGGGAGTCAAACACCTAACGCAGCGCTTTGGATCTTCAGCAGGAATCTCTTTGCTACTGCAGCAGTTTTGCTCGTCTTCCACGCACCGGTCCCCCTCAACTGCTAGGCTATCCCCACAATGGTCCCAATCCCTGCAAGGAGCTCCCGTGTATTTGATAGGATTGGCCCTGTTACCTTAAGATCAACACGGATGCTCGGATTCGGGGGGTTATGGATGGTTTTGGCTGTACGGCTGTGATTAGGGACTCTAGGGGGCTTTTTATTGCTGCACGGGGTTGGAAACGTCATGGGTCATGTGAGCCGTTGTTCTCTGAAGCGACCGCCTTTTTGCTGGGGATCAAGTGGGCCGTTCAACTAAAAATTAGATTTGCTCTGTTTGAGACGGACTCTCTTCTGCTTTCTGCTTACCTATCCAATGATGACCCTCTCTCCTCCCCTGCGGGTTTTATCATTGATGAGATTAGATCTATTTTTAGAGGAAATGAGTCCTTTTCTGTCCATCATGTTTTAAGGCAGGGAAACGCAGTGGCGCATTCCCTTGCTGATCTTGTTGCGGTGTCCACCACAAACTGTCTGTCGTGGTGGGGTACTCCCCCCCAATGCTGTTGTTGGGAAAATTTGTAGAGACAATTTTTTGGCTATGAATTACTTGGATCTTTCTATCCCTACTCCCTCTCAAATTGAAAGAGGGTAGGTATAGAATAGACCCGTTATCAAAAAAAAAATAATAATAAAACCAGTACTGCAGCATGCCTGTAGTAGCTTTGGAACCGTCTCTCCCATTCATGCCCATCGAATGATAATTTTGGAATGATCATTTTCACTTAACTACATGTATTCAGCCATATTGTCTAGCCGTCAACATGGGGTTTATCTACAGTTTCCATGAAATCATGTGAGGGTTATTTGAGATTCATGAAACTCTATAGATAAATCTGTAATTTTGGTCAAACTATATGAGTATATTTGCAAATTATCTTATTTTAAACCATATGTTATGTTTGGTGAGACTTATGCCCTAACACTTATTTTTTTAAAAAAAGTCTAACATGTCAAAGAAGTCATAAGCAGCTCTTAAGGTTTAGGTTCTTTTTGACTTATCAAACTTTTATTTTCCTAAAGTAATTAAGATTACTAAATTCTTTAATAATCAAGGATAACATTTTTGTAAATAAAAAGTATGACGATAAGCAATTATCGGTTTTTATATTTTAAAATTTTTTTAAATTTGACCATTAATAATATTCTTTAATATAAAAATCAATTATATATTTTTAAAGTTTAATGATTATATGTTCAATTTCAAATGGTTTATATCCAAATATATGCATTTTAATAAAAATAACTTCTAAATAAATGTTAGTGAATATTATTAATGAATTGATTTAATAAATAATATGTTTTAAATATAAATTAACAAGTTTTAATAACTCATACATTCAAATGTATAGGATAATATCTCATCCATAAATATAATTGTAAATATTTATATAAATTTCTTATTTAATATTCTATTAAATATAATGATAAACATTCTAGCTCCTCTTTTGTACTTTTAAGATCCATCCATTTTATTTTTAAATATTGATTCATCAAATATTATTTAAAATTTAAAATTTTATTCGAAATGTTATCATTATATCATCATAAAATTATAAGAATTTTGGTCTTTTGTACAATATTTTAATACTTGTGCTTTAGCTACACGAAACCTAACTTATTATTTTGAGTCATTTTATTTCAACTGAATCAAACGGCCTCCATTTATTCGACTTTAGCTACTTATCAAATTCAACTACTTATCAGCCAGTAAGCTCTATCTAAATCAAACAAGCTCTAAATGAGTTGCATATCATATAAATAAAGAGCATTTACTATAACTAATATGGGCATAGCTAGGTTGCTAAAGGTTTTTAGCTTTCGTGCTAGATGTCTTGGGTTCGATCCCAATTAAGGAAGTTTTGACTCCCATTTATTGTGACTCCTGTAGATACATTGTTAGGTTCTATGGATAAATTGTTAGGTTTACATCTGTTGAGAATAAGTTGGAAAAAATGTATTTAAAATGATTCGAGTTGGGAGATAAGAAATAAAGAAACTTAATTCAAAAAAGTTTTGATTCGAGCTCTGATTAAAATACTTTCATCTTTACCCAGCCTCGTGTATTTTGAGCTATTTTGAGCTATTTTTTAAGGTTTATTCCGATCAGCCGTTCTGAATATAACAATCATTTTTGGAAAGTTGTTTAATTTAGAAATTACCACAGAAAATTCAAAAATCAACTTTGGTAGATCTATGGCACGGCCAAATGAGGCCTTATGCTTGATTTAGTTGCACAATTGAGGGCTTGGAAATACTGATTTAGAAGTGCTTTTAAATTTCTCATATATTGGCTTCGCTTGGCTTAAGTAGACTACAAATCCATCTATGAATTTTAAAAGGTGTCTCTGGTTTTCCACTTCTTCCACTATAGCTGCTAAATTTTGGGAGTAAAAGTTAGAAATGGTGGGCAGAAATTCCTCGCTGCGAACTAAGCCTAAATAGCCTTAAACTGCCTTGCTAGAAGAAGCAAATTGAAACTTTTTTTTACCAAGAAAATCTTTACTCTAGGGGCTGTGAGGTTGGCAAACCCTGTCAAGGGAACTTTCATATAGAATCTTATATATTCATTTGGTCGTGCCTAAAGCCACCTATATTTTCCAACAATTTCAATGTTTTAAATCAGAACACCCAACTGCATTCTCTCATAAAAAAATTAGAAGAAATTTTTTTAAAATTCCATGTTTGCCGAAAGCTCATGGGTAATGCTTCTTGCAAACTACTTTGGCAAGGATTTCACTAGGTCAGCAGTCACTAACTCATAAAAGCATTATGAGTAGAAGCAGTTTAGGATCTGGTTGACTAGGCTCATAAGCCAGTTCATGTGACTCCCTTTTTTTTTTTGGATATTAATGATTAATGTAAAAAGAAGCATTTTCAAGTTGGACTTAACATTATGTGTCCAAAAGGTACTTGCATTTAGGCCAAGCGTGCTCTTGAATTGTTTTCTTCCTAATTGTCTTTGCCATGACATGCAAATTTTTTTTGATGAGTATTCATATATTATAATATCAATTGGTATTACAATTAAATTCTGAGACATTCTTACAATTTGTTAATAATTATCTACTATTTCTAATATTTCTCATGGGTGGACGGCTCCCACAAACTTAGGAAGACTTATAACGCCACCACTTCAAAAATGCTGCTGGGGAGATTTGAACCCAGGACCACCAACTTATGAGGCATGTCCTGTACCATTAAGGCACGACCTCAGTGGCGCCATGACATGCAAATTAGGACCGTCTAGGATATGGTAAAAGGGAAAAAGAAATTTCCCATTTAATCTTGCATAGCTTTTGATTTAATTTTATCTTTATTCTACATACTCTAATTGTTATTTTTATTACAAGATATTTGTTTAACTCAAAAACTTTTGAAATTAAAACTTTTTAATCTAAAATTTTTTATCCTCCATAATTATTTTATTTAAAAATTATTTATTCACTTCTTCATATATAACTGCCTTACTTTTAAAAAAAATTTATATAATTATTCGTACACCTAACTAATATATTTTAACTTTATCATTTTTACTTCTTATCATTACTCACATCATATCATATTATTTTATTATATTTCAAAAAATTTTATATTAAAAAAACTTTTCATCAACACACTCTATATTTCTTTTGCACACTTTTAAAAAAAATGAAATTCATTTTTTCCTTTTGTTTTTGTTAAGTGCAAAACCTTTTACAAACCAGAAGCAAGATCCTTTGTCGTCGTGGAAGCGGGGCTCTTTGAATGCTAACACTCGTTTTTTCCCTCTTTGGCCGTAGCTGGGACAGCACATCACTGTCCACAACCAATAACTAAGAAAAAGTCTATCAAAAAAAAAAAAAAAAACTAAGAAAAAGTAAAGTTAAAATTTTTTAATCTAAAATTTTTATTTTTATAACTATCCTATTTAAAAATTATTTATTCATATATTCTTTTACAACTATTATATTTTTAATCATTTTTATGTAACTATCTTTCTAACTTATCTATCTATTTTAACCTTATTTTCTTTATATCTCATAGTTGTCCCTATTATACACATCATTTTTTTTATCGATTTAACAACTTTTGTATAAAAAAATTCTCAGCTAAAAATTTTGTCAATTTTCAAATACACCCTAAGATTCAAATTTAAAATGTGGTATAGTAAAATAAAAATTTAGTTCTATCATGTCTTTACATAATGTATAAAAATGTTGTTATTGCATAACGTTAGAAGAGAGGAAGAAAAAACTTAATTTTCTATTGATAAAGCTTATAAAATTTATAACATTGATTTTTGAAGTTGAAATAATTATCACAATTTGTATAAAATAGATATTTAATTAGGATTATTAATTATAGGGTGTGTTTGGCAATGTGCAAAAAATGTCAAGTTAAAACTTTTCAATCTCCACAAATACCATATTTTTTTAATTATTTTTTCATATTTTCCTATACAGCTATTTTACTTTTTAATCATTTTTATATAACTATTCACATAACTAACCTATCTATTTTAACTTTATCGTATTGACTCTCCATGATTACTTCTATCATATCACATCATTTTTGACAACTTTTACTCCTAAAACTATTCTTCAAAAGTTTTATGCATTCCCAAACACACCCATAAAAAATTTAAAATTTTCACATGCATAAATTAATCAACTTTGTAGAAAGTCATACAAATGTATATCATGAAAAATAATAGTTCTAAAATTATAATTGTATAGTTAATATAATAAATTAACATTTATTATTTTATAAATATATTATAATTGTAAATAATATCAATGATTTTATTTTAGCATTGTCCGGTACATTCGTAGATAGAAAACCATCTTTTTTAATAATTTTTAAAAATAATTTAACATATGAACTAGTTAACTATCTTATTTTTTGATTTTAATTTAATATATTAATTAATTTCTTATACAACTATTCTAATTAGTTGTGGTGGTAAATGTCTTGTTTTTTTCCCAAGTTATCTTTCTACGTAACTACTAATGACTAAACACCTAACAGTTCAGGCATTTTGGTCATAGCAGCACACATAAAATATTCTACAAGCACACGCCGTGGTTTCGAATCTCCGCCTTGGGATTTCGAATAGAATTTTGGAAGCATTAGTATTATTGATGGAGCTAAGTACAATATACAACACTAATAATAACTAAAAAAAAAAAAAAAAAACTATATACAATTACAACACACACACCCCCGTGGCATTTAAGTAGTGACAAAATATTCATATCTTTACTTTCCGACTTCCCACCCTACCTAGGGATGGCGCTTTCGTCTATATAAGATATTGGAGTAAGAATAATTATTGTAATTTGCCCTAGCTGCCGCCGCACCCGCTCTATCAAAAGACGGCAGCCTTCTTTTTGTCAAAAAAAAAAAAAAAAAAAAAAAAAAGAGACTGCCGCCCTTCTGTTTTAGAGTCTAAGGATTTGATGACTTCTTTCATGTCCTCTTTTGCAAATCTTAATTGCTTGCAGCCACTCACTCACTGACATAAGCGAGGAGAACGTGAGAGAGGTCATCAGATCCATGGGCGTTAAAGAACAAAAGGGCTGCAATGAGCTTTTCTGAGGAGCATCTGAGCAGCTGCTTCCTTCGAATTTCCGATTTCTGTTTTCCAGCACTAGTATCAGCAAATCGCAATCAAGGAACGGGAATATGTCCGTCGTTGTCTCGATCTCTCGCACTCCATGTTCTTCGATTCTAGGGTTTTTGTTTTCCTTCAAAATTCGTTTTTGTTTTGCCTTTGAAAGTCGTCGTGAGGAATCATATCTACGGCTGCAAAATTGAAGATTCTGTGAATTTCTGTCGGTTTGGAGCACAAAACTTCATTAATGGAATCATATAGTGTGTCTAAGAATGGATAAAACTTCCGATGAAAAGTTGTCAAATGATGCGATATAATAAGGGTAATGATGATGAATAAATAGGATAAAGTTGAAATATAGGTTTGTTGGGTTAGTAGTTGTGTAGAAATGATTGAAAAGTAGAGTAGTTGTATAGAAAAATATGAAGAAATAATTAGGTGTGTTTGGTAACATTAAAAAGTTGTCAATTTAAAATTTTTCAATCTATAACTTTTCATTCTCCACAACTATCATATTTTTTAATTATTTTTTCACATTTTTCTATACAATTACCTTACTTTTCAATTTTTTCTACATAACTACCAACACAACAAATCTATCTATTTCAATTTTATCCTATTTATTCTTCATCATTACCTCTATCATATCACATCATTTGATAACTTTTCATATTTATAACTTCTCATCAGTAACTGTTTGCCGCTGTTGTAGGCTTCCAACAACATTGCTACGGCACTGAGAGAACGCAGCTAATTATACCTAATTTCTTGTGGGAAAAAAATTCATGTATGTTTCCCTTTTTTCGCCTAGAAAGCTTATCAGTTGGTTATATAATTCATAATCTCTTCCCCTTGCCCCATCTTGTGATTGTACTTGCAAAGCCAAACAGACTCTTGTTGTTGTGTTGTTGTTTGAACTGTTGAACAGACATCCTAATATATGCAAGAACTCTATTGTAAGCATGTAGAGGGAATGGTTCATGCGATGCATTCACTGTAACAACAACTTTTCATCAACAGGAGTATGATATGCATGTTAGATGCTTCACTGTGGCTATAACTTTGCACCAATTAACAGAAATGTTCAGCAGAAGGAGCTCACAAGCCAGACTGGTAATCTGGTGTTCCTATTGGATGGATACTTGGAGATTAAAAGCAATAGCCATTAGTCAGGATTGTGTTAGATTTGTCTTTGCTTCCATAGCGGGCATATGTAAGTGTACGGAGTCTACTAAGGATTGTCATATGTTTATTATTACTTAAATTTGAGAGTTGGAAAATATGTTGAAGAGCCAGCCTCACTTATTATAGTATGGTTTCTACAAATGGAAGACTCTCTCTTTTTATCTCCTGGAAGCTGTTTGTTTCTGTCATTTAATCTAATTGTATCAAGGTGGGTATAGTTGCTTGATAAAAGCGGAGGGCCTCAAAATTAACATGTTGCCATGTTGCTGCATCACAAACATGGCATGATTGTCTGCCAGATTTTCTCATTGTTCCTTTACACGTGCGAGCTATTTTTGCAAATTCAGTAATTATGGAGAGTGAAAATTTTCAAATAAGATAGAAAACCAAATACAAATAAAACTGGCAACAATGCAACTTACCTGGAAGGTATGCCCTCCGTCCGTATTCCATTTTCATATTTTTATCTACATTTTCTTGTTCAGTATTTAAGTTGGGAATATTCATTTTGTACCGTTTCTGTTCTGTAATGCCAAAGCATCAATGAGTAATGCAGAAACATTAACATCACTCAAGAGACAATAATTTTTAATTTATGGCCCGTAAGAGTCATTGTTTCTCCACATGATTTTGTTAGAATTGTGTATTGAAAAGCACCTTGATGGTACAGACAACACATGATTGGCCCCAAGTTGGTCCTAGTTGGATAATATAGGTTGCTACTTTAACTTTTGGTTGGAATGTGACCTAGATAATGGAAACGATTGTGGAGGGGTACGTATTTTGTGAGTTTTCTGCCCAAATTTGGAAGTGGACTTGGGCGGGCAACATAATTTTCTCTAATCTAACCCTTGTAGTCAAAAGGGGTGTGTCCAATTGGAGTTATCATATTTAGTGACTCTTCTTGTGTTTGACAGTTTGATACAATTCTTACAAAAAACATCTTTCATGACACATTGCCTGATGAAGCTTCTATGCTTACCAGTAGCATTTGAATACTTCCATCTGCTAGCCTTGTTGCAATGGTATTGCCAATCCTGAGCCCTTTCTAGTTTTTTGTCAAGCATCTTTCTTGTCTCTATTTATTTTAATTAATTGCAGTCACTATTTCCTGTCATAAATGACATGGTCCTGCTTCGTATGCACAGGGACCTGTCCTTTTTGAACCCATTCATGGTTCTGCTCCTGACATTGCCGGACAGGTTTTCTCTATGCATTCATTGTCTTCTGTTACTTCTTGAACGTATATGTTTATTAATTTACTTTTCTTATTTGATTTGCAGGACAAGGCAAATCCATTAACTATACTTCTCAGTGCTGCAATGCTGTTGAGATATGGACTGGGAGAAGAACATGCAGTAGAAGAGAATTGAGATTTGAGAATGCTTTTCTGGAAACACTTGATTGGGGTTTTCGAACAGGGGATATTTTTTCAACTGGAATGGTATGGATAATCATCGGTTAATTGCTTCTTTTTTCTTCTGCTTCAATTAATTGGTTCTTTTGCTTCTGCTTCAGTGCAATATATAGCCTGTGAAACACTTGAGCTGATTTGGGAGCATTTCTTGAATTTGAGTTCCAAATTGGTTCTGACAAAGAAAATGGATGTATTGCTATTAAATTTCCTATGTAAGGTGCTGGGTTTTAAAATTATTTTCCTGAATCTTCAACTTAACCATGAAATGAGCCGATTACTGCTGAGTACTGATGCATTAGAAACTACAAATTACTTGGCCTGTTCCTTCTTTTGAAGTTTGAGCCAAATATTAAGCACAATTCCACTGTAGATACAATTGTAGTTCTGATATCATGAGGGGTTCATTTGAAGACCTGAAATTGGCCTTGACATTTTCAAAATATTTTTATGCTGGGAACTAGAATCAGCTACTGCTTACCCAACTACTGGAAGAAACTGCGCCTGTTAATCCTTTGATTTTCCATGGTTTTCTTTTTTATTTTATTTTATTTTATTTTTTTTAAAAAAGAGTATGCGGCATCAACCTATTTCTCTTCTATTCTTATCTTGCATACCATAGATGCACCACTCATGTTACTCGGACCTGAATTTTGGGCTGTGGCCTTGCAGGGGGGCATTGTTGGATACACCTGGGTTCTTACTCGTTGATGCATGAAGCTCTAGTGGTATAGCAAACACGACTCTAGCTGAGAAATTATAGTTATTTGCTTTTCTCATCAAAATAACAGAGCTTTAAATTGTTAAGGATGGGGATTCCCACAGCTTGATTAATCGGTCAACTGTTGTTTTCTTCAGAAACTGGTAGGATGCAGGGCAATGGGAGAAGAATTGTTAAAGTTGCTTTCTTAGAAGCCAGCTTCTGTTTCCTCCTACGAAGTGCTCAAGTTGCTAGATTCTCCATTCCTGCTCCTGCTGCTTCCTAAAATCACAGAAGGCAGCAACTGGCTTGAGGATTTATTTATTTATTTTGTTCCAGTTATGGCCTTCACCCTTTCCTTCCGAGAACCAGGATTTGTCCATGGACATTATTACAATGTGGTTTAAATTAAAGATTTTCCCAAAGCCATTCCTAAAGAGATGAATTTTTTTAGCAGCAGCAGCAAAAGCGATGCGAATATTTATATATTGTGTGATCCATGAATTATTTTGAATTTTGATGCACCTATATTTAGGAAACTAAATCATGCCACCTTGATTGGGGACGTAGTTCCTACAAGATTCGATAATTAGCATACTGACAGCACCTAAATATCATTGTTTTCGACCGTATTAAATTGCATTCCATGTCTAATCAATGGCAATATTTGCAAAACGCGGCACAAGGTAGCGCCCTGATAGCTAGTGTCTTTGATAAGACAGCTGCCTGTTACACTAATTGACAGCGTTCAACACTTATAGGGTGCGTTTGTTTCGCATAAAAAAATGTCAACTAAAACTTTTCAGTCTAAAACTTTTTACTCTCCATAATTACTCTATTTTTTAATTATTTTTTCACATTTTTCTACACAAACTACCCTACTTTTCAATCATTTCTACACAACTACCGATACAAACACACCCATAGTAAATTATAATTATGAACCTTTTGCATCTCCAAATTCCAACCTACTGTTCCTAGATGAAGATTCCACATAGAGAATGGACTAATAAATCGAGGGTTGTATAACAACAGCTGTTCTGGTCGTCCTCCATTTCTCGTTGTGCTCAATCTAGTTGTCTTGCACTGTCACTCTCTATGCTTGTTTGGAGAAAGAGCGAAAAGGCAGGAGATCAGGAGATCGAGAGAGGCCACAGGATGATGAAGACGAGGGTGTGGTGGGAGGAAGAAGAGAATCCAGCTGAGATGGAGAAGAGCGAGCATATGAAGGAGAGAGAGGTAGTTGTGTTAGAGATGGTGTTGAGTAAGCAAGGAGGGAGATGCAAAATAGAGAGGACAAGATGTGTGCATTTATGAGGGAGAATTTCAGCAGGAATCAATTTTTGAACGATATAAATAGTTCAGTTCTAGAATACCCAAATAAAATTCCACAAGCTGGGAGTTGTGCGATTGACGGCTCAGATTAAGGCCGCCTAGAAGAATGGCTGGATGGAGGGTTCCTAACAGAGGCCTCAATGAAACCCGGTTACATTGAAGTGCTCCCGATTTTATTTTATCTTCAATTTTTGAATTGACAACAACAATCCTTTTTGCAACATACTATGAATTGACAACATTAGCTAATGTTGCAACACACGAGCAAGAGGATATGCCTTCAGGTATGTCCATTTTATTCGCATCTTTGCTTAAATGATGAATATGAGATGAAAAAAGCGGAGTAGTAAAAATATTGATTATGTGGTTCTCCTTGTTGGGTTAATTTTGTTTTATTTTTCACTTTTGAATTGACAACATTAACTGATGCTGCAACACATGATGAAGAGGATTTGTCAGTAGGCTTGCCTGTTTTGCTTGAGTTCTGTTTAACTGATGAATTTTAAATGGAAAAGTAGAATTGGTATGATAATTCTTGTTGGGTTAATTTTGTTTTATTTCCAAATTTTGAATTAAAAACATTCAGTAGTGTAGTATATGCTAATTTTATGAATTCTCTGGTTGCATCAATTTGCTTCTCTTCATGGATCAGATAAATGGGGTCTGTCGCATGAATTAGCTTGTGACCATTAGGTAATTATGTATGGAAATTTGCATGTGCCAATATAAGCCTCTTTTATATTGCATGAATTCATGATGCATATTTCTGTCCATTCTTACGGTCCTAATCATAATTTAAATAGAATACGCGGTACTATTTTTTGGATTAGTGAACCAGTGTTCTCACATAAGCGGCTCCACTTCCAATCTACTTCCCTCAATAAATTGTTAGTTGTTTATGTTATTTTCTATCCGCTTGAGGAGAGACAATAAAGACCACCATGGGAGATTAATGGGTTCTTTCTTCTTCTTCTTCATTGTTGGTGGGTATCAATTTTTTGGCGAATTTAGAGATAAGCACGGGAGAGGATAGATCTTTTGTGGCTTCCTCATCGGACATCAGATTGATGGATTGATTTTTTTTTTATTGGAATGTATTTTTACATACATCTCAACACATATTACATTGAAGGCTTGGAGACATTCTTACAAATTTGGAGACACTGCTCCACCAAATAATCAGGAAGACACAGCTTCCAACAACTAAACGGGAGACCACGGCTCCCACAACCATCCAGACGGGAGACTAAAGCTCCCAAACATATTTTTTGGCTAGATATAATTAGATCTAGTTATATATCGTTAAGTTTAGGTGAATTTTATTAAATTATATTATTTAAGTTTTAGTTTTTGTAATTAAGTTAGAAATGATCTTATAAGGGACCTAGAATTATTGCAGGTGTTAAATGAAAATTAACTTATTAATATAAAAAATTAGATTGGGTTAGATCCAGTTAGATGCTATTAGATCCAGTTAGATTCAGTTATGGCCAGTTAGATGTTATTAGATTTAGAAATTGTCATTAAACCGTATTATCTGAGTTTTAGTTTCTTTAATTAAGGTATAAATGATATTATAAGAGGCCTAAGATCATATTATAAATGTTAAATTAGAATTATCTTATTAATATAAAAAATTAGATCCAATTAGATGCAGTTAAATCCATTTAGATCCGATTAAATCCATTTATATATCATTAGATTCAAAAAACTTTATTAAATCATATTATCTGAATTTTAATTTCTATAATTAAAGTATAAATAAATGACTTCATGAATATACTAACGATGTAAATTTACCACCAGACCCTTACTTCCTTGTTATTCTCATGGAAAGCCACCCATCCGTTTAGTTACAAGACTTTTCGTGAGCTTCCATTTTTACTTTCGATTTAAGCAGCCCATATGGTTACCCGCTTTTCCACAAGCTTCCGTTGTCTCCTCTTCTAACTATAGTAGCTAATCTGGTCTTCTCTTTTTAATTTCTACCGTCTGTATCTTTCTTCTCGTTTTCTCCTCTTAAATGGTTTGCATTAAATGGTATGGTTCTTCTCTTCTATATCTTCTCTTACACAATTTACAGTAAATGAAGCATTATGATCTCTATTATTCACAGTTTTTCTGTATTAAAGGTCCATTTGGAAATTGAGTAAAAAAAAAGTAGAGAAACAATTTGCGGGAAAATTTTGGAACAAAAGAAAGCGTAAGATGATATAATAAAGGCAATAAGTAGGAGGAAAAAAAATAAATATCAAATAGATTGAATATCAAATGTATGAAAAAATGATTGAAATGTAGAGATAAATAATAAACTAAACAGATTATGTAATTAAAATGTCAAATCATATTTATGATAGAATTTGATTGGGAAAGTCAGTATATGATGATGTTTTCTTATTTCTCTTAAGATCAACTCAATAAGAGGAAACAGATATGGCCAATATTAATTGAGGTTGACAGAAATGATGATGAATTCACAATATCGATTGGTAGTAGAACACATGATTTGACGACATCAGCTGGTGTTGCAGCAAATGATTAGGAGAATGTACCTACAGGTATGCCTGTTTAATTTGAGCTTTTGTTTCAATGAAGATAATTATAAATGTACATCAGCTGCGAGGTTGTTATTATATTCATTATCTGGTTATTCTTGTTGGGTTTTTTTTTTTTTTGTGAAATTTTGAATTGATAGCATCAACTGATGCTGCAACACATGATGAAAAGGATATGCCCACAGGTATGCTTGCTTTATTTTAGTTTTTTTTAATGATGAGTTTGAGATGGAAAAAGCAGGGTTGTTATCATAGTGATTATCCAGTTCTTCTTGTTGCGTTAATTTCATTCTATTTCACCTTATGAATTGACAACATGAACTGATTCTACAACACATGCCAACGGGGATAAGCGAACAGGTATGATTGATTAAATTGAGCTTTGTCTTACTGATGAATTTGAGATGGAAAAACTGGGTTGTTATGATATTTCTTATTGATTTAATTTTATTCCATTTCTCCATAAAAAATTTATTCTATTTCCTACTTTTGAGTAGACAACAGCAACTGGTGCTACAACATATGATGAATTTGCCTGTTCCATGAATTTCCTTGTCCTTGTGGGGAAGACAAATTGAGCCCGTTGTGTGAATTTGCTAGTGTAATTGGATTAGTTGTATATGTATATAAAGTTGCACCAGAAAATATAGTCTGAGAAGATTTTATTGCGAGAATATAAGCCTTTTTAAGTTGCATGAATTTGCCGAATTAGTGCTTTTGTTATTTCTTAATTTGTTTCTGAATGGACAGCATCAACTGTTGCTACAATATCAACTTTCTTTATGACTTGTTTGATGGAATTTTGTATTCCCTGCTTCTGTCATCCCCCTTTCTCCCTGTGGTTTATAGTACAACATTCTGGCGTCTGCACATTGTTTACCAAAGGCATTCTACAGCAAGCTTTGCAAATCCACTGGTTATTGTCAAAGCATCTTCTCTTCAAAGTCGTTGCTTTATAGTACAACATTCTGGCCTCTGCACCTCGTTTACCAAAGGCATTTTACAGCAAGTTTTGCAAATCCACTACTTATTGTCAAGTATCTTTTCTTTAAAGTCATTGCTCAGTAGTGCCACCTAACATAATCACCATTGCTCTCTTCTTGATTGGCATAGCTTGCCATTTTGATTAAAGAAGCTTTTTCTTATTAGTGAAGCATGGCAGAAAATTTTAGATTCATTCACTCTACATCAACATTATAAGCTGCCAATCAAGCCAGGATACTTGGACTTGATAGCATTTTGCTTACTATGACAAGATTTCTTTAAGAAGTATTTTATTACTTTTTCTAGGAAAGAGGTATTTTATTACTAACAACACTAATTCGGTTCATCCTTTCTGTGTTTCACTTTTCTGCGCTTATTTTTAAGTTGTTATTTTGGAAATCTTGAGCACCTAAATTATGAATTCTTGTGAAAATTCATCCTAAACCAAAAGTTATCATGAGGCTCACATCAAGTGAACTACCATAGAATCAAAGTTTTCATGAGCTTTTGGTCTGGCGAAAGGAGAACCCTAACAGCTCTGCCTCAAATTTCTCCAATAAGGAAAAAAATCGTGCGTCGAAGAAGGGTGTAGAGGGTGGTTTGATTCGAGCTGGAAGCACTGGTAAAGGAGTTGGAATACTAAAAAGGTGGAGTTCGAGAAACAAAGTTCAGCTGGAGGCAAAAAGAGGTATGAATATTTCTTTAATAGAATCAGAGCCTAGAGATAATGGAGAGCTGGAAACAGAACTAATAATTGATGAGCTCCAAATTTTAACCCTAAATCTGGGGGCCAAAAAGAAAATAGACCTAGAAGGTAAACCAACTTTGACATGCTTTGTGTGGGTGACAAAGGTTAACAAAAAGAAGTTCTGAAGGCCACACCAAAAAGAATATGGAAGACAAAAGGTGAAATGTAAGTTATGTATGTAGCAACAAACCTATATGTTGCTCAGTTTGAAAAGGAGGAGGATATGAGTAAGGGTCCAACTTGGGCCGGGTTCAGCCCAAACTTGGATTTAAGCAATGGTAAAACTGGTTGTTGCTGATACCGAACCCGATTTTTCAAGTTGAACCCGAGCCTAATTTGAAATCAGTTCAGTTTTGGGTTGATAAGAACCCTGACCGGTTCATTCCGAACCCAATTTCAATAGCCCCTTATAAAGAGGATTGTTCCTGCAGAGGGGCCCTAATCAGCCAATTTTGAATTTCCCCAATTCCCGCAATCCCGCTCTAGCCCGCACCCTGCCCCTTTACGCCGTCGACTTCATTGACCGACGACCGCTTGTGTATTGCCGACTGCCGCCTGACAGCGCCTGTCTTCTTCGGTGCCGACTGTTTCTGCCCGTCGTCAAGTGCGCTGAGCTTCCTCCCTATCGCGGTTGTCGTCTGCCGACTGCAGTCGAGTGCACCGAGCTTCGTCCCTATCGATGACAGCAGTCGACTGCTCCGAAGATCGTCCCCTGTTACGAGCTTCGTCCCTATCGACGACAACAGTCGACTGTGCTCGATTGCGCTGTGTCGACAACTTCCTCTTTGTCGACGATGGCAATCGACTGCTCCAAGCTTCATCCCTGACGAAGACAATAGTCAACTACGCTCGATTGTGCCGAGCTTCCTCCATGTCGTCTCCCTCCTCGCCGGTGAAACTGTCCGCACCATTCATCGAATTGGCCTTGCTTCTGCCACCGTCTTCTCCCTCAACCCATCTTCCTTCTCTTGGTGGCTCAGAGCTGTGGGGTAAGAAAATCATTTTTCCATTTTTGATTTTTTTGGTCACGAATCTTGGATTTTTTTCCTGAGCTGTTTTCGATTTCCTATTGCTTCTGCATATTTGTTTGGAAACTAATTTTGATTGTTGCGAATTTTAAAAGAAGTTGAACCTAACACAGTTCGGATTTTCACACATTTGAGAATGCCTACATGTGCTAGTATAATAATCACATTGCATGTAGATGTTGTCTAATGTATGTTGATCATCATTGGTTGTGGAAAAATGTAAGAAGAAAAATTGTAAAGTAAATTGGACATGAATTATAACTGAAAAAATATTATAAAAATTCCTTAAAAAGCCATTATGTGCAAAACCATGATTTTTATAAAAATTTGGGTGCTTTGTTGGCTATCATTGAATCTTACAAGTTACAACCATATCATTGAATCTTACAAGTTACAACCACATGATAGGCATTAAAATGACAACCCATATGATGTCCCCGACTGGTAGTGATCACCCATACACTTTTTAACTAAAAATTATGGACAAAAAAACATCAAATAGAAAACAAAAATAGGGCTCACCACAAAAATCAAACAAGAAAAACAAACAAATTATGTCATTTGTTTGTGCTTATGTTGGTTGTTGATAATTTGACACGCATTGGTTAATATTTTGATTTTTAAATTAATTTATTATTGCTCTGAAACCGGTAGAACTAACTTGGAAGGTGAAAGTACAATGAATTCTCTAGCGAACCCTGTTAACTCCCATGGTTGAATATATGAAATTTGTTCATCAGATACTTCAATACTTAAAATCAAATCCTAACAAAGGAATATGGATAAAAGCTGATGGGCGTAATGAAGTACATGGACATATTGAAATTATAAAATATACTAATGCAGATTGGGCAAGAAATTTCAATGATAAAAAATCAACAACTGGCTATTTTACTTTTCTAGGAGGTAATTTTATCATGTGGAAAAGTAAAAAAGTGAGGTGTGGCCGCAAGGTCAAGTTTAGAGGCTGAATGTAGGGGTGCAAGTCGGTTCGGGTACCCCCGGGTAGGGGTGGAACCTACCCTTACCCATTTTTGAAAAATATCTACCCTACCCTATTTTAGACCGGGTCGGTTCGGAGGTTACCCTACCCAATTTTTTCAAGTGCGGGTCGGTTCCGGTTCGGTTCCAAATCGGTTCCTAAAAACGTTATGCATCCAACTTGGCTCCAAATACAGAAATACTATATTCTGAAAAGAATTTTCCAATAAAATAGAAATATCAACATATCAAGTTGGAGGCATTAATACATGTAGAAATTTTCACAATCAAATAGCAACTGATATGCAAATAACTTGTTTCGCTTGATAAAATTTCAGAATCAAGCACAAAATTAATAACCGAACAACCCATCAAACATCTGGACAACATTCTAAATTGAGAAATTTTCAACAAATACAATAACAAGCTCCAAATAACCTGTTTCAATTGCTAAAATGAACAACCT
>JAXCLR010000092.1:43720096-43750630 GCA_035584095.1 Annona squamosa
TAACTTTATTCTCTTTACTCCTCATCATTACTCCTATTATATCATATCACTTTCTGTTGATTTGACAACTTCTACTCTAAAAATTTTTCATCAAAAGTTTTATCTCCAACCAAACACACCCTAAATGTGTAACAACGTATTCTTTCAAATCACCATGTTTCCTAATAGAATCCGGGCACATGATCCTATCATTAAGGACCAGATCCAGGGGTTACGGGTCAACTCGGAGGCTGTAGAGAAACCCGAGATAGATGAAGGCCCAGCTCAGAAGGGGAGCCCAGTTATTGAGGAGCATTCACCTTCTACGATTGTAGAAGAACCAATGGTCACTAATGACAGACCAGCTTACAACTTACGTCCTCGAAGTGGTATCAAAACCAAGAGAAAGGTGGAGTCCAGATTGGGCTTAGAACATTCTGTTTAGACAGCTGTCATATTTCAAGTATAAATAAGGGGGAGCGCCAGCGTAATAGGAGTTTTGAAGTTTTGAGATCTGAATTCTGTTAGTCTTATAGGAGGCAGAGTAGACATAGAATAGAGATTAGAGAGATATGAGTGATTGTAATCTCCTTTCTTGTTAATACAAGATTTCTTTTGTTACTGCTATAGATGTCTGGGATCTATATGAATGATTGTAATTTCTTTCTTGTCAATACAAGAACTCTTTTGTTTCTGCTAAAGATCTCTTGGATCTATCATTGGTATCAAAGCGCTGGTTAAAATTCGATCTCCATGAGCACAGGTAAATGCTTCGATGATCGCTACTACCGCATGGGACAGGAAGAAGCCAAATTCAATCCAAGAACTCCCGTGCATGGCGATTCTGGCTTCGGGAGATGTAAGGCAGAATGGGAGGATAAACAGAGAATGGCGGAGCAACGATGGGAAGGTTTGGAGGAATCAGTGCGAAATTTGGGCCAAACTTTTGCCGAGAGGGTTCAGATTGCAGATCAAAGGTGGGAAAGCATGGATGAGGCTCTACGCAACCTGCGCCAACAGATGACAGAATTACGTCAGAGTAATCAGACGGGTCCGGGATATCTTCATGCTGGCAGGGGAGATCGTAGAGGTCGACCATACAATGTCGCTTACCCAACTAGTGATCATCGGCCGCCATTTCCTGACCATTCCATGGGTCATCATCTAGAAGCTGCGTTTGGCCGGAATTATGGAGATGGAAGCTGGAATGGTCCAACAAAGTTGAGTTTGCATCGTCGGGAGAGAGGACGCATGCAAGGACACGTAGAAGCACGACGTCTAGGGCATCCTCATTTGGATTTCCCGATTTTCAGTTCCGGGGATCCGAATTCATGGATCGTGCGAGCTGATAACTACTTCGACTTCTATGACATTCCAGATTGGGAGAAAATTCAAGTAGCTTCTCAATACTTGGATGGCAAAGCCATTGACTGGTTGCAATGGATGAGAAGAACATGACCAGAAGCCGATTGGGCTGAGTTCTGCTCAGAGCTGAGGCAACGCTTCGCCAAAGGAAGTTTGTTAGAGGTGGATGTGATGTCGCCTAAAATCCAACAGACTGGCTGACTGGAGGATTATATTCATGAGTTTGAGAGACTCTTTAACAGATCTGTGGATTGGTCAGACAAGAATCTCAGAGGCGTCTTTATCAGCGAGTTGCGGGGGGATTTATTGGCGGAAGTAATGATGGCCAAACCCATAACAACTGCTCAAGCAATGGAGATCACCCGATAATTTGAATTCAAACGGAACCAAATCAAATTATGGTAGACCCAGGCCACTGGAGATCGAGTAATGCCTGTTCAGGGAAATAGAGTGGAGGCTGGACCATCTTCATTGGCGCCTGGCCAGGGTCGTATGCCTATCACTCGTCTGAGCATGGAGCAGATGCAGGAGAGGCACAGTAAGGGCCTCTGCTTCTCTTGTGATAAGAAATACACTCGAGGTCACGAGTGTAAGGTCAAGCAGGTTTACACTTTAAGGGCTGAAGAGGAGGACATAGGCGAGGAGGTGTTAGTGGTGGGTAGCACTTCCAAGGAAGAGGAAACAGGTCCTACACTAATGGAGATCTCGCTAAAGGCATTATCCGGCGTTTCAACTGTCAAAACCATGAAACTACGAGGCACCATTCAGAATAAAGAATTGTTGGTGCTGGTGGATAGTGGCAGCTTACATAATTTCATAAACAGGCGATTAGTGGAGATGCTACACCTCGATATTCATCCTGTGGAGGACTTTGCGGTAGTTACAGCTGATGGGACCTGATTAGCTTGCGCCGGGGTTTGCCGAGGGGTGGAAGTCAGGTTACAGTACTATAAAACAAAGGTTGATCTCTACCCTCTAGCTATTGGTGGAACTGATTTAGTCCTTGGTGTTGAGTGGTTGGAAGGATTAGGTCAGGTGATATGCAATTGGTGACAATTAATCATGCGTTTCAGGGAAGGTGGTCAACAATATTTGTTGCAAGAAATTAGAAATAACAATGTTGTACAGATGATGCGCATTGAAAGGTTGCAATTGGTGGGACATCTGTTACTAATCCAAGATATGAAGTTGGGGCTTAAGTTGACAAGTCAAGGAGAAGGTGAGTCCAGTTATGTGGAGTTACAACAGCTCTTACACAAATTTGAGAGCGTGTTTTCCTTACCACCAGGATTATCTCCTTTGAGAGGATTGGAACATAAGATACAATTGATTCCAGGGGTTGCTCCAGCGTTGGTAAGGTCTTATTGTTATCCTCATTACCACAAAGCAGAGATTGAAGCTCAGGTGCAGGATCTCTTGGACAAAGGCTACATTCAACCTAGCTCAAGTCCTTATTCGGCTCCTATCCTCCTTGTGAAAAAGAAGGACAATTCATGGCGTATGTGCGTGGATTACCACGCACTAAATCATATCACGTTGAAGGACAAGTTTCCTATACCGGTGATTGAAGAATTACTCGATGAGTTGCAGGGTGCTCAGGTATTCTCTAAGCTGGACTTGAAATCTGGATATCATCAAATATTGATGCATCCCCAAGATATCTGTAAGACTGCGTTTCGCACTCATCAGGGTCAACATGAATTTAAGGTCATGCCCTTAGGATTATCGAATGCACCTGCTACTTTTCAGGCTCTGATGAATCAAGTTTTTTGTTCATTTCTGCGGAAGTTTTTCCTTTTTTTTTATGATATCTTAGTCTCCAGTCAGTCTTGGAAGCTGCACTTGGAACATCTTGAGCAAGTTCTTTTGTTCAGCAACATCAATTGTATGCCAACAAAAGTAAGTGTTCCTTTGGTCAATCTGAGGTGCAGTATTTGGTGTGGTTTCAGCGGCAGGGGTGCAGGTTGATGGGGACAAGGTGGCTGCCATATTGGCCTGGCCTGTACCTACGACTCTGAAACAGCTTCGTGCTTTCTTAGGCTTATTTGGTTATTACTGCAGGTTTATTAAGAATTTGAGTTTATTGGCTGCTCCTCTCACAATGTTAACAATGAAAGGCAAGTTCCATTGGTCACCAGAGGCGACTACAGCTTTTGAAAGTTTAAAAAGGGATTTATCTACACCCCCTGTTTTGGCTCTTCCTAACTTTTCTAAGCCATTTGTCATTGAATGTGATGCATCCGGGGAGGGAGTTGGTGCGGTGCTATTACAGGATGATCACCCATTAGCCTTCTTTAGCAAGGCTATTTCATTGCACAAGCACGGGAGGTCCACATACGAACAAGAGTTGATGGCTCTGGTATTGGCAGTTCGCAAATGGCGTCATTACTTAGTTGGTCAAATTTTTGTGGTACGCACGAATCATCACAGTTTGAGATTTTTATTGGAACAAAAGGGTTTATCTCCATTCCAACAAAAATGGGTAAAGTTGATGGGTTATGATTTCAAAATTGAATATAAGAAAGGGGTGTCTAACACTGTGGCTGATGCACTCTCCAGCGAAGGTGTGTTAGGTAATATGCAAGTTAGCTACTGCTCTTTTCCTCTGCTCGCAAAGTTAAGAGAAGAAAGTCAACAAGATGCTAAGCTTGTTGCCGTTTGCGATCAGGTGATAGCTAATCCTTCTGCTTTTCTCCAGTTTCGAGTGGTTGATAATGTGTTATATCATTCTTCAGCATTGGTCATTGCACCCACTAGTGATTATATTCCTACTATACTTGCCCATTTTCACGATTTAGTTTTGGGAGGTCATGCAGGAATTTTAAAAACATTGAAAAGGATTATAGAGCAATTTTATTGGGAAGGCATGAATAGTCGAATTCGCCAGCATATCGCTGCGTGTCACGTCTGTTCCCAAGCTAAGTATTTAGCTCAAAAATCGGCAGGATTACTCCAACCTTTACCAATTCCTTTAGCTCCTTGGATAGATATATCAATGGATTTTGTGGAAGGTCTGCCAGTGGTCAAGCATAAATCTGTCATCTTGGTTGTGGTAGACCGTTTAACTAAGTATGCTCATTTTATTCCTATCAGCCATTCGTATACTGCAGTTTCAGTAGCCCAAGTTTTTGTTCAAGAGGTGGTTAGGTTGCATGGGTTTCCTGTCATTGTGGTATCGGACTGTGATTCCACTTTTTTGAGTCATTTTTGGTCTGCATTCATGAAAATGCATATGATAGGGTTGCATTATAGCACAGCCTATCACCCTCAATCTGATGGACAAACGGAAGTGGTAAATCGTACTTTGGAGAGCTATTTACAGTTATTTGCCATGCACCATCCTCAGAAATGGTTGGAACTTTTGCCGTGGGCTGAATTATGGTATAATACCTCCTTTCATATGTTGACTCATCTTACGCCTTACGAGGCTGTATATGGTCGTAGTCCACCTGTTATACCTCGATATGAGGTTGGCTCTTGTGCGGTGGCAGATGTGGACTTTGTTCTTACAGAGCGCGATTCTCTTTTGGATGATTTGAAGTTGAATTTGGAAAGAGCTCAGAATCGTATGCAGCAATTTGCTAACCACCATCGACGAGAGGCGAATTTTTCTATTAGTGATTTTGTTTATTTGAAATTGCATCCATTTCGCCAATCATCTTTCAAGAAAAGCAGATTTTCCAAGTTATCTCCTAGATTCTATGGTCCATTTCGTATTCTAGCCCGTGTAGGTGTTGTTTCTTATAAATTGGAGCTACCTGCTGGAACTCAAATTCATGATGTCTTTCATGTTTCCCTTCTTCACCGATGTGTCAATCCAGAGGTGGTGGCATATGAATTTCCTACGATGGGCTCTGACTTACAATTACAAGTCACACCTGCAGCCGTGCTAGCTACTCGGGAGGTATTAAAAGGTTCCCGTAAATGCTTGGAAGTCCTCATCCATTGGCAGGGACTACCATCGTCGGATGATTCTTGGGTGGATCTCCACGAGCTCAGATCATCTTTTCCTCATCTGGCCTTGGTGGACCAAGTCATTTCTCAAGCCGACGGGATTGATAGGATACGGGCACATGATCCTATCATTAAGGACCAGATCCAAGGGTTACGAGTCAACTCGGAGGCTATAGAGAAACCTGATATAGATGAAGGCCCAGCTCAGAAGGGGAGCCCAGTTATTGAGGAGCATTCACCTTCTACGGTTGTAGAAGAACCAATGGTCACTAATGACAGACCAGCTTACAACCTGCGTCCTCGAAGTGGTATCAAACCAAGAGAGAGGTGGAGTCCGGATCGGGCTTAGAACATTCTGTTTAGACAGCTGTCATATTTCGGGTATAAATAAGGGGGAGCGCCAGCGTAATAGGAGTTTTGGAGTTTTGAGATCTGAATTCTATTAGTCTTATAGGAGGCAGAGTGGACGTAGAATAGAGCGTAAAGAGATATGAGTGATTGTAATCTCCTTTCTTGTTAATACAAGATTTCTATTGTTACTGCTATAGATGTCTGGGATCTATATGAATGATTGTAATTTATTTCTTGTCAATACAAGAACTCTTTCGTTTCTGCTAAAGATCTCTTGGATCTATCATTTCCTTTCTTTGACTTTTGGTCTACCAGTTGTTTTTGGATGAACAGTGCTGCTTTCATTTTGTTGGCCAGCTTGCAAACATATAGGAATCTAAGAATGATCCATTGGCTTGGTTTGTACATGCCTCACTTTTATGGATCGTAGTCATCCTACCCTTCCCATGACTTTGGCAGAAGAAATTCCCCTTCCCACAACTGCTAGAAAAGATCGATGATCTACTAATTTTTACATAATTGTCTTGAAATTTATTAAAAGAATTTGGTATTCCAGGAGCCAAAATCTCTTTTTGACATTGCAAGTTTCTTCTTCGGGGTTTTATAGGCCACTTACCCTGCCCAAAAATTAAATTCAAACCATCAAAAGATCTTTGGTATATCCACATGTTGTTTATGAATGCTGCAGAGTTCATTGCAAGTCAATTGAGGTGACTTCAGATTCTGGGAAGTCCATGTTCAATTTTCTAATCTGTGAGATTATTTATATGGAAATAGATAAGAGGTATGATCTTATTAACCTAGGTTATATACCCCTTGTTTTTAATTTTTTTTCTTTTTTCCATAATCATATTAATATAGGGCTCCGTTTGAGCAGAACCATGTAACTCCTTCAAATTTTAAGATTTTGATCCTTAATGGAAAATCCAATTCACTCTTTATATTTAACACTATGTGTTTATCTATGAAACTAGGTTTCATCTCAATCGAGTATGTTTATGAGACCACATTTGTTCAAAATATATATATAATTCATATGTAAATTATGAAAAATGCTTAAATCTATTTACACAAGTATTAGAATATAATAATACTTTATAAGATCATTTATCCCATATATAAATGATATTTTAGATGGTTTAGGTGTTGAAAATATAACTTTAAAATTGATATTTAATATTAAACAATTTTATTACATTGATTTTCAATGGGACCCATCCACATTGATATTGGACAAATAAAAAATTGTCAACATACTATAAATGATGTTAAACACAATAGATTGAGTAGATTTTTTATTAATCATCAAGATGTTAAAAATAGAAGGGATTATATAGGAAAGGAGTTTTATAGAAACGGAACAACCTGATATAGGTGTGCTTAATTTATAAATAAATTTGTATCATTTATATATATATATATATGAATTTTAAACGACAAGCCTTGTTTAAATACATCTATATTAATAAATTTATGGAAAAAGAAAAAAAAATAATATATTTGTTCGCTGGGCTGACAAGCTCAAATAAAGGACGCCCACCACTGCGTTTGGCTTATGCAACGGTTCCTCGTCAGTGATGACTCGCGTGCAGCAACAGCTTAAAAAGAAAATAACATTGGACGAGAGTTTCTTCGGCAGCAGATCAGGACTGGACACACACCGTCCGGAAGAGAGAGTCCATGAAGCCCATAGCGCCATGATAGGGCGCGCTGCCAACGACACGACGTGGTGTGGGTGTCACCGCGTCAGGCGACGACTTGAAAAGAGCAGGCTCCACAGACCGTTCACACAGGACAGTCGGCATCCACTACTGTGGTACCTCTTAAAAATCCTATCACAGAAAGCATCCCAATGTATCAAAATCACTTATTAATTGTCTAATCACGTTCAATGAACTAGTCGAAAATTAATTGTCAAAAGATGAGAAAAAGATAATTATTTACGGTGATGGAATTTGATTAATATTCTCCCGGCGCCTTTCACTTTGTTTTTGTCCTTTTTAACAAAAGAAAAGAAGGTCACCGTCTTTTGTTGGCCTGAATTATGGGCTTGCAATATTGCATTGTATGCATCTCCTAACCTTCCAACGACTTCTGCCAGGCACAAAAAAAAAAAAAAAGGAACGCTAAGGAAATTCTGATCCTTCTCATGGAAAATGATTTTACTCGTGCGCGTGCCAAATTTTCTGCCTGCTATGGCAGTTGGATTCTTACTTCCACTAATGATAGACATTTGAGAGGCCCCAGCATACTGCCCCATAACCTATTAGGTCATTGATGGTACCAGATGGGTGGCACTAGAAATTGCTTTTGTCTCCTCAATCTTTCATCATCTATACTCTGCTCACACCCATGAAGTCGTCGTCACCCATCTGCCAAAGTCAAAAGGTAAAACGGAAGTGCGGAAAGGCAAGAAAAAAAAAAAAGTGCTAGCAATCCAATTAGTTAGGCAAAAGATCACATTAATCACAACCCCAAAGTGTTAGAAGCATGAGAAGGAATCATTATCAATTCCTACCACGCGTATCCCTTACACGTTGCCAAACACGTACAAATTCATAAAACAAATAGAAATCCACTTCTACTGGACAGTTGCCATCTATTTGGCCCGAACCATGTCCGCATGGATTTCCTGCAATCACAACGTCGAAACCACCAAATTGTCTAATCAAACTTTCAATCTTGTGACTTGAAAGACCTTGAACGTCATCCATCAGCATTAGGACCCCAGATTGCCTGGTATCCTGCCACCATTTCCTTTGAATTTCTTGATTCACCCTTGATTCTTCAACAGAAACAATACATTTGAGATGAATCCCAAGTTTGTGCAGGGCCACTCCCACCCCTCCAATGCCACTAAATAGACATAGCACCTTCACACCATCTGGATAGATCTCCTTCAAGGGGGAAAGATGATAACCCAACGTGTCTGTTTGGAAGCTGTTCTTGAGAGACTTGAGTCTCTCGTCTTGACGCCTGTCTCCAATCCGAGTATGGCCCACTGGGTAACCAAGAATGACCTCCACTTGATCAACCCCAATTGCACTCAGTTGATGCTGGCCAACCCATACAAGATTCAAAGTCTTGCATTGATGGAGGATGTCCATCTGTTGTTCCTTTGACAGTACCCCTCTTGAATCCACCAATATCCTCCCTAGACGTTCACATATCTGAGATAGGCCCATGGTTTCACAGTTGATGCAACTCAACTGCTTTCTTGTATCCCATGATGGCCACCATTTTTTTGTATGTGGGAGGGCATCTTCAATGGTCATGGGTGGATGTGGAACAATGTGAAATCTACTGCTGGTGGGAAGATTGTGCACATACCCTTCTTTTCTAATCAAGGCTGAAAAGAATTGAGAATTGACAAATTCTGGCTCAACTCCATGTAAAAACTGGGATATCTTCGTCCATGATGCTTGAGTAATGTTTGCAACATTCCCATAGAAGAAAAATGGTGGTCTACCAACCAAATGATGATGATTTCTGCTGAGTATAGGCCGCTCAGGAACTTCAAATTTAAGAGGCATGACTTCATCCATTTCAGGGAATGCCTGATATGCTTCAGTCTTCATGCCTCTTGCTTCTAACATGGAAGTTCCATAGAAATCGAATTCATGATCAGCAGGCTCAAATTTCATCCTTTTCTCCTTCATATTTTTCAAGAATCTATCATTTGCATGACGATTGGGATTTAAGCTCGATGATTCGCCTTCTTCTGTCTTTATGCGAAAATGTCGCTTTTTGGGGTCGTCAATGCAATGACCATTAGACCTTGAATTGGTATCATTCCATGGACTATACCTCACCTTTTGTATGGATGACCGCTGCAAAAACAAAACAAGACACCCCAGAAGAAAAGCAAAAAGCTTATGAGTAGCTATTACAAATATAAATGTAGTATATGTATGCAATAAAATTTTAAGCAGGCAGCCATCGATTTTCTTGATGGGATCCATTATCTTGGCTTGCATTGATAGATTTCCTCAAACTTTAAGCTTTACATCTAATTTTGAGTTATCTATTATTGTATATTTTACATCTAATGTATGCATCAAAGTGATTAACATATAGATCAACTTAATAAGTAGTTTCCCTCCCTCCTCAAGGGGTCCATCATCTTAGCCTGCACTGATAGATTTGCTCAAAGTTTTGAAAATAGAATGTGATCATGCTTTACATCTAATTTTGAGTTATCCATTATCGCATTTTACATCTAATGTATGCAGCAAGTGATCAACATATAGATCAACTTGATGAGTAGTTTCCATCAAGTGATTAACATATAGATCAACTTGATGAGCAGTTTCCATTGTGTGATTGACACAGAGATCCCTTCCTCCCTCTCTGCTTCTTCCCTACTCATGCTACATGAGTACCCTATTGGGACAGACTGAAATGCAATGGAAGTGCACTATAACTATATAAGCCATGGAAAATAGAACTAGTTATTCCAAATTGTACTTAAATGACAGATGATACTGTTGTTTCTATACCTTTTCTTGTGGACTCCCTTAACACACTATAATTGGTTTGAACAAATTTTAGTCATGAATCTCAAAACCGATAAATTTCATATTATGTACTCAAAAAGGGTTCATCGATATACACAAAAATTTAAAAAAAAAAAGGATTATCTGTGCTCATCTTATGACTTTTTACACAAATTGCGGTTATGCCTTTGATGCAAAATATGTTGCCGATGTGCCTATGCATGTGCAAATATTTGCAATTACGCCTATGACAAGTGCAGACCTCTTGCTTTTTCTAAACCATGATACTTTTGATAAAATCAAGTCACTTATGTTTATTAATTTGATATACTTAAGATACCAAAAATCAACTTGATTTGATACCTTTGAGAGCCCTAATTAATTTTAAAAAATTCACCTTGATTGTTGAGATTGCTTTAAAGTGGCACGTGGGCCACCAAGGTGTTAAATCAAGGTGATTTTGGTATCTTAACTAAATTGACATCAACAAATATGATAAACGTTTTAGGTTTATAAAAATATCATGATCTACAAAACTAAGACGTTCATACTTGTCATTGGCTGCAACATTCATAAACACATTTGCAGTAAGTTTCACATCATAGACATAACTGCAATTTGTGTAGAAGAATGAAGATATGAGAAAAAACAAGTGATCCTTTAATGGGTAATAAAAACTTATGAATTGTCTAAGAGTAACATCATTTAAAATAAAATTTTAAAAAATATTGTGAATATTGATAGACAAATGATCATTTAATGGCTAACAAAAACCTATGAATTATCTAAGAGTAACATCATTAAAAAAAAAAAAAAAATTTAAACTTAATATTGGTATGAACTTATAACGTGTGTGTTTGAGAAGTAATAAAACTTTTGATAAAAAGTTTTTTGTGTAAAAGTTTTTGAAATGTGAGAAAATAATGCAATAAGGAATAAAGAGAATAAAGTTAAAAATAGATATGCTAAATGTATTGGTAGTTGTATAAAAATAATTGAAATGTAGAATAGTTCTATACAAGGAAATAAAGAAATAATTGAAAAATAGGGTAGTTGTGAAAAGTGAAAAGCTTTAAATATTAACACACAACCCCAAAGTATACAAGCAAATGAACCATTAATTGTCAAATTCAATAAATCCCATCTTGAGATACTTCCATACTCTAAACCAAATCCTTGTTTAAGCTACATGTACCAAATTCTTTTCTCAGCACATATCCTTTCAAACCTTTACCTTTTCTCTATTCCAACTTGTTGTTAGATATTTTCGAAACAGCTCAATGTTTATTAAAAGAATTTTGAAGTCATGGCCAAAACTTGACTTGGTTTTTAGATTCAACATTCACCGACTAAAGTTGATGATTTGATTTTGATTCTACATGGCACAATGCCTTTAATCTCTTGCAGAGCACAGATGGTTGATGTGGCAGCATAGAATTTGATATCCTCGAGTTATGAGGATTGGTTTTGTGAGCATTGGATTTCAGTTAACTATTGTCGCATGAAATCCTACGTGGCTGCAAATTGAGGTGCACAACTCTTATCTGGTTTGGATTTGGTTTCTATGCACACAATCCAATTGTAGTCAGTGCACACATGTACACGGAGAATTAGTGTTGTGCACATCATCCAAACTTACAAAATGGGCTTCATTGCCATGCCATTTCATCCATCCAAGAATAAGTCTTCAAATTAGAAAATCAGAAGTGCTTTCTAGATGTTAGTTTTGCTGGATTCAACTCCATTCAAAAAGCTATTTGTGCTAAGTGTTCTAGTGCTAAAAGAGACACTACTTTCTCTATTTGGTATTGGTTTCACCTTTTATATTCTGAGAGCAACTGCAATAATACCCGAAGCAGTGGTGAGGTAGCATATACTGCCTTTAAGAACGTGACTCTGTAACCTGCCTAAAGTGAAATTGATTTTGCTTTTTTGTTCTCACTTTGCTTAATATTCCCTTATATTTTCCCATTTTCCTGTATAGTGCCCCAACAGAAGCCTCAATGTGATGTATTTCCTAGTCCTGGTTGCCCACTAGGGATCTAAAGTTTAATTTCCCTCCTTAGACAATAGGTTGGTGCCCCTTCAAAGCTCTACTAAGTTTATATTTTCCTATCCATAAACTTTGATCTTGCCACTAATCTATTCCAACATCTAATTTGACTCATGCACATCTTATGAACATGTTATGGTTTCACTCAACATCTTTCTACCTAAGCATCACCCTTCTTGTTGCCATTTGAAGAATTTCTCTTCAATTTGAAAGCTACCAACCCATTCAGAATTTGGACAAGTCTAGAAGCATGATAACCCATTTGTCCCATAACAGTAGTCACTGACATGTTAAAATAGTTAAGTGGAGAATCATAAGCTGATTCTGTAGTGGGAGAATTACTTCATCTTCTTCAGCACATGACTTGGCAATTTGGTCGGCAAAGATTGAATCAGCCAACTCTGCAATTGGAACTTCTTCACCTAAAAGCATGAAGCCTTAAAAATGTTAATTATCAAATTAAACAGATAAAAGATGCTACTTTGATATTAAAGTCGATGTGCTGAACTATATCAGTTGCTTGATCACATTTCGAACTAGGGTCCCTAATGCCAATGCCTCAATCATAAAGATCTTTTACCCACATAAATTTATGAGATTTTTGAAATTATGCCTACAAAGTTTGACCAATACTGTGTCCATATCCCTAGGTTTACTGAAATTGCAAATATGCCCACAAAGTTCGCAAAAAATTACAAGCATGTTTCTGTTGGAATGTCATTGGAATTTTTCATAAAATGATGATAATGTTCTTTAAGCTAAGAGATACACTTGCAATTTTTGGAAATATTGTAAACACATTTGCAAAAAATTTAAAATGATAATATACGTTAAAATAATAAAATAATGAAATAGCAAATACGACTACAATATTTGCAAACATTGTAAATATAAAGCTTAGCTTAAAGGCGATCCACTTGCAATTTTATGCAAACTATGTAGACATTTTTATAATTTCAGTAAACCTAGGAACACAAATGCAATATTGGTTAAACCTTGCCAGCGTATCTGCAAAAATCCATATAATTTATTCTCCATGGTCCATCTTCATCATTTAATGACATTTACATAGCATTTTGATAAAATGTTAATTTTCAACTTTGTCAAAAAACGATAACCAAAATTTTTTTCTGAAGATAACTGATGATGAAAGTGAAAATTGAAAACTGACCAAATTTATCAATAGCAGCAGAAACTTCACCCTCTGTAAAGCCCATGTCAAGCAAGCGAAGTGTCTTGTCCATAGTCCCAAACAAACTGTCAGTAGTAATTATCTGCAAATTAACAACAAAATTCATGTTAGAAAGCATTCTAAAGGACAGAAAACCACGGATGAATGATGATGGATATAAAAGTCAGAATGTACAGAATAGATGCAACCATATATACACCGGAACTCTTTACAAGCAGGAATATTTTTTCCACATCAATTATTCCTACATGCTAGAGCATTATGGTAAGTGCTTTACTCCATCTATGAAATAATTCATAGATTATACTTGCAAACTCCATTTATAGAATGCAATGAAGAACTAGTTTTGATCAGCACACATGCAGGACAACGCATAGCATTGCAAAAAATTTCAGAGAAAGGGTTGTATTTTTAGCATAATCAAAAAAAGCAACCAGCGCCACGAGGAGCAGTGCCATCATGGTAGGACTCGATGCCTCACATCTGGTTGGCATGAGTTCGAAATGCGCTGTCCACATATTTTGTGTGGTTTTCGAATTGTCTCCCCATGTTGTGGGGGTTTTACAATTCCCTTCGGTGTGGGGGTTTAGGAAAAATTTCCTCCGGGTTGTAAGGGTTATGAATGTACTTGATTGTAATATCAGTTGTCATTTTGTATAAAAATCTTTAAAAAAGAAAAAAAGAAAAAGAAAAAAGATCAGCGCATTTTAGAGATACCAGGAGAGTTGAGATTATTTGAAGCATTTGACAGCTTACTGTGAAAAGTAAAGATTCACATTTAGTGAATGTATGGAACTTCTCATTTGATAGGGAACCTACCAAATGTGAAACTTCACTTCAGAATCAGCTCTTGGGGCAGTTAAAGATGATGGGTGAGACTGACACTATGAAACTGCCACTGCAGTCAGTGTTCAGCCCAGACAGGTTAGTGATATGCAGCTAAGAAATCAAAATTGGCATACGGGGTATGCTGCAAGCAAAGAATTAGGTGTCAAGAACTGGCACATACCCAAGAAACTCAAATTTATAGATTGTCGATCAAAACAGGACACCAATAAATAAACAATTAGACGTGCGAGCCATTGCAACATTCAAGCCACACAATGCGCCTTTGCATAATTAGTGAATGCCAACCATGCACATATAATAGACAGAACAAGTTAAACATATTTACACACAAAGATCAAAATGCTTACATAATTGGTTGGGAAACCAAGTTATACTACTGAATGATCATTTTTGGAAAGAGAGACTGATTTCAAGCTAAAGCCTAAAATGTCAGCAACCAAATATCAGTCAGAAAGTAGCAGAACCAAGAAATGCATAAACCAATCCACCTCATATTTCACCCTTACTCTATCACAAAAGGGGAGATTTAAACAGCCAAACCTAGGATGAGAAAAAACAGTTACACCAAAGTCCCAGAACTAGCAACAATCAGAGCTTCTGAATGTTGAACTAAACTATAAGTTTGGAAGGGTGAGCATTCACAATTGAAAGTACATCATGCATAATATGGTACCTTCACGGGAGGTTTAACATCCACGTTCTTTTCTTCAAAAGCCTCAGCTACTTGACCTATGTTAACATCCAGATTCTTTTCTTCAGAAGCCTCAGCTTCTTGGCCCATGTTAACATCCACATTCTTTTCTTCAGAAGCCTCAGCTTCTTGGCCCATGATTAGAAAGTCAACTAGTTCTGGGATAGAAGCATCTTCACCTGAAATGTAAGATTTAAAATAATCATGTGAAATGGCAAAACTGTTAATCATTGATGAAAACAAATGAAAACCCGTATTACAGTATTACAGCATCAACCAATTTAGAAGCTCTGCATTTGTAGGAAATAAAGATTCCATCACTAAAGAGAAACATATGATTAGTCCCTCCACATATCTTCCGATATGAAGGGTTTGATTTCTAGTCTCATAGAAATAGAAAATGGCTGCCATGAATCGTAAACAAAATATGATAAAATCCTGATAATTTTAGAAAACTCAAATGGCTGCTAAGTGTTTACAAAGGTTGATTACATGAAATGTTAAACACCATATTTGTACAAATTCAGGCCAGTAAATTGAACCATGCCATCAAAGGATAAACGAAAAGAACTAGACAAAAGAGGGAATTAGGGGACGTTTGTTAATGTGTAAAATTGTGGGATTGTGGGAAATTGTGGGAAATAGAAAAGACAATATTTTGAGAAATGTGTGATTGATAGGAAATGATAGGGTTATAGTTAGAATAAATACGTTTGTTGTATATAGTTGGTAGGGAAAATGATTGGAATATAGAATTAAAAGTGGGAAAAATAGTGTAATTGATGGAGCAATAATTGGCTTTGGGAAACCAAATCCTATGGGAAAACCATGGTTCCCATGCTCAAATTTTACCAAACGTCCCCTTAGTAAAACCAAGGATGATGTTCCTGCATCATTCAAACATATTTGAAGATCATGAAATAACTAAAAACAATAAGATACACGATTATTAAAGACGGCCGCTGTCATGGAGAGGATAGCTTCATTTTATACGGGCTCACAATTAAATAAAGCAGACAAGAAAAAAAATTCAATATTGTGAAAGATGAAGGCAGAGATGGGGACGAAAGTTTATATACCAAGCCCGTTAATTGCCATTTCCACGTCTACCTTGGAGAAATTCATCCTCAATAATGTATCTTTTTTGCTAACCTGACCTTCAGCAGAACCATCTAGCCCCTAAAGCAGATGGTAGAGGAAAATTGTAAGCCAACTAGAATCAATGCATCTTGGGAATTTTTCTACAATTTGTGCATATCATTTTCAATCATTCCCTGCATTGCATTTATTAATTGTCCCATTTCCCTGCCTCATTTTTTTAGTAGCCATCCCATAAGAAGAGGATCAAAAGAACCAAAGAAAGGCACCCACCCAGCAAGGAAAGATAACTTATCTTGTACGATAATTCCAAGATCAGGGAAATCTCAACAATCATGACATGAAGAGCACTAAAATCGAAGAAGTAACAATTTTTAACCAGCCAGATTGAACCAATGCTAATTACCTCAAAGTCCTTGCTGTCGTATGAAGAAGATTCAACAGGTGAACCATTCTCTGCATTGCAGGGGCTCAACCCATCTTGAAAATCTGAGGATCCAGAGCTTGATTTTTGAAGGGCCTAATACACGAACAATCAGAATAATAATTGCATCTTTCATTTTTTTACAGTTTCACAATAATGCAATTGGAAGAGTATCCTCCAAGAACATACAAGAAAAAAGAGAAAACAATGTGGAAAGTATGAAAATTAAGATATAATAATAGAATATTCCAAAAATACACAAACAGAATGGAAACGTCATTTCCTATCTATGTAGTAATAAAATGGGGGGAAATTTAACATAATCATAGAGAATCCTCAGTTATTAAAAAGGCATTATGTCTAGGCAATAGTGCAACCACTACAAGAATAATTGGGATTTAGTAACGAATCTCATTCATTGTTATAAGTTAAATTTTAATTGCTAAATAATTTTAGCAACCATATATGTTCATTGAAAATTCGCTGCTAAAAGGTCCATTGCAAAAGAGATTTAGCAATGAAAGAAATATGTTTCATTGCCAAATATACATTATTAGCAGTGAAAATTTAAACCGTTAGCAATAATACGAAAAATTACTGCTAGAAATATAGGTTATTAGCAACAAAATTACCTTCATTGTTAATGCTCGAATTTCTTGTAATGAATCCACTTGTGAGCAGAGAGATTATATGAAGTCAGCAGATTATAATTCCTATGTACTATAACTAAAGAAACGTTCCAGATTCTGCACACTTATTTATACCTGAAGCTGTACTTGCAACAGCTAAATGCTAGAAACAAGAAGTTTCTGCATATTCCTTGCATTAACTGTGTATCCTGTGTACATTGTACATTCATAACATCAACTTCCACTCATGGGACTTTGGTGTGGACTTGGAAGCCAATACTCTAAAGAACATAGATTTCTCAAGCAATTGCAATAAGAAATCATTTAATAACTAACAAAAAGCAAACAACAACAATATGAATGTTTAACAAATAGCAGGCATGCATGCATGCAGCAGCAGCAGCACCAGCACAGCGGTATCTTCAGCATCGTCAAAAGTCATTTGTCACCAAGGTGAGGTGAACTACATGGATTCTGTTGCATCATTTTTGTTGATCTTAAGTTATGTCCTCATTTCCAAGAATTGTCATATTTTTACAACCTCTAACCAATTTTTTTCCAACCTTACCTAGTTCTCTTATATTCCTTTATGTCGATAAATTTATTCATCCTAAATAGTGTTGTTTCTGGCCTCCAATTCATATAATCAAACCGTTGGTTTACCACTCATCCATCTCAATGCATTTCATCTACATTCATTTCTGTATACAATGTTATCTAACCACCCAACATTATACAAGCAGCAGCAGCAACATAAGTTTTTTCCCACCTATGTGGGGAAAACTAACTACTGAACATTATAACTCTAAAAAAAGGGATTGTGTTACCATGTGGCCAGCTGCAACTTACATCACAACCCTCAGAAAATTTGTCTTATAGTTGTCTTACAAAACTCACCATGCAATCTAATTGATACAGACTGATCACACACAATTCCGGACACAATGTCATTTCTTCCACCTGCTTTGAATTCTATGTATACATCCTTATAAATTTCTCCAGTTTCCTGAATATATTCGCGTAAATCTAAAATGAACATTTTGAGGTACTACCTAACAGCCTGGCCTTGAATCTTAAGGAATTCCACATCTGAAGTATGGTTCTGTTATTATTAAAATACATTTGCTAAAACTGGTCCTTTTCCAATAATTCTAAAACCTTGAGGTCCATTTGGGAATGGAGAAAGAGATGTGGAAAAAGAGAGAGAGAGAGAGAGAGAGAGAGAGAGAGAGAGAGCGAGAGAGAAGCATGGGCAAAAGAGGAAAAAAGAGAAAATGATGTGAGGTGATAGGGATAATGATTATAAATAAATAAATAAAGACCAAATAAGTAGGCATATTTTTGGAAAAGATAGGAAATAATTATTGAAAATAAAGGTAATCATAAAAATTGGAGTTGTTAGGTAATTAAGATGTCAATAATACATTAAAAGGTATAGACCAAGAAGGAAAGAATTGAAAACTCTTCCACCCTTTTCATCATTGCCAACCCTTTTAAGGATCCGTGCGGACCGTGCCTAACAAACTATTTCTTCCCTGATTACTAACCCCATTTTCAGTATCCAGCATTCAGTCCTTCATGGGGGAAAAAAAAACAAAAAACTCTATTTTAGCTTTATTTACACCATTGAAATCAGTTAACCTGCTACGTCTGATCATTCCCTTTTTTCCTTCCACTTCTCCACATTCTTTGTTCCTCACCTCTTCCCTGATTCCCAAACGCACATTGCATTTATATTTACCCATAAGAAATATTTAACATAATTTTAGTGAGTTTGCAAACCACCCTGATTACGGCAAAACAGTTAAGCAGAAAATACTTACGGTGTATGTAAAAAGAGTCTCTAGCAACAAGTCAATATCATCTTCACCTGTGTATAAGAAATTGGAAAAAAAAAAACCTTAATAATTGAATTCCACTCTAAATAATTGCTGCAAAATGATTTCCTAAGTTCTAAAATAATCTGAGAAGTTTTTCAAATGGTTGATTAATGGATATAAAAGCACTTATTCATGTGTTAAAATTGAAATGATAAAGTGTGATAATGATGCAAGATTGACGAGAAGGACCGAGTAGGATCCATGCAATTGACCTCACTGGCCCACTTGATAAGGATGACATAGCTGATTGATGGATATAACCATGAACTAATAAACTATGATAATAATACACGATTGACTGGAATAACATGATCTGTCCCAACTTAAGTGGAAAATGATGATGAAAATGAGATGGTGTTAAAGTATGGTACAAAACTCGTATGCAGCTAGGAGATAGGACCACACTCAAAAACAATCATATATAGCTAGGAGATAGGACTACACTACAGCATTTATCATTTTTGTCTAAGTTCACTTGTCATATGATTTATTATATAGAGCAAACAGGCACAAAGTCTGCCACATTCAGTGTAATTCAGATAGACACTAACACAGACAGAACACACTCAGCATAATTCAGATAGACTAACACAGATGCAAAACATTCAGCATAATTCAGATAGACACTAACACAGACAGAACAGAATCAGTGTGATTCGGATAGATACTAACACAGAGACACACCACTGACCTGGCAAGCATTTCCTTTTCATTATAGAAGTGACATGGAGAGTAAAACCGATGATCACTGAGTTTCCAAAAGGAAAAGAGGGAATCCCATAGAACTCCAGTGCTATGGGAAATCATCCTAGGGGTCGATGATTTGATGGTTACTCTTTTAGAATTTCAAATTCTCACCATCCAAGCAGGACCATAGCGAGGGATTGATGATTGATGATTTGATGGTTACTTTTTTAGAATTTCATAGTCGAGGACCATGACAAGGATTTGTTTATGTCTGTTTGGCATATATAAGAAGCCGCTTACTGACATGCAAAGAAAGAGAGGTTAACAAGCATGCTAGCCTGTAAAATATAATGGTCCATAAGTGCCTGTCTATATTGACTAACCATTCTCCTCAAGCACCTTCTCTACAAGAGCAGGTGAGAACCCCATGGCCACAAAATGTGATTTCAAGTGACTCCAAGATGAGCTTGCAACATTTCCCTACCTCGAAACAAACAACAAAAGAAGAAGAGACATTAGCAATATTTGAATCATCAAAAGGAAAGCATTTAAATCAGTAGCACGAACTGTTGTTGATGGCATAACTAAGTACATTAGAAATGCAGTGAGACAGATGAGATCATGGGCTGTAACTTTGCAGCAAGCCAAAATAGCATTAGCATTACCATAAGGTGTTAAGCACCTATCACAATTCTAGGTCAGTGCCAGTCCGATATATGAAGGATTTGATCATTGAAAGATAGGCAGCCATCAGGGTAATTATTTGGATAAAAAAAATGCTCAACAGAGCCATTCTTATTTTCCATGATTTTAAATCAGCTCAATCAATCATAGAAACCAAAGAATGCTGGAAGAGACAGGCACCTCATCAGGCTCAGGCTTCACGCAGACAGGTTGAGGAGGAAGCTCTAAATCCAACTGTTCAACCTTCGGCTTGAGTCCTGCTTCAACTTTTTGACCTGAAGAATACTCATTACTGCCATAATCCGCCATCTTTCCCTACACAATTAACAGAACATCCTGTTGATTCTTGATATTACGTTATGAATCTGGGACATTTTCATGAATGCAGCATAAGTCACCTAGGTTAACAGCTACATAGAATAAGCACAACCAAAATTTTTCCCAAGCTGGTGGAAATACATACTTAACGCTCCAAGTTCAAAAAAAGCCTGACAGAAGGAATGGATATCTTGTGTTTGTTCCCAAACCCGCCCTAAACCCCAATCCCCCACCAAATCGCTTGATTTTCTTCCTAAGTCAGCTCCTCCCCTCCCAATTAGTCTTTGGAGGAGCCCCAGCCGCTGCTGGAGCTAGGTTTTGTCATGGCAGAATTCGCTGCGAAGAATTCCAATGCAGGGGCTAAAAAAAAAAAATTCTCACTTGAAACCAAAAACTGAAATGCAGAGGTAAAAGATGGAAGACAAGCAAAGGTAGAGTACTAGAAAATGCTGCTATTCGATTTTGCATGACACAAAAGACGCGTGCTTTCCACACCACTGGAGAGACAGAGATATAGAGAGAGAGGAAAGATTGCTGCTATCCCGACCTGAGATTGCCAGTTTCTTCCCTATCCTTCTTGGAGAGAAATCGTCACGGAGCCGGAGCCGGAGCCGGAGAAAAGGAAAGGGGAAGGACTGAAGAAACCGGCGGGAGCAACATGAAAGACAAGGACGTACTTTGGTAGTCTAGCGAGCTGACACCGAAAAATACGTTTCTGCACTCCAATAGCAATGTCCGCCGGGGATCATCCCTCTTTGTGGACCCCACAAAATACCACTTGTAGATCCAAACCGTCCATCAGATGAAAGATCCTGCCTTTATTGTGAAACACAGATAAATAATTGCTATAGAAAAGCGCGTGATTTGTAGAAAAAGGCAATTCCGTTTCCAAGCACCGTTTTTTAAAATTTTCATCCGAATCGTCAATCGATGTTTGAAGGATTGGATTATGAAAACATGGGTCTCATTTTCGCAATCAGGAAATTTTTTTTTGTTAATGATTGAGACTTTGGAATTGAAATAACGGAAAAGACTTGCACTACGAATCGTCGCCGTTAGTCGGCTCCGGTGGACGAAATGCAGGACACGGGCAGAATCTTGGGTTTAGTTCAGGTATTGATACGGTGGATCATGGAGCATGTCAAATTCAGCGGATCATGGAGCATGTCAAATACGGCATTACTATTCGCCATGGGTGTGTTTGGTTGTACACTAATAAATATCAATCAAACTTTTTACTTTTTGTAGTTATCTTATTTTTTAATTATTTTATATAATTTTTTATATAAATAATCTTACTTTTAATTATTATTTTTTATTAATTTGGCATTGATATAAATAGGTTTGATGCATGTAATTGATAGGAAAAATAATTAGAATGTAAGAATAAAAATAAAAAAAATATAGTAATTGGTGGAACAATGATGGACCTTAGAAAACCTAACATAGAAAACTATAGTTTTCACGCTCACAAGTTAGCAAGCGCAACCCTAAATAAGATGGAAAAATGGCTGTGTTCACGCTCTTCGTTTGCTTTTTCATACATCAAAAGCAACTATCCAATCAAAGAGGGAAGGTATGCACATGGTCGGTCGGATGGAATAAGTTCACATTTCATGCGGGTCCCTACCATTGTTTTCATTTTTTAATAAACAAGTCCCTTGCGCACCAAACAACTGAAATCAGCCCTCTCACATCTGAGATTTTCAAATCTCTCCACGGGAAACTCTAGCACTAATGGGACACCAACTAGATAATAACAAGAAGGAGCTCAACGATAAAAGGAATTTACTTAATATTTCTTCCATCTTACATAGAAGAGATGGTACAAATACCAAGTAAACAAGATGTTTATAAAAATCTAAGAAGTATACTTCAAATTTTGTTGTAAAATATTCACACATATTGAACAATCACAAACATGTAGATCCCTAGCTAAACAAATGAAATTCAGAACATCCATGTAAACTTCAAAACTTGAAGTGGGGAGGATAGATTTTTTCCTTTTTTAGCTTGTGTTATTAATAATATTAGGTTAACACACATAAAGTATCCTGATAAAAAAATTGCATTTCGACAAGGAATATATTCTTTTTTAATCGGAGGCATGGATTTTGAGATATGCTCCAATGCGGTCCACACACATCATCTTCTTTTTTCTCTTCTATTTACACTGCAACTACCCACAACAACCTTTTCCACTCCAATCATACTTCAATATACATTTCAAAAAATAAATAAATAAATAATTAGTTGGAGAACTCGGCTATTAGAAAAGCAAAGAAAAAATTTGCTCGATAAAAGTGTAAGTAAAACAAGACAGATGAAAGATGGGTGAAGAAAAGTAAAGCATTCTACATCAAGCTTTGCAACTGCACTGGTTATTGTCAAGCATCTTCTCTTCAAAGTCATTGCTTTATAATACAACATTCTGGCCTCTGCACCTTGTTTACGAAAGGCATTTTACATCAAGTTTTGCAAATTCGTTGCTTATTGTCAAGTATCTTTTCTTTAAAGTCGTTGCTCACTAGCACCACATAACATAATTACCATTGCTCTCTTCTTGATTGGCCTAGCTTGCCATTTTGATTAAAAAAGCTTTTTCTTATTAGTGAAGCATGGTAGAAAATTTTAGATTCATTCGCTCTACATCAACATTATGAGCTGCCAATCGAGCTGGATACTTAGACTTGATTTTCCACAGCAGCTCATCCACATTTTCTTGCATATTATTCATTTTTAGATTCCACCCACACCAGTTATTTCTATTGCTTCTACAATTCCACCAACAGGTCCCTCCATTATTACAACTCGAGGTCAGCTGCTTTGGTTCGACCACCGCCTGAATATTTTTCAAGTTTTGTGATTCCATTTTGGTTCGGCCACAGAATCGATATTTGATGCTTTGTTGTGTCTGACTCTTCAGGGTTATTGTGTCGCCCTTTGAAACAATCCTCATATCATTCTCACCTCGCCACATGAGTGGCTCAGATTTCTCGTGTTCCTGATAAGCGTCATCTTCTGTAGCTATCAAAATTTCATTGATTTCCTCCCAAAATTAGGAGTATTTTGCTTATTATCACTGGATGTAACAAGATTTCTTTAAGAAGTATTTTATTATTTTTTTTAGGAAAGAGGTATTTTATTACTAACAACACTAATTCGATTCATCCTTTCTGTGCTTCACTTTTCTGTGGTTATTTTTAAATTGTTATTTTGGAATTCTTTAGCACTTAAATTATGAATTCTTGTGAAAATTCATCCTAAACCAAAAGTATCATGATACTCACATCAAGTGAACTACCATAGAATCAAAGTTTTCATGAGCTTTCAGTTTGGCGAAAAGAGAACCCTAACAGCTCTACCCCGAATTTCTCCAATAAGGTAAAAAATCGTGCATTGAAGAAGGGTGTAGAGGGTGGTTTAATTCGAGCTGGAAGCACTGGTAAAGGAGTTAGAATACTAAAAAGGTGGAGTTCGAGAATCAAAGTTCAACTAAAGGCAAAAAGAAGTATGGATATTTCTTTAATAGAATCAGAGCCTAGAGATAATGGAGAGTTGGAAACAGAACTAATAATTGATGAGCTCCAAATTTTAACCCTAAATTTGGGGGCCAAAAGGAAAGTAAACCTAGAAGGTAAACCAACTTTGATATGATTGGCGTGGGCGACAAAGGTTAACAAAAAGAAATTCTAAAGGTCACACTGAAAAGAATTTGGAAGACAAAGGTAAAATGTCAGTTATGTATGTAGCAACAAACCTATATGTTGCTCAGTTTGAAAAGGAGGATTTAGTAAGGGTGCAACTTGGGCTGAACTCGGCTTGCTAAACCCGGATTTAAGCAGTGGTAGAACTGGCTGTTGCTGAGACCGAACCTGATTTTTCGGGTTGAACCCGAGCTTGATGTGAAATCGGTTTGATTTTAGTTTATAAGAACCCTAACCCGCTCAACCCAAACCCGATTTCAGTAACCCCTTGTAAAGTGGATTTTTCCCACGTCGATGCCCTAATAAGTGAATTTCAAATTTCCCCAATTCCCATAATCTCGCTCCAGCCCGCACCCTACCCCTCTACACCGTCTAGTGTGTTAACCGATGACCGCTTGTGCACTCCCGACTGCCGCCTAACAGCTCCTGTCTTCTTCAGTGCCGATTGCTTATGCCCTCGTCGAGTGCACCCAGCTTCCTCCCTATTGCGGCTGTCGTCTGTCAACTATTGTCGAGTGCACCGAGCTTCATCCCTATTGACGACGACAGTCAACTGCACTAAGCTTCTTCCCTATTGATGACGGCAGTTGACTGCTCCGAAGATCGTCCCTTGCACCGAGCTTCATCCATGTTGACAACGACAGTCGACTACACTCGATTGCATAGTGTCGACGACTTCCTCCCTATCGACGACAGCAGTCGACTGCTTCGAGCTTCATCCCTTGCTCCGAGCTTCATCCCTGTCGATGATGATAGTCAACTGCACTCGATTGCACCGAGCTTCCTCCCTGACGACGACGATAGTCAACCGTGCCGAGCTTCCTCGCTGTCGTCTCCCTCCTTGCCGATGAAACTATCTGCAAAGCATTGGGTTCTGCAATGTGAAGTAAGTATTAGAGTCAAATCATGCAAATTTTGCCTTTTTTTTTACTTTTTGTACTCATGATTTCAACATACAAGAAGTTGTCTTCATGGATGCCTTTGAAAATTACTTCTTTTTTCTAATTTTCTTGATTTAGCTTTACATGAGATGTTTTTTAAGCTCATGACTTAACTTTGATACTTCAAATGACACTTACAATTGATTTATTGAAAAAGGCTTTGTTGCTTATGCAAACTTTTGTTTTGCTTTTATAGACATTGACTTAACTATCTGAAATTGTTTTGGTTTAAGCACTTTACTGATTGTATCCTAATGACCATATTCATTAATTTTTTGGCAAATATATCATATGATCTTTCAAAATATCTTTAAAATTCTTAGCTATATCATTAATCCTCTCATTTGCTGATTAAAATTTCAGGTTCATCATCAAAACACGTAATATTATCTTTTTGCATTTAAGATAAATAATATGAATCCAAAGTTCAGACTCAACATTCATTCTTTCTTTAATGATAATAAAATATTGAGGACATCCTTTTGAAAAGAATGACATGTATTTGAAAGGTATAGAAAACAAAAAATATAACTCCTCGTCAATAAGTGTCATAGGTAAAATGATAACCAAACTTGTACAAAATAATCATGGAAACTATAACAATCACAATAGGTCCTTATAAAGTTTAGTGTTGAAAGCATTTTATTTGATTGAGTTGTGGGAACTTAATTACTGTCTTGTTTTCATAGAAGTAACCAACCAACTTTTACAAGGAGTCGTCTTCATAAATATTTTTAGAAATCATTGTACATACATTATTTTATGATTTTCTTGATTTAGCTTTATGTGAGATGTCTTCTAGGCTTTGACTTTGACACTTGAAATGATTTTACACTTGACTTATCAAGTATTGCTTTATTGCTTCTATAAACTTTCATCATAAGGGTGTTAACGGATCGGGTTGGATGGGTTGAAGCCTAATCCTAATTTATTTAAAATATTTCAATCCTAATCCGTTTATTAACCCATATAAAAATATCAACCCTAACCCATGTATAATCTATTTAAAAAATAGGTTGGCGGATTGTTAACGGGTTATATAACAGACGACTTGAACGCGTTAACTTTCGCGGACAATGATCTCATAGGGGATGGTGAGATGGTGTTTTTGGAGAAGGAGAATGAAAATATGGTAGTAATAGGAAAATATAATTAAGACAACAGTGTAAAAATATAAATTAGGTGGCATGAGAAAATTTTAATGAGAAAAAGTAACCAAGGGGTTTACATTTGTATATATATAAAATTTTAATGTGTTAAATAAGTTAAATTGGTGGAACAGACTAAATGGGTTAAACAGGTTACTAAACAAATTGACGAGTTATAAAATATCAATCCTAATTTTTTATTTAATTAAATGATTGAATAGGTTGGCAGATCATAACTCATTTATAAATAGGTTGGACATGTGGGTTGACGGGTTAATCATGACTATTAACACCACTATTCTATCATGCTTCTATAGACATGGACTTAGCTAGATGAAATTGTTTTTGCTCAAACACATTGCCAATGACCATATTCATTAATTATTTAGTAAATATGTAATTGTAAACACCCCTCTTTTAAGCACAAAAATAAATAACACATGGAATGAGGTCCAAGCCTAACAGTGACAAAGGAAAAGTAACCCAAACACCAATGGGCTTTAAAACCAACAGCCCATTCGAAGCAAATCAAAACAAATCAAAGCAAATTCAAGCAAACCCAAGCCAGGCCTACCACTAGATGGGCCTATCTGGCTTGGGCCAACAAGCCACTAGAATGAGCTCTATAACAGCAGCTCACCAGATCTAGCTCATCAGACACAGCAATTGGGCTCTGCAGCAACAACCCACCAGATCCAGCCTCAGCCCATAAAAGTGGGCTCTTCTACAACAATTCATTAGGCCTCAGCAATGGCCCACTTGGAGCAATGAGCTCAACAAGATCCAAGCCCAACCGCAATGGACACTCATCCATGGGCCCAAAGCCTATATGGCCTACTCCACATCTATAAATAGGGAGTCAAGCCTCCCCTCTCGACACACTTGAGGAGGCATCCCAAAGGGGGAGGACGAGAGTCCGCAGCAAAGTCTCGGCACCCCGGCTTTCTCGCTCCTCAAGCTCCTGCTTTTCTAAGCTTTCCCCCTCTTATTTTCTCTCCCTTTTCAATTTTTTTTTATTTTTCCCCTTTCCATGCCTATGTAGACCGCCTCTGGTTAACAGATTTTGTTGTATTTGTTTTAATCCGAAGGCCGGAATCCAAACTTTGTATGATCGATGCCCTTATCCAGTGAAAACAGATACTGATCTTCCTTTTAAGATCAGTGGCGACTCCATTTTTTATGTCTTGTGTAAATACTAACATGTTTGTTTGAGTTGATGCTTCGGCGAGACGGGCGCGCACGGACTCACAGCACACACTGCCGTTATACTGCTGAATTCGTGGCTTAACCCGTGTGGAAACACTCACGTCTTAGCCAATATGCAGTCGAATCCATGAAAAAATTCCCGCACGTCAACACTATTCAAAGATTGTTTATACTAACGCTTTTTATTCCATGAGAATGCAGAAAAGCCGAGCCTACGTCGTTGTTTAAGGGGAGTTGAAGAACAAATCCGAACCCATCCAATATAGACCAAATCTTCCATGGCTAGGAACTGATAACTCGTAAAAATGCGAGTTATCATGGCCCATTTTAGACCATATTTGCATGTTAGTCCAAGAGATTAGGCATAGTTTGCATCAATTTAGCTTAATTTTCACTTGCTTTGCGTTTTAGGAGCATTATTTAGTTTTTATGCATTTTTAGCGTAAATTAGGCATTTTTAGCTCATTTATCTGGTTTATTCATATTATGCAGGAAGGACGAGCAATATAAAGGCATGTGGGCGAATGAAATCCAGAACAAGACCGAGCCACCCTACACGCCCTTGCCAGAACTCTAGCACAATCCAGTAACCAATAGCTTTCATTGAGTTGGCGCTTAGGTGCCACTTCACCATCATGCAGACAAGTCCAGAATGGTTTTTGAGATTACAAGATACAATAGCTTCTAAGGAGTTAGCGATTAGGTGCTAGCTTGGGGCGCCCAGGCACTAATAAATGATCACAGGTGTTCTAGGAGAGTCCCAAGTCATGAAGCATCCAGTGAGTTAGCACCTAGGCGCCAAAGCATAAATTCTTAGTGTTTTCAGAAAGGTTTAGAATTTACCCAGTACACAAGGAGTTAGTGCCTAGGCTCCGCTACGCATCCGTAAACGTAGATATTCGTATGTGTGCTGCGCAAATCGTTTATATAAATAGAAATTTGCGCATGAAAGGAGAGCCGAGAGCCGAAATAGACATCCAGAGAAAGAAGAAAACTTGTTCAAAACGCGAATTGAAGAGAAGATTCAACCCCTTTGGTGGAAACCACAGAAAAATCAATTTTCTCTTTATCTTTCTCTATTTTTCCGGATACTTTCATAATAGATGTAAAGATTTTATGATCATGTATTTAAACTAAACTTCCTTTAGATAGATAGTTAAGATGAATTGATATCTAATTATATTGTATTGGTTCTTTGAGATTTAGGAATGAATATTTGATTTTTCTATATGATTGTGTGTGGTTTACCCTTACACATGTGGTTTAATGCTTTTTACAAGATTAGCTACCTTGTAAGATGATTTAATTGCTTAATTTATCCTTGAAAAAGGAAAATCTCTGTTAGATCTGTGTATAAGGCATAGGTTTTCTCTTTATTAAGGGGAGTTGTTTAATGGATAGAAATATACAGTTAAACCCCGTGTAGTCATTAAACAGGTTATGAACTTATTAATTGCACTTTATTTAATGACATGAGAACATAACAATTGAATAGAGTATAATTAGTTTTATATAATGTTGGAAGACATATATAAAGATTATTGAACTTGGACTGGTAAATCTATGCACAATTCAATGAAAAAAAATCAATGCAATATAATTTAGATTCAAGGATTCCAAGCTATCCATCTGCTATCCCTGATTGATAAACCTGTTTCTAGTATTCCAGCGATTCCGTGGACTCTATTTTGATTTCTTATTGTGTTTGTTAGCTTAAGTTTTAAATTCAAAAACTTAGAATTTTCTACCTACCGAAAGCAGTTAACTAATTAATAACTCCAGTTAGATAATTCCTTGTGGGACGATACTCTACTCACTCTTTATTACTTGAATCAGCACGTATACTTGCGTTAAAAGTGAACATTTTAATTGACATATACGCAGCTTGTCAAGTTTTTGGCGCCGTTGCCGGAGAGTTGGTTTAACTAATTATTGTTAGTTTTATTGCTTTCTTGTATAATTCTGTAATTATATTTCATTTTACATTTTCTTTCTTTTCTTCTTTTTAATTCTTTTTTTTTGATAAAATTTTATTTCAGGGGTCTGTTTATTGCAATTTTCAATGGCTTCAAATGCTTACCATTGGCCAAATGCAGAATTTTCAACATCGAGTACAATGAGTTTCCATGAGTATGACAATATATGTAAAACTCATGTTGTTTGAAACTTAGTGAATGTGAGATGTACTGAAAACTTGTACATTGTGTCTGTTGTTACTGTAAAGTTATAAAAAAATGCGTATTGTAATTTTAGAAAAATAAAAATTAATTTACAAATTTAGAAAAGGGGTAAATAATAATTTCATAAAGATTAGATATGAAAATAATTTTTTATAAATTTTTCGGGGAGGAATTTCAAAATTCTGAATTACATAAATTGAAACTGTTTAAATTTACGGACCTTATGGGAAAATAAAAAATAAATGAAAAATTTTGGACTAATTAGGGGTATTAATTAAGGGTTTACATTCATCTATACTATTTTTATTATATCTTAGAATGTATAACTCGGAATAACGAAATAATTTAATAGAAGGTGTTGAATTATGTGCTCTTTAATCTAGATGGATTAGATTATGAAAAATAATTGACTACATTAAAAAACGTGCCAAAAAAATAATAAAAAAATAATAACTCCTGCCGCAAGTACATACAGAGCCTCCTTTGGCATGAATTATTTTTGTTAGTTTTTTTATTTAATTCATATATTAATGAATATAAGGCAGTTTTATCTGAAATTTCAGGATTAAGCTTATTTTGACCTATTTTACGAAGTGAATGGTTTAGATCATTAAAATTATATTTAGAAATTTTTAAACAACAAAAATTGGATGAGATTTCATGAATTGATTTTGAATGCTAATATCTTAACCTACACTAATT
>JAXCLR010000092.1:43750730-43764346 GCA_035584095.1 Annona squamosa
CCAAATTATGAAACAAAAATATTTATTTAAATGAGAATGCTTGCTTACTGAGTCTAGTACTCACATTTTATTTTTCCAACCGTAGACAGGTACAGCAGGTCTTAAGAAGAAAAAAAAATATCGCTATTTAAAGACTCGTAAGGTTGTATGATTTTTTATATATTTTGATGAATGATGAGGTTGTAAAAATACAATACTATCAAGTTACAAAGATTGATAGCGTGTATAAATTTTTAATGCTTAGTAGATCTTATGTGTGAATGTTTGATCAAAAATTAATATAAGATTGAATTGAAAATCGTGCTGCGTGAATAGGGCAACAATCCTGCTCACAATTTACTAACTGGACGATCCTGGAATAAGGCTCCGGTGCCCTGGGGTTCGGGGGCGCTACAATATATGAGCACCTCCGACTCAATTTGTGGGTTTTGATAATTTACCCCTCAATTTGTCCTTGAACAATTGGCTAAGCCAATGGAAAACCAGTAAGTGGAAGAAGAAATTTATGAAGAAATAGTGGTTGATATAGTGGAGAAAGTTGAAAATTATCATGTCGACACGCCTCTAATTTGTCTTCCTCAAATTCAGATGTAACATGACTTAATTGATCAATGTCTAGCCCTGGAAAGCAGCATATTGGAGCAATAATTAATTCAAGACCCTGAAGAAAAACTCTTCTGTAGTCTCTATGAAATTTAAGAAAAGAGGCTAATTGATCCATTTGAAGAGACTAGGAAGAGATATGAACTTCTAGTACATATGCCGCATGGAAGACAGTTCAATAGAGCGGGAATTGACTAATCATTATGGAATGTCGGGCTAAGGACATTAAACTTAGCGCTGAATGGGAGGCAACCCATTACTCGTTTTCATTTTAATTTTGATTTTTTTATTTTTATTTTTAAGAAAATAACTCAGAGCTTAATTTCATAAAGATTATGCTTGGAAGTAGCTGGGTGCAAAAAGTTCAAAAAAAAATTACTGAAGAAAATCGGCGCCTAGGCGCCGCATGAAGCGCCCCAGCACCGTGATGAAGATCTCGAAGAACGCGGAATAATGAACTGGCGGCCCGCACTGCATGTTGGCACCCTGGTGCTGGGTCGTAGACAGCGCGACTCGGACAGCTTTATAAGGTGCGGATTAGGGTTCTAAACCCTAACCCCAAGCCCCAACACCATTTTTCCCCCTTTCTTATTGCCAATCAATCTCCCCTTGATTCCAAGCCATTTCAATCCAAATCCAACCCCATTTCATCAAGCTATCACCTTCCTATTCCATCCATTCCGTTTTCCATTTCATTCTCATTTTTTTCCTTTTCTTAAATCCATTCGAATCCACCCAAAAATCCATTTTTTAATCACCAAATCCTAAGCCCCAATCCTACACTTGATTTCCCATCATTTTACCCTTCATTTGGGCTCCATTTCAAGCTCTAACATATTCATTTCTTCCGACCGGCGCTAGACAACATTGTCTGTAGATCGGTGCCTAGGCACCACTACCCCGTGCCCTGGCGGTGGTTCAAAAATAGAATTAGGGTCGAATTTCAAGTGGAAAGCTTCTGGAGGTAAAAATTCTTCATCTCTGAGGCATTTTCTTTGATTTGCAGTTACTTGTTGATTGTTTCGGTGGAAGATTGAATTGGATTGGTTAATATTTATGGATTGGTTAGCGGATTGGAGGTTGCCTTGTGTGGTTGGTTTTGTGGATTGCTAGGTGATTGGCTTGGTGATTGTTGACTTGGTGATTAGTTTTGTGGAGGTTGGATTGGAGCTGGTTGTGAAATTTTTGGAGGTTGGCTTGTGTGGTGGGTTTTTGATTTTTGCTTGCAAGGATTATTTGAAACTAGTTGTTGGAGACATGGCTTCCTCGTCAACTGCCAAGAGGAAGAAAGTTCAGGAGCCGGTGGAATTCGACACCAACCGGTTCATGTCCGCTCAGGCCTTCAAGTGGTACACAAACTCGCTTTAGAAACGGCACTCGATTCCGGAGAGGGGAATCAAGATTGCTTCTTTCTCCGATAACTTCATCAACGCACTGAATGCTCGAGGTTGGCAGAAATTCTTAGCACAACCAGAGCTTGCGATCGTCCTTGTGGTCAAAGAGTTTTATGCTAATGCGGCGGAGCATGAATAGGGGCAGATCAAGGTTAGAGGCAAGATCGTCCCATTCCATGCTGAGGCGATCAACTCCTACTACGGATTGTGTTCTTTTGATCACCCTAACAAGTACGGGGCTTTTCTAGAGGGAGAAGACTGAGATGTCAACTCCATCACCATGCACCTTTGCGAAAGGCCTCTGACATGGAAGTCTATGGGATGACAGCTCGCGTCCTTCAAGCACAACGAGATGATGTATGATGGGCAGATGTTTTTCCATTTTTTCTCAGCCTGGATGATGCCATCGACACACATCAGCGAGGTGATGATGGACAGGGCACTCTTGCTTCACACCAATACAATGAGATGTCGATAGACATGGGCACGCTGATCTACTACCAGATTTGCGCCAATGCGACTGCACCCCAAGGCAGCTATTACTTTCCATCACTTATTATCGGGCTCTGCAAGCGGGTCAGAGTCAGATGAGAGCAGACCGAGGAGGTCCTGAACTGCCAAGAGATCATTGATGATCTCTCCTACCACACCCAGCCACGAGTCCGCACCGCCACGACACGCCCCAGAGCAGCTCCACCAGCGGGTCCCTTCTTGCAGCCACTATCCACGAGCGAGCGATTGACCAACCCGGAGAACTTGGTCACGGCCCAAGCCAGGTACATGCATCAGTCCGATAGGGCAATGGAGGTCTACCTACGCTGGATTGCTGAGGACCGCCAGATCAACACCTCGACACTCCCGCCTTTCCCATCGACACCCCCGGAGTTCTGAGCCCGCTTTGGGCAGCCATCCTAGCCACAGCGCAACGATAGCGAGGACGAGGACGCCACCAAGTCTAATTCTTGAGGGAGTCCCGGTCCTTCCATTTTATTTTTTTTATTTTTGCTTTATTTTATATTTTCTTTATTAGGTCATTCTAGGTCATCATGCATTGAGGACAATGCATCTCTCAAGTTTGAAGGGTTTATAATTCTCGACAATAGGTTAGTTTTTCATGTTTTGTTTATATTGCTTATGCCAATTCTAGCTAATGAAAGTTATCTTTGTTTAATCCATCTAATTGAAAATGTGCAAGGTTGTGAATAATGTTGACTTGAAATTGAATTAATGAAAAATGGGCAATTCAGATTAAGGACCAGGTATAAAAGCAAGTTACAATTGACATGTGAAAGAATTAAAAGGATTTCATAATACATTATTCTAATTCAATTATATGTCAATCTTCCAGACTGAGATGATGAAAACTGAATTACATAAATGCTGACAAAGTACTTTAAGGGAATTAATGAGTTCAGAAATGGTAATATTTCACAAAAATTACACAGGCATGCTCAGTACCCCTAACAAGGTATCAGAACAATGAAAAGGGGGTGATTGACCTAAGCTGAGTAACCCGGACTTAGCATCAACAAATGGCAATGTTCGCGCTAAAAAAAGGAAAATCACAGTAATAACATTTTAAAATCAAAATTCTTCCCAGATACCCTGAAATATGGTGAGGGGAGCCCAAAAAAAAAACACAGATCTCCAGATATCCTGAAATATGGTGATGAGAATTTTACAATAAGTTTTGGGGGGGGGGAAAGAATGTGCAGTTGGGCAAAAATTAAATTCAGTGAATGATTATCATTTTTCCTTGACCAGTTAGTTTAGCTTAAACCTTGGTTTGCCTATTTTCATTGATTTTCTAACCAATTTTCTGATCAAGTGGAAGATTAACATGTTGAATTACAATCATGTACTAGGAAATTTTGTCACCCACATGTAACTTGATTTGAGAATGAAAATGCATGTCCTATTTTGTATAATGAATGAGTTTTCAAGTTTAGATTATTTTTGACTTTGTTGAATAGATAAATGGATTGATTGAAGCATAATGGAAAGCAGGTTGAGTTGATGGGTTCATTTATTTATTTATTTATTTATTCATTCATTCCTTGTGTTTGCATGTGTTGCTCAAGGACCAGCAACATTTAAGTTTGGGGGTGTGATAACTCGTAAAGATGTGAATTATCATGGTCCATTTCAGATTATATTTGCGCATTAGTCCAAGAGATTAGGCATAATTTTCATACATTTAGCTTAATTTTCACTCGCTTTACATTTTAGAAGCATTATTTATTTTTTATGCATTTTATCTCATTTATTTGGTTTATTCATTTTTTGCAGGAAGGACGGACAATATAAAGGCATGTGGGCGAGTGGAATGCAGAACAAGACCAAGTCAACGAGGCATATGGATGGTGCTTAGGCACCACCTTACATGCCCTTGCTAGAATTCCAGCACAATCCAGTAACCAGTACTTCCAGTGAGTTGGCGCTTAGGCGCCACTTCACTATCATGCAGACAAGTCCAGAAGGGTTTTTGGGGTAACAAGATATAATAGCTTCCAGGGAGTTGGCGCCTAAGGGCCAATATATGATCACAAGTGTTCCAGGAGAGTTCCTAAGTCATGAAGCATCCAGTGAGTTGGTGCCTAGGTGTCAAAGCATGAATTCCTAGGGTTTCCAGAAAGGTTTCGAAGTTACCCAGCACACAGGGAGTTGGCACCTAGGCTCCACTACGCATCCGTAAACGCAGATATTCGTACGTGTGCTGCACAAATTGTTTATATAAATAGAAATCTAGGGTTTGCACGCAAAAGGAGAGCCGAGAGCTGGAATAGACATCCAGAGAAAGAAGAAAACTCGTTCGAATTGCGAATTGAAGAGAAGATTCAACCTTGTTGGTGGAAACTGCCGGAAAACCAGTTTTCTCTTTATCTTTTTGTTTTCTTTCTTTGTTTTTTGGATACTTTCATAATGGATGTAAAGGATTTTATGATCATGTATTTGAACTAAACTTCCTTTAGATGGATAGTTATGATGAATTGATATCTAATTATATTGTATTGGTTCTTTGAGATTCAGGAATGAATATTTGATTTTTTTTATATGATTGTGTGTGATTTACCCTTACACATGTGGTTTAATGATTTTTATAAGATTAGCTACCATGTAAGATGATTTAATTGCTTGATTTATCTTTAGAAAAGAAAAATCTCTACTAGATCCGTGTATAGGGCATAGGTTTTCTCTTTATTAAGGGGAGTTGTTTAATGGATAGGAATATACAGTTAAACCCCGTGTAGTCATTAAACAGGTTATGAACTTATCAATTGCACTTTATTTAATGGCACGAGAACATAACAATTGAATAAGGTGTAATTAGCTTTATATAATGTTGGAAGATATATATAAAGATTATTGAACTTCGACTAGTAAACCTATGCACAATTCAATGAAAAAAAACCAATGCAATATAATTTAGATTCAAGGATTCCAAGCTATCCATCTGCCATCCTCGATTGATAAACCCATTTGTAGTATTCTAGCAATTCCGTGGACTCTATTTTGATTTCTTATTGCGTTTGTTAGCTTAAGTTTTAAATTCAAAAACTCAAAATTTTCTAGCCACCGAAAGCAGTTAACTAATTAATAACTTCAGTTAGACAATTCCTTGTGGGGACGATACTCTACTCACTATTTATTACTTGATTCAGCACGTATACTTGCGTTAAAAGTGAGCATTTAAACTGACATACACGCAATTCGTCAGGAACGACAGACTAGCCCATCATAGCGCTCGCGGCGGGTACTACAGTAATATAACCTTTCAAGTTATCCGAAAAATACTTAAACACATTATTAATACTTTCGTTTGTCACTCAAGGTTTCTAGCTCGTCATCAAAAGATTTAATGATATCTTTTCATATTTAAGATAAGTAATGTGAATTCGTAGTTTGGACTCAACATTATTTAAATTAGTTACAATTATTTTCATAGATTAAGTTTAATAAGTCTTAATTGATTTTTTCCATACTTTACTAGAGTTTAACTTAATTTAGTTTATTAAGATTTTACATTTAAATCGCCCTTTTTATTATATTACAACTTTGCATTGCTGGAGGACTAGGCTCCCATCAGACTTTGAAGCAGAAACGTCACACTTACACACTGCATGTGATATTATTGGGTTGACATTTTTGTATGACATTTTTAAAAACCAATTTCAAAAAGAATAATTGTCATCTTTTGACTTGAATTATCTTAATAAAAGATAAATAAATGTAATATCTTTTATTTTTGGTTCACTTCTTTAGCTAACTTTAATGTGTTTTGTATATCGTTAACCTAGTTTATTTATTTTTCAATATATTTAATATATTTATGGTTCCTAAGTTTCGATGGTTGATGAAGGCAATGTTATTAAACTCAAATTTTCATGATCTTATCGTAATAAAATATAAATCATTCCAATGATGATTGTAGTATAAATTAATACGAGCTATTAAGAAATAAATGTTAAAATTTTTGCAAACATATATATCCAAATTTCAGCCTAATAATGTGTGTTAACATATTTTATGAAATTAATGACATCATAAATTTCATTCGCTGTTTGTGAGGACCATACAAAAATTCAAAAATATTGAATCAATGTTGCTATCTCTCCATGAAAATCATATAAATCAAATATTGTTATAAGATAAGAATATTAATGATAAATAATAAGTCAAATTTTATCTGGAGACTCATGCAAACTAGATTAGGGTCTTCAAACTAGTAGAATTGATACAAGATTTATGTAGAAAAGTGTCATCACCATGAATACAAAATCACCTAAAATTGCCAACTGGGTCTTAGTGCAGTTGGTAACTTTCATCAACCTTTTTGTGGCTAAGAGAGGTTCTATTCCCAACTGTTGTGAGTTTTCAAAAATATTCCCCATAAGTGTGAGGCATTAGATTTGTGGTCCCAATTAATAGATTATCTAAAAATCATGTGGCTAATAAGACAAAAGTTTCATTATTCTTAAATTTTCATTCACTAGGTAGAAGATACAAGGGTAAGTAAATTTCCTTGCATAGAAGCATTAGTAGAGTTCCTTAGCTTTTATACTCAATTTGGCCTACGGACTTTAGGTGCTTATCATTATTAGTAGACATGTTATAATCTCATTGGATCCTTTATAGGGCAATGTGTCAATCCCCTAATAGGTTAGTATTGCAAGGTTGGTCAGAAGTGACTTACAAATGGTTAATCTAGCTTCGTCTTCCGCAACCATCAACATCACATTTAATATTAGACAATTTTTCTTCACTCAAAAGCTGCAAAATTAAATGGGTTTTTTTTTGGGGGAAGCTTTGCAATGTCACCATGACATGATACCTTGAGTCCATGTGATTAAGAAGTGCCAAACGATATTGTGATCAAGTGTTCTGTTACTCTTTAAAATTACTTCTTTCACCAATTGATATTAAACTTTTTTATTTATAAAAAATTTTTTTTGCATAAAGTAGTCATAATTTTTAACTTGTTATACTCATTCTACCTATTTATGGAAATTGAATTTTACTTCATTGTTATTAATCTCCATAATATAATTGTCTTTCAATATATCAAATAATCTAGAAAAGTAATCTAATGAGTTAGCACTCACTCTTAAAGTGCATACTACCTATTTATCAGTTAAAATAAAATATAAACCTACTAAAATGAAAAATAAAAATAGTATATCATTAATTTTGAATAATTAATTTTTTGATAAAAGAGTAGTTAATTTTTAATTATAAAGAAAAAATTAAAAAATTAAAAATATTTAAAATTTATTTGGGAGTCTAGAAAAGTAAATTAAAAATATTTTAAAACTTTTCGTGGTTTTAAAATATTTTTATAATGGAAAAATAAAAAATAATTTATTCAAATTAAGAAATATTGTAAAAAATAAAATTATATTTTAACTTACTCTTTAGATTTTATATTAAAAGAAAATAAAATATATGAAATTATTTTAAAAATAAACTATATTAAATAAATTCATTTCCTAGATTTTGATAAATATTAATTAATAATAAATTCTTTATATTTAATATTATAGGAATGTTTAGATATTTTAAAATATTTTTATATTTTCTTTTAGGTTAAAAGTAGTTTATGATTAATTTATTTTAAATTTTTTAAAATATGACAAATATCATAATAATTTTTTCAGATTTAGAGATAATGTTGATGTCAGAAACATGAACTATTATAATGTTGATCGGGGGTAAGCATGCAAAGTAATACACCACTAATTTGTCTTCAAACCATAACTCAACTCTACTCTGAGCCTCTACTTACCCTAAGTTTTACTTTGATAGTACTTGTAACGAATAGACTAAAAAAATTTATCTTGAATTTGTGAGTTACAAGTCCAATAGTGTAATATTATCCACTTTGGCTCAACAGCTCAATTATACTATTTTTTAAATATGTCATATCATATTTAACTAAAGAACCATTTATAAATCCTCAAAAACTCTCTTCCCTTTTCGATGTAAGACTTGATTTTGGACCATTACAAATACAGAGCATGAAAGAACTTTTGGTCTCAAGTTTACGGCAAAATTCAAGAGGAGAAGGACAAATTAAGTTCTTAAAATTTTTTGGTAATTTAAAACTTAGCCCCTTATGAGTAGAGGTGTTAATGGTCATGATCAACTCGTCAACCCTCCTGTCAAACTCATTTATAAATAGATTCGGGTTGAGATTTTTAAATAAATGGGTTATGATCTGCCAACCTGTTCAACCATTTAATTAAATAAATGGATTAGGGTTGAGATTTTATAACTTATTAACCCATTTAGTAACTTGTTTAACCTATTTAACTCGTTTAACACATTAAAATTATATATATAAAAATGTAAATCCCTCGGTTATTTTTCCCTGCTAAGTCTTCCTTCTACCGCCTACTTTTTATTTTTACACTACTGCCCTAATTCTATTTTTCCATTACTACTCTATTTCCATTTCCTTTATCCCAAAAACATCTTCTTGCCTCTCTATCATCTGTCAAAGTCCAGAACTTCAAGTCGCTTATTATCCAACTCGTTAACAACCCATAAACCTATTTATTAAATGAGTTGTAAATATGTTAGGGTTGAGATTTTTAAATAGATTAATTAATGGATTAGGATTAGGCTCCAACCCATCCAACCTGATTCATTAACACCCCTACTTATGAGTTCGATCTCCTTGAATGAAACATAGTGAGCTAGAGAGAGCAATAAATAAGTAACAACAATAATCACAAAAGACATAACAAATTACAGTGGTTTGGACAATTTTCCCTACTCTACTTTTCTAAGCACACACTCTCTTATGTCTTGAGTTTCACTATCTTAGTAGAGATTATAACTAGAGTTTTTACTTTCTTCTAGATTATAGTTTTAAAGGACCTTTACAAAGGTTACATAAGTAGATAGCGAGTTCCACTCCAATTGTACACTACTTGTCTCAACTTAGCCTTGGTCTTTACTTAGTCAAATATCAAAATACAATAATAATAGTTAAAATAAAGAAATCTACGCATTACAGATTGTGTAAAATATTTTTAGCACTTGAGAAGACTCTTGGGTACTAGAGAAAGATGAGAACTTGTAGCCCTTTGTAATAGAAATGAGAGTTTTTCCTTGTAGAACACTTAATGCACAATTAATTACTTAAAAATTTGAAGGTGAAGGCTCAATGAATACTCTAGCTAACTCTCGTAACTCCCCTTTACATGTCTTAAATAGTTGTGGGAGATATTTGAATGTCAGGGGTAGGTCGTGCACATTAAATGCGCCTATATTGAATTTTTCTGACCATTACAACTCAAGTTGCAGCTGAAGTTGACTTTGGATGTGTAACGCCCCATTCATAGAAATGCTCAATAACTAATCAATAAGTGCTACACATCCTAAGAAAAATTCGGCAGCATCTCCCCATAATATGCAAGGGGTTATATATAATACATAACCTGATATTCATAAACATTTCAACTTATAACATTTAATCCTATATTTATATACTTACATCTTCATATAAGAAGGACATTCATATAGAAAGAAAATCATTGAATGCTACCCATACACATCAGGCAAACCTAATGATCACGCATATGTGCATCCACAAAGGTTAAAATCTAATCTGAAATACTAAATACAATTTCTTATCAAAGTAAATCCATATCGGTAATCGTCTACATATACGAATATCAAAATAACACAAAGTTTAAAAGAATTGAAATTAAAGTTATTGTGCTACGTCTCCTAAATGTGATCTTCGACTTGTCCCATCTTGAAGTTCTCCACCTGGCCTGTGATCTAAAGGAAAAATAACAAATGATATGAGTCTAAATAGACTCAGTAAGTAGATAGTAGTTAGCAAAAAATGGAAATAAGTAAATTCTGGATGCACATGTTGTTTTCATGATAAGACGTATGGGTCCAAACACTCACTCCCAAGATCATATGCATAAAACCACATATAAATAGAAGAACATGAATAATCCTCTACTCATGTCTATCAAGGATCATGAACAACCCTCTCCTTATGTCAATCAGGGCCATGAACAACCCTTTACAACCAATCATTTTAAACAACACATTATACATAATAGACAAGGATAAATGCCACAAACACACATACAACATCGGTAAAGTTTACTTTAAATTCAACACACAAAACAGTCAAACAAACATTTTATCAAACACATGATAGACGCAAAATAAGGGAACCCTCAATTCATACTCTCGTTTCAGCCGAATTGATTAACATCACATTTAACAATATAGAAACTGCTAACGAATCCTTTGCTTCCTAGAAATCGCACATTTATAGCAAACTCCCCATGAACCCTATTTACTCTAACAGTTACAAACCCTACACGCCATACCACGAAATTATTCGATGCTACACACTCCCACCAGTCCCACATCACGTTTAACATGAAATTTCATCACTAGATTAAGAAGGAGCGACATCTATTTACCTGGATCGTAATTTTCTCCAAAAACAGTGCTCCTAACTTGGACATAGAGATTCGGAATTTCCACGATTAGAGTCGATGATCTTCAAGCAGTCAGTAAAGCTTTCTTGAAGGAATCTATGGCTAGCTCGAACTGATTGGTAGGGAAAGAAGAAAAGAAGCAGAGAACGGGAAGAGAAGAAGAAGTAAGATAGTCGGGTGCGGGATAAAAAATAAACCCTAGCGTGCGGGTTTCCTTTATTACTGAACCCCCATCGGGTCGGGTCGGGTCTAATTGCAATTAGAAATTTACTCTCCCACTCATACGACTTAATAATTAAAATTTTCTCCGGGGGCACTGCACCTTTCACCCCCGCAACCCGACCGGGCAGGTCGAACCCTGTACCTACTCTGTGAGGGAAACAATAGTCATAATGCTCATTAATGGAATATTAATCATACACATTTGAATTTATACTCAATATGCTAAGATCGTAATACATACACATATGCACTATACATCCCCTAGATGTCGTGTTCATATATATTATGTATCTATTAATATCGTAAAATCTTACTAGCATGTTCATAAGTTACCTCATAAATAGAGAAAGGTTATAATAAAAATAAAATAAAATAAAATATCTGGTCCTCACAGGACGCAACTTTGCCCAAGTCGCAAATTAGAGTTGACTTAGGGTTCGACTTTGGTCGTCCTCTTCTTTCCATAAAACTTTCCTTCTTTGTTTTGTGCTTTTCAGGTTCTTTCTTAAGTAGACTTAGTCTTTAGACTTGACCCAAGTCGCAAGTGAAGTCGACTTGAGTGTATGACTTTACTGAAAGTTAAAAACTTGAAACTTTAAAACTTCAGCTCTTGGGTTTCTAATCCTTTAAATCTTGAACTTGAATCAATTTAGTCTTGGACTTGACCTAAATCGCAAGGTAGGGTTGATTTTGCATTCGACTTCACTTATACAGGTTTCACTTCAACAGCTTAAAGAAATCCAAGTCATAGATCTAGATCAGCCTAGCTTTCGACTTCACCCAAGTCGTAAAGTAGAGTTGACTTCTTGTGAGACTTCACTTGCACTAAAATGAGTTAGCAAGAATATGCAACATTAACTCCTTACTAAAGTTAGGCTTGGTCGACTTGGGGCTATGACTTCATCTTTCTGCAATTCAAATCTTTATTTATATCATTCCAAGTTAATTTCTAGGGTTGACTTCGATATGGACTTGACTCAAGTCGATGCTAGGGTCGACTTGGATATATGACTCCACCTGTTTTTGCTTTATTTTGAAAAATCTATCTTAAAAATTCAAACTAAACACATTAGTTCGTTTAATGCTCTCAAATTTAGTTGTTAATTATCAAAACATAGGTAAACTTTGATTTTTAAGTTATCTAATTGAGTTCATAATAAAAACAACAAACTAAAAATGTTCATATAAAAAAGAAGATCATCTTAAGTTTACAGTAATTTCTTGAAAAATCACAAGAAAAGGAGTTTATTTAAAATATTCTACAAAGTAAAAAGTACATACAATAGATATGCATTCTCTTTGTGGATATGATAAATCTTTTAAGTTGTGTAGAGTAGTATAACAAAAAAAAAAGAAAAAAAATGCATATATGAAAATCTCGTCTTTTTGGAGTGTTTTGGAGGAGCAGTTAGTGTTTTCTAAGCAATGTGGTTGTATCATAAAAACCTTGCTATGAGAGATCATCTACTTATTTTCTATTATTATTTTATCTCTTCCCTTACATTGGTTTGATTCTCTATTTCCAAATAGTCTTATTAGTAAGCTGATAGGCTCAGTAGACTTTCCCAAATTTTCCATAGGTTGCTAGTGCCTACTTGAAGCATGGTGGTATACTCGAGTGGTTTTCACTCATTCTTTAGAAGACACAATAATCATCTTTGAACACTTACTGATTTTCGTAGCAAAAATGATCTATTGGGCGCTAAATATGTCATGCAATCCACCAAGTGGGGTTTGTCTTGAGAATATTGGCGAGTGCAAGATCATTTAGTGTCATTCTTGCCTTAGGTACCATGCATAGGCAATATATGCCAAGTGTTTGACACCATGGTTTGGCTTTGCATCACAGTTGTGATACCAGGCATCATGATTTGGTCATTCTTTAAGTGTCGTGAATTAGCAAAATGCTTTATTGTCAAATAGTTTCTCATATATTTTATTATTTTTGTTCTTAATATATTTATGTAAATATATTTTATTTCATTGTTATTCTATATGAATAAATATAAAATGAGTACCAAATATATGTTATTAAGAAAATATCAACCTAAATTCCAATATGAAACTCAATCCAAACATGAATTTCACAAATAATTTTAGGATTTAGGTTTACAAATAGAGTTAGAATTAAAGTTTTAAAAATAGAATTAGAGTTAGGGTTAGGATAGAGGTGAATCTAAGTTTCAGAAGCATGAATTGTACTCCTAACCTTGAGACAAAGGTCTCATTTTGCACTAAAGGAATGGATTCTCTTGAGACAACGTCTCATTCACACATGATCATGCCATAGATGATGGAACCCAATTATGTACACCTGGGTGCATTCAGACTCGATGCACCCAGGCGTACTACACCTATTTTTTTTTATTTTTTTTTGAAAATTTTTTCATGAAGCTGTTAATATAGGTTTATTTAACATATG
>JAXCLR010000092.1:43802437-43815452 GCA_035584095.1 Annona squamosa
ACAGCAAGTTTTAACAAGACGAAGTCGCATCCCAAGTCGACTTCACCCATCCGAAGTCGACTCCACTCATCCGAAGTGGACTCCACTTGCGACTTCAACTCATAACGATCGAAAATCCGAACGTTGAAGCTCTAGATGCACGTGAACTTCCACTCCGATAGCTAGAACCTTTTTTCATCTATATATACCATTGATGTATGAACTTGAAATAAGAAAAAAGGAGGAAAGAAAGAAAAAAATTCAAGTTGAGCTTCCATCTTCTAATATTCAAGTGTGTTTAAGTTATTTGAATAACTATTGAAGCTTCAAGTGCTACAACTTCCAAGTGTGCTTCCAAGATTATCATCTCCACTTGACAAGGAGCTTCCGGAGCTTATCAAATACACATTGTAAAGTGTAATTTCTCTTTTATTTGTTTGTTTTATGTTGTTGCCTTGGATCGGTGTTGGAGACCGAATTCAAGAAGAAGCAAAATAGGGGGTTAGTTTGAGTTTGTCTCACCAATAGATTGAACTTGGTTGGTTAGAATTGGTCTCACCAACAAGTGATTATTGTATATGTCCCCTAGAGCTAGAATTTAGAAGAGAGCGGATACTCTAGATTGTATTGAAAATACAATAATGGAACCCAAGACACAACGGGTATGTGCTTGGAAGAGTGGAGTAGGGGAGGTTGTCCGAACCACTATATATTATTGTCTCTTGTTTGGTTTGATTTCTTGCATTTTATATTTCATTTGCACCCACTCATTATATCTCATATCACGTTTCATTAAGGGGATTAAACTTTCAAGGGGTTAAGTTTTAATTTACCAAAGAATTTTTTAAGAACCCAATTCACCCCTTTCCTCTTGAGTTTTTCCATAAACTCGGGACCAATAAGCGGCTGCTATAGTTCAGCCCCTTACTCCATGTCCCGTAGATGTCAACGAAATAGGGGGGTTGTGTGATAGTGGGCAGTTAGAATACCAATGGGGTAAACTGTCTGAGGAGGCAACATCAAGCATGGGGCTGCAACAATCATCATGGGATGTTCATCTTGGCCAGAAGGGTGTTGATTTCTCTACAATTCAGCAATGCCATGGGAAGAAAATGCCCCAAAATTTCAAAGGAAGGTGGAAGAGAATGGCAAGGGGCATGGAGTGCAATGATTAGGACTCTTTCCAAGGGGGGCAACCACTATTGGACAACAAAAGGAGCTTGCAAATGAGTGTGATCAATGAGCAGCATCACCCTAAAAAAAGGTCAAAGGATGGGGGATTTGAATGGATCTAAGGAGGTGGAGGTTAAGGGGGGCCCTCAGCCCCACCTCTCTTAAATGACTATTATAACTTAGAATTGTCATGGGTTTGGGAACCCACGTGCAATTCATTCCCTTCTTGACTTGTTCAAGAAACAAACTCCCAATCTGGTGTTCCTCAGTGAGAAAAAATTCTCGGCGAAGGGCATTAGGCAAAAGCTGAAATTCGATTGTTGTTTGGTAGTGGACTCTTTGGCAAGAAGGGGTGGATTGACACTCCTTTGGAACTATGACTTCCCGGTTATAATTCAAGGTTTTTCCTTTCACCATATTGATGTTGTTGTATAAGGTTTGAGGTTCACTTGATTCTATGGTCATCCTAACACACATCGAAGTTCTCAGAGTTGGAATATCCTCAATCAGTTAGAAGCACAGTCTGGAAACCCATGGCTTGTTATGGGAGATTTTAGCGAAGTAACTAGCCCTATAGAATACTTAAGTCAGAGGAATCGACCTCAAGCACAGATTGACCTCTTTTGCAATGTTATGGATAACTGTAATCTGCTAGATTTGGGTTTTATGGGTCTGACCATGACTTGGAGAAACAATAGAAGGGGTTCTCAGAGAGTGGAAGCGCGACTGGATAGGGGTCTTGAACCCTCAGCTGGCTAACTCTTTTCCCCTCTGTGAAATTATTCCATCTATCGGTGCCCACCTTTGATCATTGTCCTATCATGCTAGCCTTAGATACAATGAAAAACAACAAAAAGCCTCCACATGAGTTTAGATATGAGCTTTTCTAGGCCAGAGATGAGGAGACTCATCACATTATTGATAAGTTTGGTGTTTGAAACCTAATATAGGGGCTATGACAACTAACTTTTTTGGTTGGAAGTTAAAGACTTGTGGCATTGAACTCTCAAGGTGGAATTGACAACGGCGAGGCAACCTTAGGCATGCCATTGAGCAGAAACAACGCAAGTTAGAATCTCTTTATGCGCAAAGTCCCTTTGACCAAAGAGATGAGGATATGAAGGAAACTAAATACCAGATAAACCTCCTTCTAGAGGAAGAGGAAGAATTATGGAAGCAGCATGAGAAGACCCACTGGCTACATAAAGGGGATAAAAACACAGCTTTCTTCCACCGGATGGCATCTAATCGGCGCAATTCAAACTCCATTGATGCTCTTTGTGATACAATGGTTGTTGAGTTCGGGATCAAGACAAATTGCTGGATTTTGTAGTTGCACACTTCTTAGACGTCTATTCCTCATCGAGTCCCATAGATTTTGGTTGGGTCACAACTCTTATAAGCAAAAACTATCGGATGATCAAAAACAGCTGATGGTTAGGCCTTTGGAATTTGATGGAGTGGTGAAAGCTCTGAAAGCAATGAACCCAACAAAGGCTCCTAGACCAGATGGAATGCCAGGTAGCTTCTACCAGAAACATTGGCAGACGGTTGGTATGGATGTCTTCTTATTATGCAAATCTTTCATGGAAGAGTCTGACCCAGCATAGCAATTCAGGCAGCTTCGGTATATGAACTCCACCACTCTTATTTTGATTCCAAAAATGGCTGGAGCTTAAACACTTACTCAGTTTTGACCTATTAGCCTCTGTAATGTTGCCTATAAAATTATTGCCAAGGTTTTGGCGAAAAGACTAAAACTGTGCCTTCATGATCTCATTAGTGAGCAACAAAGTGCTTTTGTTCCAAGGCGGCTTATCACATATAATATGCTTGTTGCTTACAAAGTCATTCACTCTCTTCGTCGAAGGAAGAAGGGAAAGAAGCAAGAAGTGGTCATAGAGCTAGATACGTCGAAGGCCTAAGACCGAGTGGAGTGGGCATACCTCAAACAAATCATGGTTGCAATGAATTTTAGTTCGGTATGGATCAATTGGATTATGAACTGTATAAAGTCAGTATCATACCGGGTAAATGTTAATGGCTTCAAAACCAGGTACCTTCAACCACAAAGGGGATTACAACAAGGGGATCCACTCTCCCCTTACCTTTTTCATTTTGTGTGTTGAGGGCCTTTTTGCTTTAATATCTAATACTGATGCCAATGGTTGCGTCCAGGGTATAAAGATTAATCCTTAAGGGTCGTCCATCACCCACTTACTCTTTGCCGACAATGCTCTCATTTTTCTTCGGACAGAGAATCAAGATGTCAGAAATTTCAGGACCATCTTTCAACAATATTCAGATTCTTTTGGACAAGTTGTAAATGTGGATAAAACATCTATTTTCTTTATCTCCAATACAAATGCATATCGTCAGGGGGAGATTACTCAACTGTTGGGGTCAGTGGATCGTGAGTTTCATAAATACCTGGGACTTCCGGCATGGTTGGGAAGGTCCACAAAATGCATGTTTAAGGGTCTAAAAGAGCGAGTATGGTAGAAAGTTCAGGGATGGAAGGGCAGGTTGCTATCTTGGGGTGGGAAGGAGATTTTAATTAAAGTTGTTGCCCAAGCTATTCCAACATACACTATAAGTATCTTTTTCTCCCTAAATCTTTCTTTAATGAACTCAATGGGCTTCTTAGTAGGTTCTGGTGAGGTGAGCGCAAAATGAGTTGGGTTGCTTGGACAGAAATGTGTACGTCAAAGCTCATTGCGAGATTGATTTTAGGGACATCTACACCTTTAACTATGCTCTCCTTGCCAAACAAGTATAGAGGTTATCAACTCTCACTAACTCTCTATGCCATGATGTGCTTAATGCAAGATATTTTTCTCATGGAGATATTTGGGATTGCCAGGTGAAATCATCGAATTCTTTCACATGGAAGAGTATCCTGAAAGTAAGAGATGACGTATTAGAAATGACAAGAGGGTGTATTTCTTTAAGGATCCGTGGCTCCACACCAGACTAACCCGAGTTGATCCTCTACCGCCCTTAATACAGGATAATATGAAGGTTAGCAACTTCATCAACCATGAAACTAGGTCATGAAACAAGGATCTCATTATTGCTACTATGGGGGAGATGGGTTGGCAAGCAATAACCTCATTCCCCTTCCACAAATTGCCGAGGAGGATAGAATATTTTGGCTGCATATAAAATCTGCATATAGGATCCTAAGTGGTTTCACTAATATGTCATCATATTCTAGCATTTACAAGGCTATTTGGAGGACTAAGTTTCCAAGCAAAGTCCTCATATTTAGGTGGAGGCTTTTCAAAGATGTCCTTTCTATAATGCAGAATCTGATTAATATAGGTATTGTGGTGGCTCCCCTTTGCCTTTTTTGTAGGAATGAAGTCTAGGACTCAAACCACATTTTCACGGAGTGCGCTTCTACTAGGGCAATCTGTTTGAGAGTTGTAAGATCTACCATGTCTTCGGGTATGGTCCAAGTATTTTGAGAGTTATAGCCCAATCAAACAAAAAAGATGATCTTGCCTATTTCATTCTTTATTATTGGAGAGTGTGGTTCCTGCGGAATTTGCTTAGAAATGAGGGTGCCCAACCAATGTTTTCTCGTATTTTGGATTAGTGTGTGGATTTTATGGATCAATACAAGAGAACAAAATTTCTTACTCATACTGGCATAGTTGATGAGTCACTTGTAGCTAGATGGACCAAACCGTCAAACAGTACTTTCAAGATGAATATGGATGCCCGAAAACATGGTGATAAACAGTATTTGAGGTTTGCTGTTGTTATTCGCTATTCTTGGGGATTCTTCATAACAGTTAAGGGATGGAAATGATGGGGCACTATGGAGTCTTTACTTATGGAGGCTGCTGCTTTTCTTTTTGGAATTCAATGGGCACCCCAACTAAAGTTGAGACATGTTCAATTGAAGTTTGATTCACTAATCCTCTTCAATTTTTTATTGAATGATTGCCCATCTTCTCCTCGGTTGGAAATGTGATTGGCGAGATTAAATCTATTCTCTCTTTCACCAGCAATATCTTAGTCCATCATGTGTTAAAGCAAGGAAATGTGGTTATACATTCTTTAGCTAATTTTGTATCTCTATCTTTTTTTGATAGTTATGTTTGGTGGGGTAATCTACCTCAAGTTATAGTGTTAAAAATCTGTACAGAAAATTTTTCGATAATAAAATCATCAGATCACTCCATCCCTTCTTCCTTTCATATTCTAAGGAAGTTGGGATAGGGTCTTTACTTTCATAAAAAAAAATACCGAATACTTTATTTCTGCAAAAAATATTCATAACCACAGTAAAGTGTCCAAACCAGAAAAGCAAATAAATACAAACTCTCACTTAACTAGCATATCATTAAATGATACAACACCCATATGAGCAGTACACTTATGATATATCATAAGGTGTTACCCTTAGTCAGCGGATCCGCAACTTTGGAGTTTGTCACAATATGCTTTATAGACACTTTATTTTCCTGAATCATTCCATTAACAATCAGGAACATCGTTGAACTCTTGTTGTTTTTGGAACATTAGACTACTAATTTATTGTTACAAAATAACTTAAATGGTTTTCTCATAATATTTATATTTTGCAGCCCTGTGACAAAGTTCTGTAGTCATATTCCATAATTGGATCCTCATAATATGCTATAAACTCTGGTATCGTGGTTGAAAAGCTATAAGTGTCTGCTTCACACTTTTCCTGATATAGCTTTTCCAACAAGCAGGTAGATATAGCTTGAATTGGATCTGAAACTGTATTTGCATCCAATAAAGTCAAAATTTGAATACGAGATGATCTCTAACTTATCTGACTTTCTGTATGTGAACATATAATATTTTGTTCTTTAAAAATATTTTAAAACTGTTTTGCTGCTTCTTAAAGATCCATTCCTGAATTGCTTAAATATCTACCCAACATCCTAATAATGTACAAGTAACCAAATGCATATAAGTTTGAGATTTAAAACCTGAGTACAAATCAAATTTTACGTTGCTAAAGCATAGTGAGTATTTTGCATTTTCTTAGATTTAAAATCATTCTTGGGATACTGATTTGGACAAAATTAATTTCGTTTCCTTTAGCAAGGAGGTATTATCTAATTTGTAATCCTGCATATCAAGTATCTTAAGTATTTTCTTAGTATAAGTCTTTTATGATAATCCAAGAATACGTTAAGAATAATCATGATATATCTAAATTCCTAATACAAAAGACATATTTTCAAAAAAAATTTATGTTTCAAATTTCTTTGACAAAAATATTTTAATTTTATGCAATAAACTTATATTGATGTTGGAAAATAGTATGTTTGTATGTTACTCCCACTGAACCTATGATTACTCTCATTGAACTTATAGTATATGCAATCATCAACCGAATTTATTTCGAAACTGAATAAAATAATAATTTGATAAAATTTGCAATACAATTATTAGAAAACTTGCTTGAGCTCATAGATAGATTTTTATTTTAAAGACTAGAAGTTTATTATGAATGCTATTTTTATATCCATTTACTATAGCTCAATGTCAAAATTTATTACTAAAGTCCTTTATCTTGAAAGAAATTTTTAATAAAATCAGAGAGAAAATTTCTTTGTAATCTATGTTTTCATTTTGAGTAAAGTTCATTGCGACAAGACAAGCCTTATGTCTTTCCAAATTATCTTCTTTCTTAGTTTTAAATATCCATTTATAACTAATCAGCTTTATACCTTTAGGTAATAGAATAGGCTATCAAATCGTCATTGTCTTTCACAAACTTAATCATATATTTATGACATCAATCTACTTTTGAGAGTTTTTACTTTGCATTGCTTAACAGAATCACCTTCTGCCAATCCATTATCATCCTGATGTATTAGAGAAATCTGATGTAACTATCAGAAACCGCCTTCTCCTTTCTCGAGTAAATCACTTCAATGACATCTATTTTTGAAAGTGTTGAGCTTGATCATCAAGAATAGCCTGTTTATCAACGATGTCTTATGGATTTCTCTTTAAAGACATAGTCTCTAACTTTATCTTTCCCTCAAGCTCAATATCCTCAAAAGAACTGACATTTTTTGTTTAAAAGAACTAAATGTGAGATTATGGGATTTATATCTTGAGATTGTTATGCAAATCTAATAATATTCAAATTTAGAAAAGACTAAATTAACTATATTCAAATTTAGAAAAGACTAAATTAACTATATTCAAATGAATATGTTCATATAAGTTTTATATAAAACTTTAGCAATTCAAACAATGGTAAGGACTATCACAAAATACCTAGCACAACATTAATACTTAGTCTTTAGACATAAGTATTAATTCGTAAGTAGTACTCTTGGTGCAGTAATCAAATATTGATAATAAAGTCCTATCAAACAATAAGCCTTTCTTTAGACCGACTATTGTTTATATGAAATATCTAATAATTATCACATATTTATCACCGCAGGTATCTATGTAATCTGGTCAAATATTAACCTTCTTTTGGGCCGATTAATATTTACATTAATTACATATCCACTAAATTTTGGTGTAGTAATCAAATATTAATAATAAAATCCTGTCAAACAACATGTCTTTCTTTGGATCGACTTGTTATTCACATGGAGTACTAAATAATTGTTACATATTTATTACCACAAGTGTGTACGCAATTCGGCCAAATATTAATCTTCCTTTGGGCCGATAAATATTCGCTTGAATTACATCTACACAATTATCTTAATATTTTAAAAATAAATTAACCTACACAAGAGAGGCTACTTTGATAGCATGTTGTTTCAATCAATTTATTTTAAAACATTAGACATCCGTAAAAATTACTTGTACCATTATTTGAATTTAATAAAGAGTCCAAAATATTGAACTTATTTATGAATTTCAAGCATAAAACTTTTGCTTAATAATGAGTCAATTTGAATTTAAACATCCAAAGATCTAAAATTGAATTTTGCATGACAATAGGTTAATTTAAAATTTTAATAGAAAGCAACAAATCATGAATATATGAAAATTAAACATAAATTGCTTTCTAAATTTTCATAAACTAACTGCATGAATTAATTGCACATATAATTCAAAAATTGCATGCATATATGTAAATTTTACAAAAATAATATTTCTGAACTTATTTGGCTTAATCAGACCTTCCATTTGATTTAAAATGTCCAAAAATATAGAAAACCACTATTGAATCGTTCAAATCGGATACCGGGATCATAAAATACGATAAAAATACTGTGGACAGCTATTAGGCTGGGCCTTCTGTAATTGTTGGGTCGGGCCAAATTGGAGCAGGCTTGTGGACTAGGCTTGACTTTTGGGTTGAAACTTGATTGGGCTGCTTAGGATGCTTCCGCCTGAGCCTGTGAAACAAGCCCGCCCAGGCCCAAATAGTGAATGCTCTATGGGCCTGAACAAATGGACATAGGCTAGAAAACAAATGTGCCCACTGCTTCAGGCCTCCAGGCTTATTAGAAAGCAGCTCAAGCCCATGTGCAAAAAATGGCTGTTTCGCAAATTTCGAACAATAGAACCCTTTTGTAAAAATAATTTTTGTTGAAGGGGTTTTGTGCAAAATCGTTTTAAAAATGGTTGATATGCAAATATTCTTTTGCATCTTCTTCCCAAGCCAATGAACACGAACCCTAGCCTATTAGTTGCCCACCCCACTGCCTATGTTGCTACTCGCCGCCGCCTATGCTGCCGCGCCACCCAACACCCCGCTATCGACCAACTGCTGTCACCGGTAGCAGCATGATGTCATTACCGGCATCTAGAATCTAGCAACATTGCTGCTGCAGAACCACCATGCTTCCGGTGGCGTTTCTGGTGGCTGCCACCATCGCTGCCATCCTCTACCATTGCCTGATACAACGATAATGTTTTCGGTAGTAAAGGATTCCGCCGTCCTATGGTTTTGTTCATATATATATATATTTATATATATATAAGGAAGAAAATGGCAGCAACTATGGCAGGCATGCATCACGGATTCTGATAGTTTTTTTTAATCAAACAACAGCTTGAATCCATGGTTCAGTGCTACCTTATTTGTTTTTTTGTGAAATCTGAAAAGGAAAAAAATAAAAAGGCAAAGGCGGCGACGGCGGCCATTAAAAGGGGTTACGACCCTTTAGTATTTGTTCCTTCTTTTTTTAAAATAAAATTGGCTTAAACCGATAAGCCTTGAAGCCAAATCCGTGAAAATAGAGATTCCCAATCATATATGACAATCAAGCATGAAATTCCATACAACCAGCAACTTTCATTTTTTTTATTCGATAAAAAAATTGAAAAGAAGTATTCTATCATCATGCCAATAACAGAGACATTATGATGAACTAAAATTAGATCCCGAATATGAATGCACAACGATAATTTTCTGTCAAAAATTTTGATGCATCATTAACATGTATTGGCATAATTCAAATTTGGATTCCAAGCAATCTCCTTCGATTTAAGATTTAAATCCAAACAGCTATTTGAATCAGCAAGTATTCTGTAACAGCAAAAATAATTATTTTGCATCATGAAAATTTCTCAATAATTTAACATGAAGTAAAGCTCTGATATCACTTGTTGGGAAAACCATATTGATTAAATCCATAATTACCTCAGGATCCTCCATGCTAAATTACTAAAAAATAAAACCATAAGCGGAAGCGTATCTGAATCCATGAATGCGATTGTTCTTGAATCTTATGGTTTATGGGTTTTCCAAGTTAATACCCTAGGGTTTTCTAGAGAAGGTGACTCCTCTCTTCCACTGATGGATATTAAAAAAGAAACCCTGATAGGTGCATAACCTAAGGACCACAACCATTTATATAGGAAACTTATCTTTCGTATTTCTAATTTAGCTCATCATAAAAATATAAATTAAAAATTAGGCTGTAGGGTTTTTATGCATTGGAGACCCATACTTTATTAGATGATTTAAGCCTACAAAACCTTATAGAATCACTTTTAAAAATTGGACTGCTATTTATGATAGCGTATATATAACTAATATATATGTGTGCCCAAAATTCCAATAGGAGTAAACACTAAGGAGAGAGAGAAGTACAATTGCACAAAAAGTAGGTGAGGAAGAAGTATAAGAAAACACTAAGGTGTGATAGAAAAGGAAAACAAGGAGAGAGGGAGAAGTGTTGTCCATTGGGGATGATGTGAAAGTGAGAAGGAGATGGAGGGAGGGAGCAAGGGAGCGAGCTTACTAGCAATAGAGAGGGCATGAAGGTGGGCAATGGCATCCGATGAACACTCAACAAAAAAGCCAAGAGACGGAGGGAGGGAATCAAATGAGGAAGATGATTTAGGGTTAAAGAATATTTATTTATGGACCCCCTTCTTAACAATTTGTAAATAGGTTGACAAGTTAAATGAGTTCAATGAGTTATTAAATGGATGATGAGTTGTAACCTCTAACCCTAATTTGTTACGTAATTAAATTGTTGAATGAATTGGTAGATTAAAAAACATTATTCAAAAATTTCAATTTAAAACCATTTATAAACGAATTGGATGGATAAGTTGATAAGTTGATTATGACTATTAGCACTCTTACTAGGCACTATAGTTACACATAGTTATGTTTTTCTAAGGAGAGATGACCTACTCAACATTCCAATTGAAATGATTTTAGGCTTAGTTTAACACAAATATATGTGTCATGCAAGTAATAAAATGTGGTTGAGTATTGTTCGTATGAGGACTAGATTAAACTAATTATATCTCAAAATTCAATTACCTTGGGCAAGTAGAAAGTTTAGATGATTGGTTGAACAGAAATTAAATATTAACAGAAGATTAAATGAGTCAAGGGCTGGAAGATTGTGTAGAAACGAGTAAGAATTCTCAAAGTTAATTATGATAGATGGAAAATCGGAAATCCTTAACTCTAAACTATGTTAATTTGGTTCTACTTTAATTAGTTGTACAAAGATTTACTGACCTAGGTTCATATATGTTTATATATGTCTTTCAACATATATAAACCTAATTACACCATATATTTTTTGCTATGTTCCTATGTAAACAAGTATGGTGAGATTAATTAGCTCATAACATATTCAGGATTACATAGAGTTAAATGGTATATTCCTATCCGTATTAACGTTCAATACAAATAGGGCTGAAACATGTGCTTTATATGCAAATCTTACCCAAATCCACCTTTTCCAAGCATGAATTTAGATTTTAAGACATCTTACAAGGCAACTAAGCTTATAAAAAGCATTAAACACCACATATAAAGGTAAATCCACACAATACAAGTCTACAACAACTCTATATTTATATTCAAACCAAAAGAAATCAAAACAAAAAATTTAAGAGTCAAGTCATCTCAATCTCCTACTATTTGGAGTTTTAGCCAAAAAATATTCAAATCCCATGACAACCATGTTTAGATACGTCCTAACAAAGGAGAACAAGAAAAATGTGTAGAGAAAGAGAAATGGGAGATAAAACTTGTTGGTTCCTACCACTCAAGCCGGATCTTCATTTTCAAATCTTCTTTGGCTTCAATTTTCCTTCTTTTTCTCCTCCTTAGCTACTCCCATGAACCCTAGCTCTCTCATTTCTCAAACCCTAAATGAATATATATATATATAATACCCCCTTAGTCATGGAGCATCAACATGTGAGAAAAAAATCCACACGTGTGGAAGTGGCATCGCGGCGCAAGGTAGTTGACGCAAAAACTCCAACTTTCTAGAAGATTCCACCACCATGAACTCTCTTATAATTTTTGGTATGTCAATTATTGGCGTCGGGGCTTCAAAGAATTGGTGCCGGGGTGCCAGTTCACTCACTCAGCAAAGCTGAAACTTAGCTCTCTTCAACATCCACTTGCTACCATCAAATTCCACTTTTCTTGTTCTTGTGAAAAAGATTAAAATAAGTAAATATACTCCTAATTGAATGAATACAATGAAGACGCCATAAATGGTGCAAATTATGCTCAAAATATGCAAATTGCAAAAACTAAACAAAAGAATGCAACTAATGCAATTTTCATACAAATCTATGCATTATTTGTCAACTAGCATTCAAAATAAGTGCAAAATAGGCAATGATAACCCTACAAAAGTAGAGTTATCAGTATGAAATTAATGTAATATTACTAGAGAATAGTTATGTAATAAAATAATTGCAATATATGAATAAAATGAAAAAGTAGAATAGTCAAGTAATTATAAATTAAGATGCAAAAGGCCTCCTTGGAATAGTAGACTAAATGTTTAATGCGCACAATAAGAAAGGGATTGAAAAAGATGGAGGAAAGTGTTCTCCCACTTATGCCTATCTCCAAACTAGAACAAAACAGATGAATATAAAAGTTGTAAACTATGTATAACTAAGACATTTACCATTTCTTATAAAAAAAGAATTTCTCCATTCTGCCAACCAAGCCTTCTTGATTAGTCATGATTGCCTAAATAGACATTAGAAGTGCCATGGTAGTGGGTTTGAATTCCATATTTGGAAATTCCTAAATTTTATGTGGGAGTATTTGACCCTCCTTATAATAACATTGGAGCAATTTGTCTCTATTAACAAATAAACAAATAAATAGGAGCTTGTTGTCTTTCTTCCAATATGCAGGAGTTTGTAGTCTCTCAGGTAAATGAGTTCATATGTAATATTAGATGTCGTGACATATAATACTAATTAAAAAATCTCTTGGATGAATGAATTTGACATGTAATATTAGATATCATAATATGCAATACCAAAAAATAAAATTTTTGCCATTTCAACTTGAAAAAATCGGAGCCCAATTCAGTGCACCCGGGTGCATTCAGCCTCAACGCACCCGGGTGCATTCAGCCTCAACGCACCCGGGTGCACTGCA
>JAXCLR010000092.1:43815499-43840676 GCA_035584095.1 Annona squamosa
TTTTTGAATATTTTTAAATATTTTTCAAAATTTTTAAAAATCAATGGCCACTTGATACATATGTTAAAATACCTGGATTAACATTTGCATCAAAATTTTTTCAAAAAGAATAATAAAAAAATGAGATTTTGCAGTGGAGGGCATTGACGCTGCACTGAAACAGGGTCACGTGCGGCTGTTCGGAGGAAGGGTCCATTCCCAGCATTTCTAGTGGCTGGTGTGGATACGCGGGGCCGGGTAGAAATGAAACGATATGAGGTCCACACTGCTGCCACGTGCATGTCTCTGCATCGTGCGGCTCCGATTCCCCAAATTATCCATCTCTTCCCCCTCCTCTTCCTCCTCCTCAACGTCGATTCCCAGCTCTCACGCCGTCGATGATGGCCGCCGCAGCTACAGCTTCTCTGAAATGGAATCCCCTGCTTCTCATTCGCCCAATTCATCGCCAAGGCCTCCACCACCACCACCGTACTCCTCCCTTTCTTTCCCCCTCCAAGTTCCCAAAAACCTATCTCTCCATCAAATGCTCCCATTCTACCCAATCCAGACCTAGACCAAATCCCTACCACGCTTTTCTCGACGCCGTTTCCAGAACTCTGAAAACGCTGCAGAAGCCGGCGATTGCTGCCGTCCTTTTGGCGGCGCTCCTCGCCTACGATCCGCATTCGGCACTCGCAGCATCGGGCGGCAGGATGGGCGGCCGCTCCTTTTCCTCCTCCTCCTCCTCCTCCTCATTTTCGTCATCGAGAAGCTACTCCACACCGCCATCTGCTCGGTCCGAGTTCTCGTACTCGGTGCCGTTTTCTTCCCCTGCCCCATTCGTAGGCGGCGGAGGCTTCTACGTGGGGCCTGCTTTTGGGTTTGGGGTTGGCGCTGGCTCTGGTTTCTTTCTGCTTATGATGGGCTTCGCCGCTGCGATTTTGGTCTCGGGCTTTCTCTCGGACCGGTCGGACGATGGGAGTGTTCTCACTGATACGCGGAAGACGAGCGTTCTCAAGCTTCAGGTATGTACTGCAACGGACTTTCTGAGTTTCTGTGTTTGGGTTTTGCAAGGTCGCTGATTTGATAGTGAAACTGTAGGTCGGGTTATTGGGTTTGGCTCGATCGCTCCAGAAAGATCTTGACCGCATTGCTGGGACTGCTGATACATCAACATCGGAGGGGTTGAATTATGTTTTGACAGGTAGGATGTTTTACATGTGCGTCTTCAAATCCCTTCTAATTTCTTTGTTGTTGTTGTTGTTAACTACTATAAATATTCTTCTCTCAAAAAAAAAAAAAAAAAACTACTATAAATATTCCAAAAATACACAGGTTTGAAATCCAAATGATTTGCAATATTACACAATACCAACGATGTTATTTTAATTTTTTTAAAAATTGTAAAATTCCTAAAGTATCCTTGTTGCGGAAACATGAAACATGAGATCAAGACATTCAAATGTAATTTTTGAAAGAGCTGGCCTGTGTTTTTCGAGGAGTAGTCTATACTTATAATTTTAAACTCTTTTGTTTGCTTTTATGCTGATTTTGGAAACGGAAGTAGGTAGGGATAAAACTAAGGGTGAAGAAGAAGATACCTATAGCGCTGTTACTGCTCAATTTCTCTTCAACAAACTGTTGTAATAGAAAGTTCCGCAAAATAATTTTGATCTTGCAGTGGGGTTCTGGTTGTGGTGGTGAGTTAGGTGTTATGGGAGAGAAGATGGTGGAAACAATAAGCCGCTGGCTTAAAATGGAGGGGCATTTTGTTTAGCAGGAAAATTCTGTAGCAGCCATTTGTAAAATTTCCGACTGGTGAGTGTATGTGTATTATGTTAAAAATGTTATGGGTATATTTGAAAACTTTTGAACCTTGTGACTATATTTGGAATGTTGATAAAATGTTGTGAGTATATGAGGCAACTAGTCTTGTTATTATTTAATCAAAATATTCTAGATATTCTGAATTCTAACTACATGCTCATGTACCAACATTACATTCATGATATTGCATGAAATTGCCACTTTCACTAGCTTCTACAACATTCTGGCTTTGGTACATATCATTTGAAGTTCTATCATTTTTGGCATAAATGCTAGTGGACTTGCTGTGCAACATGAAATCATATTGCTGAAGCTCTATATAGTTGTCCACTGTTATCAGTTTTTGGTGTAATGCTTGGATTGTAATCCCAAGATGGTGTACATCTAATGTAAACTTTAATGCAGTTCAGCCGAATGCTCAGACATTTAGGTTTGTATTTCTAAAATCCTTACATTTATGATTCCACCTTTCCGTATTACTAATGAATGTTTTATTGTATTTTGTTGCAGAGACAGCATTAAGTTTGCTTAGGCATCCTGATTCTTGCATCTCAGGCTATTCATCTGTAAGTGATTTATTTCTATTCTGGTAGATGTTTGATTCATTTATTTTCATATCTTCACTGCAATTGTGCCTATTTTGCAGTGAAAACCGTGGAAAATATTTCATTGATGATGCTCAGATTTATAAAAAATTCCTAAGAGCAATTACATGTGTTTTGCATCTTCTAATGAACAATTTAGTTGCATAGTCAACTAATGAACTTCTCAGCTACCTGACTAGGTTGTGATGACTCAGAGCTGAAATAGTATCCTAGACACAGATCTTGGGTGTAAGTGTCAATCTCTCAATATCAGTTGTGTTAGATGAAAGATTTTACACAAATTTCAGAAAAAAGAGAGAACTTCATTATTTTTGCAAATGCGTAATAGATAATTGATTCACAAAAATTACTTCCTCAATGATTTACAGTGAATCGAAGAAATAAAAATAAATTTTCTTGTTGAAAAATCTTCTTTGAGAAGCTTCCTCAGCTGAAACACATTACTTCACCTGAGGGACAACACAAAACATATGTGAATCCAAACACTTAATAAGTAGAATAAGTTGAGAGTGAACCCATTAGCTTTGGGAGTTACTTCTTGTAAGATTTTGCTGATATGTATAAATCCTTGGTCTTGCTGGGTGCTGAATTGCAATCTGACTAGAAATTCCTAAGGTCAGATTCTACCTGGCATCCAATTGGTAAGCAGCACCCATCTCAACAACAGAATGTTTTAGCATAGTTCAATCTGAGCAATATCTTGTTAAGCAATCTTTTGAGTTTTGTGGTGGTTATCAATTCTCTCTTAGGCTTCATATCATGTTAAGCAATCTATTGAGTTTTGTGGTGGTTATCAATTCTCTCTTAGGCTTTACCTTGTGATAAGGGAATTGCAACTTGACTTGGTAGCTACTGGAAAGGATCTAGGCTGTCTTGGCAGCTGCTTGACTTTGAATGGCAGTGACATGGCGTGGGATGAGAAGTTACTGGATGCTTTAGGCATCTAAATGGGTTCTGAATAGAAGAAATGGCCAGCTATCAATGGTTTTTTGGGATGTAACTCTAGGGCTTTTAAAATGTGATTTAAGTGGAAAAGGGGAAAAGGAGTGGTGAAATTCTAGGAGTGGAGCACTTGGGCTCATGGTTGGGAGTATTGGCCCCATCCAGAACCTATACAATATTGTCCTTTCATATCAGTATTGGATCATATGGGATGCTTTTTATCAGATAAAAATTACGGAAAAAAAACTGGAAAATTCAGAAAGTTGAGAAATGTAACAATATGTAGATATTTTACATTTTTCCCATGGAAATGATTGTGTCAATCTATTCCTTGATAAGTAGCTAACTTGTAGTGATTGTTTCTGCAAATATCACGAATATGTGTTAGAATATCAAATTCAAACTATTGAACAAATATTCAAACATTTCAAATAGACAAGAAGTAAGAACAATAGAGAAATGAAAATACTCAACACCATGTACCAATATGCATGAGGATTAGCAGTTGGTTATGGAGATTGTTTCTCCAGAGAATCGTCCTACTCTACCACCATTGTCATCATTGCTGGTGTCTTTACCTCTCCTATTTCCATGATCGGGGGGGGGGGGGGGGTGGGGGAGGGGGGGGGTTGCGCTGCTACTGCATTTTTCTACTTGGACAACTCTTGTCAAGCTTGTTTTGTTTTTCTAAGAGCCTCTTGGTAGTTTTCCTTTTCATTATCTATTGCTTTAATTTCCTTTCTCTATTTTCTAACCATGGAATTAGTGGATTATCTTCAGCAAATATTTGGTCCAAATTTATTGCAGAATATTCCTCTTACCCCCCTTAATTTTTAGTACTTTTCATGTTTACTAGCCAAAGTCTTATACTGTGTGAATGAATACATTTCTCTTCCTTTCCTTTCAACATTTTATTCCTTTGCCTTGTCTGAATTGACCAAAAAAGCTCCAATTCCTTGAGCAACTGAATGAAGTAGTTTAACTCAAAATTTTGAGAAAATTTTGTTGAAACATGGGATACTTTCTCCATAATTCATCCATTGTTAAGCTGGATAGATTAAAGTCACACACGATATTCTATATATGGAATCTTAGAATTGTAGAATTAAATTGTTTACCTGCTTCTTACTTGTGAATGACTACTTTTACAATCAGTTTCTAAAGCTAACAATGCCAGGTTTGTATCTTTGAATCTATATGGAAAAAAAAACTTGATCATGGGCATTTTTTAACACTTAAAATCATTTATGTTTATAAAACAATATTCACATCCTATGCAAATTAATTAATTGCATGAACTTATGGTTAATATCTGGCTTTAATCTTTCGATGGCAATTTTCAATCCAGCCTTTATCTCATGTGCCTCTTCATGCCTAAACAATGGTTTTAAGAAATTATGTGCAATTAAGGGCACCATAAGTTAAGAGATTTAGACTTGAGAAATACAAAGCTTTAAAGTTTGATGTTTTAAAATTTAAAGACACAAAGAACACAGATATATTTATAAATGATTACCTGCTGCCCATGAGAAAACATAGGCATGCTGTTCTATTCATTGGATGAAGAAGAGACGGGTTAGAATTCTGTATTGCCCATTCGGCCCTCAAGAAATATTATGGGTACGAATGCCTTTCAAATGTTACACTTTTTGATAGTGACCTTGGGTTGTGTGCATAAATAGGGTTTTATTTGTTTGCAAATGCACTTTGGAGGTAATTTCAGATAGGTCTATTCAGTGTATGAAGAATTCTGGGTTGGAATTCTCTGTAGTTTATTCAGCCCATGAGAAATATCATGTGTCAGAACTACTTTCAAATGAATGGTTACCCTGTTTGATATTGATGATGGGTTGTGTGCATCAATAGTTTTATTTGCATTTGCACTTCGGAGGTAATTTGAGATAATTATGCAATTGTCAGATGCTTCTTCTGGTATTCATGTACTTATGGTTTGGTAATTCTAACTTTCCGAAACATAGAAGCTTATGTATTTCTTTTCGGAAACTGTGTAATTTTATGAGAAAGCTATCTGGGGTTTCTCATACTCAACAGTTTCATATCATGTCCTATTGCAGTAGTGCTGAATGTAAATCTCGTGCTTTGCTTTAATATTACACAATGTGCAATAATTTCACTTGCATAGATGACCATTTTCCATCAGTTAAAAGCACTGAAACATTCATATGAGGTTACATTTGTAGGTTGATGTGAAACGGAGCATTGAGGATGGAGAGAAACGCTTTAATCAACTTTCCATTGAAGAAAGAGGGAAATTTGATGAAGAGACACTTGTCAATGTTAACAATATCAAAAGACAAAGTACAACCAGCCAAAGATCGAAAGGCTTCAGCAATGAGTATATAGTGGTAAGGGCGTTTTAATTTGCAATCTTCTATATTGAAATTCTTCTCATTGTTGATCTGACGGAATGAACAACATTTTGTTTACTTGGTTGTCTTATGCACATATTGTTACATGCATTTGTTACATCTCAGGGGGGGTGGGGTTTCACTTGCACAAATACCATGTACGTTTGTGATGGATTTCATTCAAAAAAGGAAGCTCAAAAGATTTTTTACTGTTGTCCAGAAATATAAATGGTCATGAATTTCTTTATCATGTCAAATTGTTCTTCTTTATATTTAAAAATCATGCCTTGTTTAGTCTATTCATCGTATGAAATAGATTTTGTTGTTGTTGTTTTTTTAAAGACTTAATGATGAGGGGCAGAACTCTATTGTTGAGGATTTTGGAGGAAGGAAAGCTTGCATGTGAGAATCAGTACTCTAGTTTTGTAAATGAGGAAATTGTTTAAACCTTAAAACTTTTAGGAGAGAAGAAAAAAGTTGAAGTTGCTTTCAGTAAGAAATTATTTAATAGCTTCTCAAGTTATTGAAGATTGCACTTATGTTTGAGGTGGAGTCCACATTGACAGCAGAGTGAATTTTGAGGCAATATTAAGATAAAATCAAAAGCACAATGGATTAGATTTCTTTGTTTGCAATTGAAGTATTCATAGCCCATGAAGCACCAACTAGAAAAAGGAGAAACAAGTGACGTCTTCTAAAGTATCACGTGACTAATGAGATGCTTGTGTGACATGTTGAACTATGTTATTAACTTTTGCCAAAGTCTTATGTCACTAGGTTGGAACAGTGATGATGTCTCTGTAAAAATTAGAGTATATGCTTGTTTTAGCTGGGGAAAATTGTGTGATAAAGGATTTGAGTATTCAACAAGAAGTAAGATTTGGTGTGGCATTTTAGTGTTGAGTTCCACTTATATGGAACCTTCTTTGGTTGAACCCATTCTGTTGTGTGGCATTTCCACCTGTCTTGATGATTAATGAGAAATCCACTTCACCCACTATATTTAGTATCAGTTATTTAGTCAAGGAGACCTCATCATTTATCTAGTATTATTGTGAACAAGCCCCATTTACAAATGTGTAAAGTCAACACAATGCAATTGTTATATACTGGGGGTGTGTTTGGGAAATGATGAAACTTTTGATGAAAAGTTTTTCTTATGTAGAAGTCTTTGAAATGTGAGAAAATTATGTGATGTAATAGGGTTAATGGTGTAGAGTAAAGAGAATAAAGTTAAAATAAATAGGTTAGGTAGAGTGGTCGTATAGAAATGATTGAAAAGTAGGGTAGTTGTATATGAAAAAGTGAAGAAATAATTAAAAACTATAGTAGTTATGAAGAGTAAAAAGTTTCAAATTGAAAGTTTTAGTTTGAAAAGTTGTGTTAAAAAACACCCTTTAAATATCAATTATAAAGTTGTATTTTCAACATCTAAACTATTTAAAATATCATTATTGTGCCAATAAATTATTTTATAAAGTATTATTACGTTCTAGCACATCTGTGAATGGACCTAAGCATTTTTCATAATTTATATATAAATATATATTTTGAAGCAAATACAGCCCATATGCATCTTTGATTTGGAGAAAACTTCGTTTTCTAGCTAAATGAATGATGCTAAATACAATGTATGGAGTAGATTTCCTAACAATCATTAAGGTGTAAAAAATTGATGGGGTTTCATGAAATCACTTCTACATTACCTTATCACATAAAGTGGGACTCTTAGTGTTGGCATATTTAATTGCTTTGCTCATTCTCAGGCATCATATATACATGAAAATGATCATAATATTGATCAACTGAATGGATTGTTTAGTGTAATGTTTATTTATTTTGTTTTGGGTTCTTATTTTGAGAATTAAATAAGATTGCCTAGTATGAGTTTTTTTTAATAAAAAATACCATAGCTTGTGCTAGGATTTTTCATCACTTTACGTCACTTTATATAAATTGTTTATCCTTTTGCTATTTGTCTATTTTCATGATTGTTTTCTATCTGCCTTATTGAGAGGTTGTTTGTTGCTGCCCACACAACCCCCACCCACACCCCCCGCCCACACCCCCACCGAAGCCGTTCTTTTTTGCCGCAACCAACCAACACAACCCCCACCCCAGAATTTCGTTTTTTTATTTGATTAATTTTGTATTCGGCAGCTTGTCATACATCACCCAGAGAAACAATAGGACATGCTTATGCCCATTAAAAACTACAGACAATGGAGAAGCATCTCTTGAGCTGTCAGAGAGGTTTTCCCTTTCAGGGAAGAGACATCTGTTAATATCTATCGCTGCCAATGTTACTAAAACAACACTCAATAGTAGTTGCCAAGACTTTCATTTGGGGCTTTCCAAGTGGGTCATTCATGAAAGCCTCTTTTATTGTTGGCCAGTTTCTCCATCAAGGGTGTGACAAATAAGAAAAATAGATTTAGTGATGTGCGATTTCTCCATTTCAGCTGCCAGTCTTATGTGATTAGGCAATGTAGGGTTTCTCAAGCTTCGTTGAGCCACATGTTAGAAGTACTGCAAATGCTATTTCAATGGTATCAAGAAAAAACTGTTTGGATGACCAAGTATTTCCATGCAAAGTTCAATGCAGTTTTCGCATTCAGAGAGTGTTGAATGCAAAAGCAAATACAATCTAATTGTAATGAAGTACTCGTCCAACCGTAAAAAGCCTGTACAGGCAGAGTTCCCAAATGAAGTCAGAATTGTACCTCATTACTTAAGACCTAATCCTGAATATTCCATATCCAGATAACAATCATAGTGGCTGCCGAAGGCGTGCACAAACTACCTGCCATCAATGGGGGTGCAGATTTAAAGGAAGCATTGCAAAAACTGGGTTCCATACCCTCCAGCAAAACTCTGGTGAATAGAAAGTCTTTATTTATTTGATAACATTCTGTTCTAATTCCCTTGATTCACCCCTTATGGTTGTGGAAATCCATGCAGGCGGTTGAGGTGTTGTGGACTCCTCAGAATGAAAATGACACGCTGACAGAAAGAGAATTACTGGAAGATTATCCACTTCTGAGGCCCCTGTAAAAGTGGCAATTCAACGTTATATTTGTATACAAGTAGATGAAATGTGTATGTAACTAAGCTGATTTAGGAATGCAGTGGTGTTTGTGTGAGCACTGAGCTTTTTTGAGGTGACTTTGGTCACTTGGGGAACGACTGCATTATGTGTCTAGCTCATGCTGTCCAGTATTTTTGTACTTTGATGCTCAATCTTTTGTTTCATGTCTATATCAATACGTCATAATTTATGACAGAAAATGTATATAAATTGTTTAAGTGTAGCCATAATATCACTAATTTGTTTGTTTACCATTGATGAAGTTGTTTGGAGTTTATAGGGCATGCTTTGTCTCATTGGAATGCATTGGAGAACTAGAGTTCTTTTTGGGGCAAACAGTTGTTTTGAATCGCTGACTTATAGTAAATGCTTCTACGAATAATTACAACATTTTAATGCATCGATGTGTGTATTTAAGGTATTTTCATATTTTGCATGAATATTTTTTCCAGGTACACCCAAGCCAAGCTTTTGTTGAAATTATTTTTGTTACCATGGTAAAAAGATTATGTCAAACAAGTTGTGCATTGGAATTTGGTTTGATAATCAGGGTGGCCCAAAATGGGGCTGCAATCTCGTATGTTATTGGCACAATAGGAGTATTTTGCATATCTACTAAAATTTAAAATTCAGTATATGATGGGTGTGTTTGGTTGGAGATAAAACTTTTGATGAAAAGTTTTTGGTGTTGAAGTTGTCAAATCAACAGAGAGTGATATGATATGATAGGAGTAATGATGAGGAGTAAAGAGAATAAAGTTAAAATAGATAGGTTAGTTGTATGGGTAATTGTGTAGAAATAATTGGAAAGTAGGGTAGTTTGTGTAGAAAAATGTGAAAAAATAATTAAAAAATAGAGTAATTATGGAGAGTGAAAAGTTTTAGATTAAAAAGTTTTAGTTGACACTTTTTAATCATAAACAAACACACCCAATATAAGAAGGTTTTTAATATGTGAATATATATTTTTTTGATTGATCAATATGTAAATTTTAGAATCATGAGCAAATATATGGATGAATGTTGAGCATGGTTGAGATTTTTTAGTAACTTCTTAATAATAAAAAAAAGGAAGGGGTTGCTAATCGTCGTAACTTGACACTCGAATGAGCTTTTTTGCTTGTTAGTCCCTCTTATTTAGTGTATTTGCTTTCTAGCTCATGAATTTTACGAATTTGCTTTTTTGACTCTGTAAATTTTCCCTGTTTGCATTTTAGTCCTGGCCATTAAATTGTTGCTGTTAATTGCAATTTGAGTTGACTAATCTTGCTGTTAATTGTGTATACGAGTCGATTCATGCTCATGAGTTGATTCAAGAACATCATAATAAGAGTCAACTCCTGCTCATGAGTCAACTCATGTACTAAGTTAACAGCAAGGTTTTAACGACAGTGACTAAATGCAAATAGGGCAAACTTATAGGGTCTAAAAAGTAAATACATGAAACTCATGAGCTAGAAAGCAAATATGCTAAGTTAGAGGAACCAAAATGCAAAAAATCCTTAATTTTATAAGCTAAAACTAATTCCTATGGGGAGGCATGCCACTAGATTTTTAAAAATTCATTGAGCCTCAATGCCTCTGGACGCTAGTATCCTTTTTTTTTATTTTTTAAAATAAAAATGCAGCTCCACGAGTTTGCAAATCCTATGAAATTAGGCAACTCATCTGTTCATTTTTTTGTTGTGAAAAATCAAAATAAAATATCAAATAAATTCGAAAATTCCAAATTTCAGTGTTGATGACCTAGGGCTGTTAATCCGGCTGCATAACCCTTATTTATTTATTTATTTATTTTTGTTAGTTTTTTGCAATTCGTGTGAGCCCCAGCATGAATATCACGCATATACATATATATTAATATTTTTTATTTTTAAATATTTTATTTTGAATTTTAACATTTAAAAAATAAGGCATTTCTTGTGTCCAGGTACATGAGTAATGCGTTATTTTTTTAATTTTCAAAATTCCCAGAAAATTATTAAAAACAATAAAAAAATGTAAAAATTATATATATGTGATATTTACGCTTGAGCTCACATAAATATATAAAAAAATTTACGAAAATAAAAATAAATTGTATATTACACTAGATGCATTAAATCTAAATATGCGTACGTACACTAAATCATTTCTCTATAATCTAGGTGACAATGGGTTTCCAGATGCATTGATATGCGTCTACAGGCATAGAGGATGAATTGGACGCATCGAGCCACAAATGTGGTGTAATTGTATGCACCGGGTGTACTACGTAAAATTTTTTTAATTTTTTGATGAAGCTGTTAATTTAAGTGTATTTAACATACGTATTAATTTTTGCCTTTTTGGATACTTTTAGATTTTTTTTTTTTTTGATTTTTTAAAAATCAGTGGCATTTTTAGTAATTTAAAAGTACTAAAATGCTACTTATTTTTAAAAATAAAAAATATCTAAAATATCTAAAAATGGTAAAAGTTGATATACATGTTAAATACACTAAGATTAATAATTTTGTGAAAATATTTTTTAAAAAAATTAAAAAATAGTTATATGCACCAATGTGCATTGAGGCTCAATGCACACAGGTGTGTACAACAGCACCTCGCCACAGCCCATAGTAAGTACTCCATCTATGCAACACATGCAGATTCTATAGTATATCTTGCCTTTCTATCTCCAACTGTTGAACTCCCTTAGGAAGCTTGAGGTAGTGTAAAGAGGCAGCGATCAATCCAACCCTAAGTATTATATGTTGAGTCCTGATCTTTTGAAGCCCCTAAAACTCAATTTTTTTTAAATTTTTTTCATGGGTAAGTAAACCTAGGTGTATTAAATCTATAAACCAAGTTTTACCATTTTTGGATGTTTTTAACTATTTTTTTGGATTTTTAAACACAGTGGCATTTTCATAATTTTTGGATCTCAGAAAATTACGAAAATACTACTGTGTTTAAAAATTCAAAAAATACTTAAAAATATCCAAAAATGGTAAAACTTGGTTTATAGATTTAATACACCTAGATTTACTTACCCATGAAAAAATAAAAAAATAAAAAAATAAAAAAAATAATTTTTTGGGCCGGATGGCTTCAAAAGATCAGCAGGCTTTTATATGTTAGGGTTAATGTAAAATAGGTAACGAGAGTTGAAAATGCAAGTTATATTTAACATTTTTTGTACATATTAGAATGCGAGTCACGTTTAAAATATTTAAGATTTTCTACACATTGAAAATTAAGTTATATAGCTGTTAATTTATATGTTAACTATTAGAATACTTGATAAATAAATTAAATTAAAATGTAATTTGTCATTTTGTAATTGAAATGAAACAATTTATTTAGATTTTCTCTTTTTTCAAAAAATACTATATACATGAGTTGGGACATGGTTGATTCAACCTTGATCTTATGCTAAAATGGGGCCATAGATTTCGACTCATCCCAATCTCAAGCCAGTTTAGTAGCTGTCTGACTTGACACAAAATTGTTTAGGTTTGGTACCGAGTCGCATTACACCCCAGCTCAAACGTATATTTGCTTTAACTATTGTTGTTTTGACTCTATGGAACTGAAAACCACAAAAATATAGGCAGGAATCACGTAGATCTAGCCCCGTTTTGATGATGATATTAAACCTAATCCTTCCATTACTTTTGTAATAAATTTTTATTAGACAACCAATTTTGGTTTAAATCAAACATTTGCATAAGTTACATCTAATAAAATAAATTTTTTTTTGATAATGATACCAACTTCGAAGATTTTAATTTTAATATCTAAATTATCTAAAACATTCTTCATTGGCAGATGAATGATTCAATAAACTATGATGATGAATACTGGTAGTTTTCATACAAGTATACATGCTCCAGCCAAACTTATTTATGCTGGTGGTTTGATTTTTCATTTAAAGCCAAGCTTGACCCAAATATGAAATTCGACAGGAGAGTAGTTACTGATTTTATGTTTTATTTTAAAGTTTCATGCAAGTATAATGCTCCAGCCAAACTTATTTATGTTGGTGGGGTTTGATTTTCATTATAGCCAAGATTGACCCGAATACGAAGTTTAACAGTAGAGCAGTTAACTGTTTGATACATATTTTTTTGATTTATATATACACTTATGAAGCCATATGATATTACAAATCATTACATGCATAATTCTCATAACACAGAAAAACTAAATAATACTTCCACCACCACGAGGATGAAACAAATACCCACTACTGTCAGGGAGACTTAAAACAATGTTGCATCCTTGGATGGCGAAAGCCGTTACCACTGGGGCACAGTTCTTTTCTTGATTTTAAGAACAACAAATTATTGGTTTTTTTTTTTTTTTGATTAAACAAATTATTGGTTTTTAATGCTAGCTGAATTGAAGAGACGGTGCCACACATGATGCATAGTAGTGCATTATGCAGTTACCTTGGCTGGGGGTGCTGTCTGGGTAGTATGGTTATGCTCTAGCTTATGGTCTTTGATGGGTCATGGGCGGCTAGGCTTGGAGTATGTGTAATTAACATTATTTTTATTCAAGTAAGTTGAACACCCATAATCCAGGATTAAGGTGGAGATCTTAACTCTTTTGGTGTCTTACAATTTCATGAGTGAGTTTATCATTTAGTCGGGCCCCTTAAGTACCATTGCATATAGATAGTTTCAACTTGTCTCAATTCGTATGGGAGGCCTCTCCACTGGCTGGGAGAGTGACAAAGGGTAAGAGATGTGAGTTGAATGCATTAATTATATTCGACTCACGTCCATTAATTTTTTTTGCTAATTTAAAAAATTTAACACTTTTTAAATCTGAGCGATTGATTACCTTACTAATAGGTATTCTTTAATGATGTCAAAAATCGCTTATGATTAAGAAAAGTGCATAATAAGCAAACCAGAAATAGGAATTCAGGCTGTTCCTTTCGATGGGTTCATCCCTTTCGAGTTGCTAACCTCTAATACCATTATTTCGTGAACCTTAAGCTAATTGTAATGCACACACAAAATATTTTTAAATAATATATTTTGTATTTTTAATAGTAACATAGGTTCGCGATTCCAACCTAGACTCGGGCATTAGCCTCTGTCTAGAAAAAAAAAAAATTTTTTAATGGTAACTTATATATATATATATATGTGTGGTATAGACTCTTTATTTTATTGCTTTCGTTTTCGGCCTAGACTTTTTTTTTTTTTTTTTTTTTTTTTTTTGTGCTGATGGAATCAGCCTAGACTTTTTGAGGCTGAGACTTTACACAATATTGGGAGGTCCAAACTCAAAAGAGACTTTCTACTAAGCAGAAGGAATCTATGTATATCAATGACCGAGAGACATCCATTTTCACAAATTAAAATCCACCTTTTTGCGTTGGATCGGAGGTGACACACGTGCACGGAAGCAATTCGTTTCATATCATTCAAAGAAAGGATGATGATGATTCCCTCAATCATTCATTCAAAGAAGGCATATGGTTTCCCATCACCCGTTATTTCTATAAAGCTATTAATTAATACAACTAATTTCCATCCAAAAATAACAAAGAATATTTAAATATGCGGTTCAGGTGTTCCCCTTTCTATAGTCAAAGCTTAAGCTTTCATGTCTCACATTCTCTTCCTTTTCATCCCAAATAAAAATATTCGTGACAAATCTATTAAATGGGCGGGTTAATATTCCTTTTGCCCGCACTGCAGGCCAGAACAAAACTGGCATGCGTACTTGGTCGAGCTTTTATACCTTATATCACATCTGTTCATACCTAAAAAATTTCTATTTAATTTGATGATTAAGTTAAATTATAATCTGATTGTTTCATTTAACATGCAGGAGTAAAAAACGAAAAAGTAGAATATGTTGCTAGTTAAGATAATAAATTATTTTTTAAAAAGTGTATAGGAAAAAGGTGGAAAAGTGGTTTCTCACTTAGCTTATCACTGAACCGACTTTCAAGCATATTGACAAATGAGAATATCAAGGTGGGTAATCACATGCTGTTGTAATTTATATTCTTTATCAAGGTGTGATCCCATGCGTCCGGCCGTGGGACTCGTTTTTTTTATTTTTTTATTTTTTCAATTTTTTTTTATAAACAAGTAGCGCTAGATTTATTTAACTTATAAATCAAGTTTTATCATTTTTAGATGTTTTTAAGTATTTTTTAATTTTTAAACACGGTGGCAATTTTCGTAATTTTTGAGTTACAAAATTACGAAAACACCACTACATTTAAAAATAAAAATACTTAAAGGCATCTAAAAATGGTAAAACTTAATTTATAGGTTAAATACACATAACTTTATATGTTTATAAAAAAATTCAAAAAAATATTTTTGAGGGGGTCCCATTTCCGGATGCATGGGATCACCCCTCTTCTTTATGATGTTCAAAATAGTAAAAAATTTATAAAATCCTTTATTGAACTTTATAAAAATTTTACAAAATATTTTTAGTATCTCCAATAGGGTCGTTAGACTACAGCACATTTATTATCGCACTACAATGGACAGATGGATTGGCCTGAAGTTATAATTTTTAAACCGAAGTGTAATGATAGATTACGTAAAAATGTTTTCAATGGTCATAACAAGTATAAAATTTTTATAATTTTTTAAAGTTTCAATTAAAGATATAGTTGGGTTAACATTAAATTCAACATTAACCATACATTACTTTTAATGGAGTAAACACCAATAAGACGTTGGTATGCGGAGTCATATTTTTGCAGCGAAATTTAATTGTTCTTGCATCTAGTGTCAAATGCAGCCAAAGCAAATATTGCTTATAGCAAAAAATGTGTTTTTATTTCCAGCAAATAGATACAACTACTTTAAATGTTATTTGGGTCTGCATATTGTTAGAAAATGTAATTCGGATTAATATGAATTTATGCATAACAATACACATTAAATCAACAATAAAAAAAACAAACATAAGATCACGAATACAAGATACCAAAATTTAAGTGAAAAATCCTTCAATCTAAATAAAAATGCAAAAGAAATACTACTATTATGAATAGCTTACAATGATACACATAGAATAACTCACATTCATTCTCTAGATGTCTCACACACGTCCTCAATCAAAACTCCCTGACAACCTCTGTCTTAAGCCTCGTTGAGACATCTCCTATGACTTCACTAAATCTCTTACTAATACCCTTATAAATATGACTCCGATGAGTACTTTCATAAAATCAATACATACTTTCTTGTGCATTATACCATCTCACTTGCAAACTACTATGCAAATACTTTAGTTTTGAATATAAGACATAGTCCTAATAATATCTTCCTTGGATTATATTCCACAAACCCTAAGCAAACTTGTAGGGAAACAACATCTTCAACCATTCTACAACTTATCAATTAATTTATTAGTTATTCTGGTTCAACTTAGCGTGACTCCACATCTCTGCACTTGAGATATCCCTTTACTTTTATGCCCAAACCAGTATGGATGCTCATCTCATGTTATGTTGCCCACATAGTCAACAACTATCTTCCACACATATATGTCAAATGACATACGTCCTTTATATGTTATGACCTACATGTTAGTGCATCAACTATGCACTTGGACATATATTTTTTGTAGGTTAAAGAGCTCATAGTGTATTCCGAGTATGATGTTGAGGAAGAATGAGTCAAATTCTTTCATGTTTTATAGTTGGAACAAATTCCTTGCTAACGGTATTTTGCAATATAATAAGAAGCTAATATGTCTTAAATGGTAAGACTAAGCAGTTTAGAAGCAAGGAGATTAGACTTGTGAAGGTTTACTGAAGTAACCATTCTGAGGAGAAGACAATATGAAAGCAAAAAGAGAAAATACAAGTCAAGTACCCAAACCTTCTAGCATGCCAAGTTTCATAAAAGAAACTATTTATAAGGTGATCCTTAAATTTTTTAATTTTCAAAATTTATAAAATTCAAGTAGAAAATCAATTAAAGGGGTAAATTTTAGTAAAGACCATATTATTAGTACATGTGGAATGATTTTCTAGGACTAATAAAAATGGTGGCATTTTCTACCAGGATTAAAGCTTTTCTTAAACATTATTTTAAAGATTTTGATAAAACTGTTACAGCTACACATCGATAAATCAAATTTTATGACTTTCAAGATATTTAAATATATTTTTTAAAAATTTATACATGGAGGTATCGTGGTCATTTTTAAAATTTTTAAAAATAACCACAATACCCTTATGTTTAAAATTAAAAATAAATATTGTATCTCCAAAAATCATAAAATTTAATTTGTGGATTATATACATCTACTACAATAGTTTCATTAAAGAACTAAAAACTAATATTTTAAAAAAGGATATTAGGACTGGTCAAAAATGCCTTAGTCATAGAAGATCAAACCTCTTAGTAGATTTGATGCATGAATAGTTCCTAGAATAATTTAAATATATACTAAAATTTTAGAAAAATTTTGACATGAGAAAAATTAAAAAATCAATTTTTTTAAATTTTTTACCAGAATATCTAAACTTTGCTATACATTAACTAAGCACCATAAACTGTATTCTTGGAGTTACGAGGCGTGCCACAAGTCACTGAATTCGTCTTCTAGTTTGGAATTCAACTCAACAAAAGACTTGTCAATGAGAGTTTTCCATAAAATTATTAATAAAATAGTGAATTTATATTAGCTAGATGACATTTCATAATTCTTCCATAATTATATGATAATTTTCGTTTCTTTCTCCCTCTTCTTATACAAAACTTCTAGCAGTAGCTTTGGGTTTCTATTTTAAAAAAGAGAACATAAGAACAAGAGAGAAGAGAGGGGAGGGAAAAAAAGAGAAGAAAGAAATTTTTGAGGATTGAAGGCTAAAGATTCAAGGTAAATACTTTATGATTTTATGCATCATTTTAAAATTTTTCATTACAAGTTTGTGGAATTTCGACTATTGCAACTTGAAAACTAGGGAATTGATGTTGTAGATAAAAGAGTTTTTTTTTTATGGGGATGAAATATGATCATGAAAACTAAATAAATAATCTTAGAGTGATAGTTTATGATGAAATATATGGAGCCCAATTTATGCAATGCATCACATTTTGCTAAAACGTGATGTTGAAATCATGTTTTTATATTTGGAGGAGCTTTAGTGAAGCCATTGAATGAAATGACAAAGGATTTTATAAAAAAAGCCCCCTTCCAATACGTGTTGTTATTTCGCCTTGAATTTCACATTCACTCTGTAATACACATGATTTCATTATTATGTTCTTCCAAAACATAATCCCCTCTACTCCTCGAATCTCATAGTCATTTTCATCATGTTTCTCTAGAAAATGAGATCATTAGTATTTTGTGGAACCCTAAAGTTTAGAACCATTTATGAAACCTTAAGGTCATGAACTCTAGATAATTTATTAATTTTTTTAAAATATATGATTTTGTAATATATGGACTTGAAGGATCAAATAATTAATTTGATAAATAGTAAACATGAATAATAATCATGTGATTAAGATAAAATGATAAGTTAATTACTTTGGGTTAGCTTAATCATAAAAGACGAAAAATGAATCTTCTCATATTAGGACAAAATAGGAGTAGCGACAAAAAGAGAACTTAATTGAAGTCTATAAAGGTTATATTTGGAATTTATAAGAAAATGAAGAGTAATTTATGATTTCACAAAGATTGAATATGAAAATAAATTTTTACAAATTTTTCAAAAAGAAATTTTAAAATTCTGAATCATACAAATTGAAACTATTTAATTTTATGGACCTTATGGAAAAATAAAAATAAATAAATTTTTTTAGCCAATTAGGGCTCCTAAATAAGGGCATATATTCATTCATACTATTTTCATTAGATGTAAGCATGTATAACTTATATGGGCAAGAAAATTTAATAGAAAATGCTAAATTATGTGCTTTTTAATCTAGACGGAATAGATTATGAAAAATAGTTTATGTCTAGTGGATATTTATTATTTTTGCATAATTTATTAGTTAATTAATATCTTGTGTATATAAGGTTGTTTGAGATAAAACTTTTGGAGCAAGCCTATTTTAGTATACCCGACATAATGAATGGATTATTTTGAAAAAAATGTCTATAAATTTTTAAAGTGAAAATTTATGCCACAATACGATTTAATTAAATTAAAATATGTACTTTGCTCCAATTGAGGTAAAATTTTATGGATAAGCCTATTTTAATATGCCCAATTTAATGAAGAAATGAAATTTTGGAAAACATGTTTCCAAAATTTCTAAATATGAATTAATTAATTAAAAAAATAAAAAAAATTCTTCAAAATTCTGAAAGGTGCATTTTGTGAACAAATATATATATATTAATAATTTTTTTTATGAGTATTACTTTAAAGCTGGATTTTTAGACAGCTATAATATATAATGTAAATATAAATATATATATATAATAATATAAGGAGACGACACTGGACATGCATGGATGGACGGTAATTTATAACATATATATAAACACGTATGTAGTAGATGTAACCTATAGACGTAAAAGAAAATATATGCATAGCACCTGTATATCTGTTAAATGGTCACCATGGTTATATTTAATTTTAACCATAGTGAACCGTTAACAGCTACTTATAAATAAACATTGCTGGCCATTTTTGCTGAAAGTTCAGCAACAGGCAAGGGTAGAAGAGCAGCAGCACTTAAACGTACAAGCAATTAGGTATATATATTTTTTATTTATTTCATTTCCTCATTTCTGGAGGTGCTGCTCGGCTATTTAATATTTTAAAAATTTTAATTTTTCAATATGATGAACATGATATGAATTATGAAGATACTATTTTAATTTTTAAAACAATACTATTGAGAATTTAAGTTGAACGTGGATTCAACTTCCAGAACAGATGATATTTTAGTTTGATTTCATACTTTCAAAATTTTTATTTTTAATATCATGATGATTGTTAATTTAATTTTCCAATTAATCAAATGTGCTAAATTAATTTTTGGATGCATAAGTGCTGTTTAAATATTTTAGAAATTTTATTTAAACCTGTTGGACATTAATATTGTATTGTTATTTTAACCCCTGGACGTTGATATGATATATATATACCGTTTTAATTTTTTTAAGAACATTTCTGACGTTGAAATATATGTTGTTTTTATAATCTGCTGAACATGATTTAAAATTCTGTTGGATATTGATATTATATTATTATTTTAATTTTTAACTCCTGGCACATTAATATGAACTACATATATATCGTTTTAAATTTTTTAAACAACATTTCTGAACATTAAAATATATGCTATTTCAATTAAACAGATGCTGGACATTGATATGATCTATATGCCATTTTGAAAATTTTCTTCCTAAGCAATCTACTAGAATTATTCATAATTTGTTAAACGTAAATTTGACTTTCTGAATATATGGCATTTTTAGTTTAATCTCATATTTTTAGAACTTATATATTATGCTGATCATCAATTATTTTAGATTTTGGAATTTATCAAATATTTTAAATAAATTTATGGATACATAAGTACCGTTAAAATCAATGGTTGTAACTTCATGATTTATAAAATTTTCTTTTCTCCAATGGAATTAATGTCCAAACAGATGTTATATACTAAGTATTTTGACTTTAGAAATTCATAAATTAAAAGTCTAAATTAACCTATTAGACATTATTATAGGTTTATGTATAGGTCATTGTGATATTCAATCGTTTCAGAAACTTCGTTTAGATATTATACATGGACAATCATTAATGACTTAGGCAGAATTTACATCGACTAATCATGGATTATGATTTTATTGTGAAATTAATGTAATTTGACACTTTATAAATTGAGTCAGCGTAAATAAAGATTAATTAATATATATGTAATTTAGTTATTATTAATTAAATATTTTATGATGTGACGGACATGTAAATAAAGTGGATTAAAAATAAATTATTATAAAGAAATAGTTAAGTTAGACCTTGAAATAGGTTCAACAAAACAAGGATAAAGAGGTTAGTATTAGCCATAAATGTAAAGGTGATTATAAATAATTGTATGAGATGGAACATACACGGGTTAGAAAAATAAAATAAGTTTATAAGATATACAAGCATAGAATATTATGAAGAAATGGTCCTTTTTATCTGTATAGGAAAAGGAAATGAAAAATGGAAGATACAAGTTAACCACACAGGTAAGCAAGTTATATACTTTCTAAAATATTTTTAAATATTTGCAAATTGTTTGCTCACATGATTCATAAAATATATTTAAGGATGGTCATTCCTATAATGCTTTTCATGAAATAATTGCTAACTACTTGTTAATTGCTTTTATGAAAAGTTTATGATTTATAAATGTTATGCCAGCATGTGAATGTGAATGATCATAGTGCACGAGGATTAGGTTATGAGAGAGGTGTAATTGGACCGGCTGTCCTCCTCTAGCGTGACCGAGTCGTTAATACAGACTAAGGCCAGTGGCGACCTTCTTGAAATGGGAGTCGGATCAAGTAGTGAACGCCTAGCTAGCGATCCATTTGGAAAAATGTCATGTATGCTTTGAATGCATTTGCATTTTCATATTATACACAAAAAGAAAATGGAAAATGTTTACTTATAAAAGGAAAGGACTTAGTTACTGAGTATTAGTACTCATGTGTTGTTTTTCAAAATTTAGTTAGGTAAATAGAGATGACCTATGGAGAAGGACAGATATAAAAAAATGTCAAGATGTTTATATTCCGTTGCATGTGTGAAAAGAAGAAGACGAATTTATAGTCTGATAAATGTTATGTTGAATGTTAATGAAAACAACTAAGTTAAGGTAGTGCAACCTGTATGGAATATATGTCAGAGAATGCAGAATTATATGTAAATGGTGTATATGATGATTTTAATGTAAAGACAATAGTTAAGACTATGATATGTGATATGCTTTCCAAGTTGGATGAATGAAAATGTTATCTGTATTGATGTTATATATATTTGCTGTGTGATCAGGGCAATAATCCTGATTTACGTTTACCAACCCTTTTCGACCCTGGAGTGAAGACTATGTGGAGCCCCAGTTTGGGGTGCCGCATATTTTGAGAAACATCATGAGGGGATTTATCAAATCTATTGAAGTAGAGGCAAAAATGAAGAGAGGTTTTTTGAATCTAGTGAAATAGATGCTAGAATTATGGTGCCTATGGTATCAAGGCTATACTTGTGGAGGAAGGATTGTGATGTGGTCTATTTGTCAGGTTTCATAGTTGGTAGCGCCACTGCTTGCATATGAAAATGGGTCACCTCCATCACTGAATTTAGTAAATTTGCTAAGAGATTTTCACTGAAGGAAGAAAAAGTAACAATTGACGTCCATAGATGGATTGGTCAGTGCTAGATTTGTTTGGTTTTATTTATTTTTGTTGTTTTGCTTTTATAGGAAAGAAGGTGTCATGATTGGCGAAAAGGATTCTTATGGGTGATCACTTTAGTGGTTAGGAATGGTTGTTGGTTGGAGATGTCAAAAATAGCAACCATAACTATTCTCCATCTAGGAAGATGATGCACTTGTGTGGCGCTCTATCAATGTTCCTATGCATATGTATTCCCATTCAAGCGATCTACACCATTGATTTTCGTAGGATGTTGATAGCTCTATTTTTATTTTGCATTCATTTGGAAAAGGAATAACAAAGAAAGAGAGTAAATCCTAGTAGTGTAGAATGAGGATTAGAAATCAAGAGATGAGAATATCTAGGATCTAGGATTTCATATGCAACAACTGTAATAGATATGTGAAGTAATTATTTAATCCAGATATTCAGTATTAAAGGAAAATTATCCCTAAATTATCATTGCACTTTCTTTCGAATCCTACCAAGCACACCCTAATCTTCTTAACCGCTTATTCTCATGGGATTAAGTCAATTAGAATCTATTAAGTTTTGTGGAAATTCATGAAATTCCTCAAGGTCATCATGCCTGTTCTCGTGGTCTTAGATTTTGAAGTTTAACATTTTGATTAATGCGTATTAGATTTTCAACTCTCAGTTCCATCACCTAATATATAAAACCATGCCATAATATGGGCCCATGTATAAAGCAAGCATTAAAAATATAAGTCATTAAATTAATAACTAATATTATTCATAAATAAATTAAAATAATAATATTTGCTATATTGTACATATGTTATGTCCTAAACCCTAGATTAAAGGTTTAACCTAGCATGTTTAAGATAAAATTAAAACACAAAAGAATATTGTAACTCAAATTCATCTCAAACAAGATAATTAAACTCAAAAAGAAAGAAGAAAAGAAAGCTTATTGATTGGAAGCTTTAACGGTGTCATGAATCCTTCAAGCATCTCACCGCCTTGCTCCTAGCCTCATATTCTTCGTCTTCTCTTGCTATCAGACTTTAACTTAAGCTCCAAGGACCTCCTAGGATGCCTTAAGATGTTCAAAATAAGTATTTATATAGAAATTCAGAGAGTACTTACAACACAATCTAAATTTCACATGGAATTCTGCATCCAGGGGTTCACACTGTCTAGGTGCCACACAATTCAATTGTGTAGGTTCTTGACCAGGCTCATTGCATTAAAAATTCTCCAGATTTTGCCCTAAAGTAACTTGAACCATGTCATAAATTTTTGACATGTTTTAAAATGTTTTGATCTTTGTTTTGCTCCAACTTGACTCTTGAATTTGCATTAACTTCCGCTTTTCTCAGGATTTGTCAACTTAACCTTGATCATGCTGAATTTTGCATACAATTTTCTTGTTTTGCACAAAAAGCATTGAATGGTGAGTATTTGAACATAACTAAGCTAAATGAAATAATATTCAATTCAAACTATCACATTTTCTCTTGTTCTTATCCAAAAATCATTCAACATTAATGGCTTCTCTAAAACCAGATGAAATTTATGGATTTACTTATGGATAGATACATATGTGATGTATCAAATATAATCATTCCTAAAAAATAATGGTTTCCAAATATTTGAGAAAATGGAAAAAATGAGTGTCTTAGAGAGGCATTTGGGACCTAGGAAGAAGAAAAGTGAGGTATTTTAGGTTGGAATTGAGTAAAAGTGTTTTAAAATGAAATTTAAGACCATAAATGTTGATTTGATGTAGATTAAAAGGGGAGAAGATGTTGCACTCTTGTGTAACTCAATTTGGAGAATTGAAAATTTTGCATAGGAGGTAAGTTAATTTTTTTTTGTTTTGTTTGGATGCTTTAAATATTTAATTACTATAGACATGAATATTTTGTGATTTAGATATTTTATTTGAAATTTTCAAGAAAAATTCCTTCTTGAGGTGTATGATTTTTTATGCCTTTAGCTATTTTGATTAAGTTGAGTTATTTAAGAGTTTACTTTAAATTAATGATAACTTTGTGATGATTTTTAAGTTGCCTAAGTTATTTGAATTGGATAGAGTATGTATTAGAAAAGCATATGGGCATAGTATCGTGGATGAGGGCATTTTAGCATGCTGAGGATGATAAATGTGTAACAATTCTCCAAGTGAGCCGTTGATGAGGGGAGGATGGTTTACTTCAATATAGCCATAAAAGATTTTTTTTTTTACGGTTACAATTCTAACGAGCCGTCAAAGTGACTTGGATAAGGATGATGCAATGATGCGATGATGAGAATTTACATTTGCATTAGCATTTGAGCATAGTTGCTTGTGTGAGCATATCATGTGGAGCATGGACATGAGGAGTTGATAGGGGTGCAACTTGGGTAGGGTACCCGCGGGTTGACCCGCTGGGTACCTTAAATCGGGTAGGTTCGGTTCCAGAGAACCTACCCATAGGGTAGGTTCGGTTCCATGGGTAAAATACCCGTTCAAATTCGGGTAAGGGTCGGTTCCAGCACTGGGTACCCGGAACCGACCCGGATTTCATATACACCAGCATATGATAACGACATCCAGCCATCCTGCCCTAATTCCCAAATCCCATCTCGACCTAATGCTGTATTCCTGTCTCCACTCCAATCTGCGACAGCACGGCTCTGCGCCTCCATCCTCGGCAACGACGAGTCGACGTCGCAGCGGCGCCGGTGCCACAGCTTCTCCCCTCGGCACAGCTCCAGTGCTTCTCTCTCTCTCTCTCTCTCCCTTGACCCTCTGCCCTTGGCAATCTACGCGCAGGTCCTCCCCTCGACAGTTGCCTGCTCCTCTCTCTCTCTTTCCATCTCCCTCGGCGCAGCTCACTGCTCCTCCATCCCTCTCCTCTCCCGCCACTTCTCCTCTCCTCCCTCCCTCTCTCTCTCTCTCTCCCCCCGACCCTCTGCCCTCGGCACTCGGCAATCGACTGTCGGCGCGCAACGCAGGTCCTCCCTCGACGGTCGATGGCCGGACGCGCAGCGGCGCAGCTCCT
>JAXCLR010000092.1:43840776-43876085 GCA_035584095.1 Annona squamosa
TAGGGTAGGGTAGACGTTTTTAAAAAACGGGTAAGGGTAGGTTCCACCCCTACCCGGGGGTACCCGGACCGACTTGCTCCCCTAGGAGTTGATGAATGAAATATAAGCATTTGTGAGATTTGATGAATTGAGTTACTTTTATAAGAATGATATTTATTTGTTTTAACACGTGAGTTTTAATGATTTTCTATTTATTAAATTTCATGCTTTATTATAGACATGTTTTCAAATTGTAGGGTGGAGGTAGCCAATATGATGTTGATGCTCAAATGATGATGGTGGTGGTGGATCCTAGTTTGTTAGGCCATATATGATTGAGTCACCGGATTAGTAGGATTTGAAACTTGATATTCTATTTGATGCATGGATGAATGATCTAGTAAGGATTTCTTTTCCACTAACTAGGATGATAACTTATGTATAACTTGATTGACTAGGATCTCTTTCCATTCTTGTTTGAGCATTAACCCCATGTTGGGTTCCCATCCTAATCTTGTTATCTAAAATATTAATATAAGAAAATGCTAGTCTGGGCCAACTTAGTAATTAGGATAACGACAAAACTCAAATGTTAAAAGAAATAAACATCTTTTCTACAAAATAACCCAAACATAAAAAATCTCTAAAATACATATGCTCATGCAATGCAAGTGCTCATCCTCACCATCACATTCATGTCACCCCAGCACCCTGGTTAGACACATCATTAATGGCTCGCCCAAAGAATTATCATATACTATACTCAACGTGCAACAATGTACTCATACATCATGCTCATGCTGCATTCTAAACATGTTTGTCATATTTATATAATTTATATAATTCAAATATTATCATAACTTCATCATTATCTCAAAATAATTCCTCAAACTACTCAACTTGAGCTAATAATTAAAGCCATAAAAATATACATCTTAAGAGAGAAATTTCAAATAAAACATCCAAATCAGCATAAACATATATGCTTGAAAAAATAAACATCCATCAACATCGATAAGTTGAAAATTTTCTACTTATATTTCATGCAATTTTCAAATCTTCAACTTTGGGCTTTTATAAGATTTCAATATTTTTTTGCTTTATTCTTCATTAAAATAATAATATTTTTAAAACTATGTAGTTGAATTGTCAAGCCGGTTTGGATACTATAAGTGATATCAAAGTGGTCCAGTAGATATGGTTTAGAGGGTTAAGCCAGTAAAGGTCAGAGATGCAAGTAGAAGCCTAGAGTTGAGTTATGATTCAAGAATAAACCAGGAGGAAGCTAGTGAGCTTGTAATAGCCCAAACCAAAACTGAATTTCATATAAAAGGAGAGAAAGTTCCTAGTTGTTTATAAGCAGATCTCAAATTAAATAGGGTGTGATGTGTTTTAAAAATTATGAGCTTGAACTGCTAAGATAGAGCGAACAATATCATACTACGAGACTTGTAGTCAATAGGCCCAATGGTCATTTTTCTAGGCCTGTGGATTTTATATGTCAGACCCAACGGTCAATTTTCTGAGTCTATGCACTATAAGTAGTGTTGACGGATTAATAGTATATGTGATGCTAACATTTAAATTAGTCATCTAGTGTATGCAGATGGAAAACTATAAAGGCCATATAGCAAGTTCTATGCAATACTCATATGCACTTGGCTTTGATAATGATAACTGTGTTGAAAAAATTTATATAAATTAAATTTATTGCTCATAATATAAAATATAAATTTATAAGAAAATTGTCACTACTTGGGTGGCTCAGTGATTAACATGAGTATGTATAAGGGTGTGTAGGATAAAAAGTCTAGGGTTTAAAGTTAGGAAGAGATATTTGGCTTGCTTACCCCTCCTCTGGAGTTGTTCTCCGTTGGTTATAAATATTTTATGTTTACAATAAAATATTAATTATTTCTTCTCAAGTTGGAGCATGAGGTCCACAACACCCAACTTATGCAAGAGGAACTAAAACTACTATTTATCTAAAGCCTTCTTAAAGATATTACCTAACTGATCACGCATGAACATATAGAAAGTGGTAATGTTGCCTTCCACTAAGTATTCCCAAATAAAGTGGCAGTTGATTTCAATATGTTTGGTCCTTTCATGAAATACTGGGTCGAAGGATATATGAATTGCAACTTGTTTGTTATAAAAATGATGCATAGGTAGTATATGGAAAATTTTTAAAGAGGTAAGGAAAGACTAAAGCCAAAAAAACTCATCGATAACAGTAGCATTGGATGATACTTTGCCTTAATAGAGGATCTACATGTTATAGTTTGCTTCTTCATTTTTTAGGAAATAAGATAACTCCACTACATAGTGAAAAATTCTATGATTGACCTTCATGTCGAAGGATATGTCGCTCAATTAGAATCATAATAACCATATAGCTAAAAGTCACAAGTAGAATTAAGCAATAATCCTTGTCCAAGATATCCTTTCAAATATCTAAAAACTTGAACAATGGCATCATAATGTTCTTGTTTCAACAATTATATATGAATTGAGATAAAATATGAAGTGAATAAGATGACTTAGGGAAAATTATAGTTAAATAATTCAAAGGACCCATCAACTAATGATGCATGCTAAGATAATTAAATAAATCTCCACTCATTGAGCTAACTTTTGAGTTGGCAGCATGAGTAGTTGTGACGATGAAAATTGACGTTGATGTGCATAACATAGCCAAAGAAGCTAAATGATCGTAAGATTTTGAAAAATTAATGGCTGAATATGTGAAAGATTAAGCGAGTTGTGATGAATGTGTAAATTTCAGTTATTAAGAACTAGATGAGTTGACTTTTTTAAATGGCTTGGCAGAAGCTTGAGATAGTTTTTCACTTGTTTGTTAGGTGATTTTGGATGTGGGAACCCTTGATTTTGTTAAATGATTGATGTTTGAGATTTGACTCTCATGTGTGGATTTCGAGCTTGAAATGAACATTATTTAGACTTGAATCAATTTGAAATATGTTTAGGTAGGGATGAGGTTCTAACATATTTGAAATGAATATAGATGATTATGAGTGAGTTTAAATAATAAGATTTGATAAGTGATAGAAATGGGTCTAGTTGTGTAGTTAAGTCTGTGAAACTAGAATAGTGAAAATAATCGAGGATCATGATGGAACCATGATTTGCATGAGAATGATACTAATCATAAATAAATTGTACTCATGAAGCTCAAGAATGAATTTGAGATGATAATCTTGAAAATGAAACCATTCGGAGCTAATGGTCAAGATTCGGTAAAAATTGAGCTTGGTAGGTGCCATTTTTTTATATATGACATGGAACATGATGATTTTTAGCATAGAGGAGATGTTAAATACGTATGTGATGTGTAAAAAGTGGTTTTGAGGTAATTAGAAATGATAAATGCTAGTTAGGCCACTAAGACTAGTTGTGGAAACAAAATGATTAAAGAGATGTGTTGATAAGTCAAATTTTGTAAGACATGGTTTGATAAAATGAATAACATAAATATGATATTATGAAGATATGAATATGTGCGAATAATTGGTTCCATATTTGCAAATATTTTTGCATGAGATAGCTGCATTTTGTTGTGAATGGATGAAAACTGTAATAAAAGTGTGTAGTAAAATGAATACTAATGTTTATGATGATGAAAATTTAAGCTAAAATTTTATAGAGAGATATTACTTGAAGTTAGAAATTCAACAAAAAATAATTGTCTCAATTGAAGTTACGTAGAGAAAGTTATTAAAGAAATGGTGAAGGTTAGTTAAATCGTACAGGGAAGGGGGCATGTAAATTTCCTAAAATGGCATAGGCAAAGAATCATACAAGCCGTGTGATTAATTATATGGCTTGTCTAATTGTCCATGGCTATAAATGTGCAGAAGAGCGTCCAATTGCCTATTTTTTAACCCAAGTTTTTCTCCTTTCTCTCCTCCATCACTTTTTTTTTTGTAAAACCCATCTAAAATTTCCCTCAAATGGTTCTGGATGACCTATCTAAGATCAAAGAGCATGGATTGCATAGATTATTGAGTTTAAGGTAAGTACGTTAGTTTCTTTTCAAGTAAATCATGGATTTAGATTAGAATTATGTTATTTTGATGATTATTTATGGGCACTGCATTTGGTTTCATATTTGAATAGATTTTTGAAATATGTGGTTGTATAGAGATTGTATAGAGATTTGAATTTGGAGTTCTTTGTGAAAGAACACGTAAATGATTGATTAGATGCTAGTGAAAGTGATTTTGCATGAGATTATGATATTTTGGATGAAATCTCATGGATTTTGAGTGAGTTTGGTATGATTTTCACATAATGCCCATGACATATTTGATAAAATACCTAAATGAGGCTTAATTTATAAGAATAATATATAAATGGATGCATAAAATCTTAATGATGTGAATGACGTGATGCAAATGCTTGGAGGCATATTGGATGATGAATTATTTGAAACGAAACTTATGACAAGCTTGAAGAATATGATTTGTATAAACAAAAATAGGGTTTAAACTTTGTGCTTGAAGATATAACTAGATGAATGTTGGAACTGTGTAAGCCTATATTGAGATAGGAATATAGGCTTATTTTGGATGAATGAATGTGAAGTTGATGAATGAGTAACCCATTGGCTAGGTTTGTATGTTTGGATAAATTTTGGTATGGTTTGGTGTTGGAATTTGCATACCACTTATTGAATTAATTGATTTGGGGCTAGGCCATTTAGTAACGGTTTGCTTATTTATCTTGACAAGCTTTTGTGAAACCACAAGGCGGATAGTTTTGTGAAATGAGCATGAGACATGATTTTGTAAATGAATGATACATGTTTTTGGTATAAGCGTAATGCATATGCATGATTTACATAGAGTTGTGCATAACCCTTTATTGACATCAGGACAAAATTGTTCATGACCCTTGATGGACATAAGAATTATTAATTTTAGGGTGTGTTTGCTTACTTGGGTGTTAGCATGGAGTGTGGCTAGACAAGCATGCCTTTCAAAAGCATCCTTGAAAAGGCAACTTTATAGACAGAATGTAGCCAAGGCAGCTCATCTAAGCAAGCTCACATTTTATGCTAGCTAGGAAAAAAAAGTTGCATTTTACCCTAAAATAATTGGCCTTTTAAAATATTTGATGTTTGTCCTAAAATTAGTTAATTGATTTGGAAATTAGAGATGAAATGAGAATCATTAGTTAACTTTGTTAGCGTAAAACATAAGAAATTTCCATTATTTCACAAAAAATGAATTTTCTCAAAAATTGTGGAGCTTATCCAGATAATCACAATCCACAATGAGTTAAACTCATGTTCAAAATTTCAAATAATCACAAATATAAGGTTTCTCAAACCAACTTATCCTTATCAAGAGTATAATCAATCCCAACTAATCCTTGTCAAAAATACATTCAAGCACAACTAATGAAACTAATATAAGGATATAATTGATCACAAGATATCCTCTTATCTACTCATAGAACCTTTCACTTAAGGTAAGATCAATTCAAATCAAGACTAATCATAATCATGTCCTTATCATCATCATAATCGTGTGTATGTCTTTTTGATTAATTACTTGTTGATATTTAGGATTACTACAAGTGTATTTTTATTTTATATGGTTCTTTGTATATGGAATTATGGTAGATCATGAGGAAATGCTATTAGATCTCCTCCCTAGAGACTGCCAATATGAGGCATAACAATGGGTGCTACACTTATGCTGATATAAGAACTAACTATTTAGGCTTCGTGTCATCTCAGTCCTTAAAAGATACTATAATTTTCCAAGGTATTTAATCTAAAAAATAATTATCTAAATATTTTTTGAAAGGAATATCGTAGATCATATACTTTCTTTAAGAAAGATTAATTTAATTTTAATGATTAACAAATCCTTAAAATATCATTAAAAGGATTTAACAAATATATGTAAGTGTACTTAGATATTATATTTCTAATTATATGTATAAAGATAAATTTTAAAATAAATTAAGTTTCAAGAGTTCAAGTCCATTATAGCAAGTTCAACAAAGTGAAGTTTCATCCTAAGTCGACTTCACTTGCGACTTCAGTAAAATCTCAGTCCAAGTCAACTTTATATGCAATTTTGAAGACCAAAAATTGGATAGCAAGTTTTAGCTAAAGTGAAGTTTCATCCTAAGTTAACTTCACCTACAACTTCAAAGACAGAAAAATGGACAGCAAATTTTAGCGAGGCAAAGTTACACATGAAGTCGAATTTACATGTGACTTGAGTAAAGTCGCACCCTAAATCGACTCCACTTGCAACTTTATATTATAATAGTCAAAAAATTTGAACATTGTAGCATTAAATGTATGCCAACCACTATTCTAACAGTTAGATCTTTCTCTTCTTTATAAATATCATTGAAGTATGAAATTAGAAGTGGTTGAAAATACAAAATAAGCTTACACTTTCCAATTTCAATAGTGTTATTATCGTTTCAACAATTATTGAAGCTTCAAGTGTTCCTACTTCAAGTGAGCTTATAAGATCATCTTTTTCATACAATAAGTAGCTCCTGGAGTAGATTAATTGCACGTAAAGTGTAAATTTCCTTTTGTCTATTTTATTTTGGGTTGCTGCCTTAAATTGATGTTGAAGACCGAATTTAGGAAGAAGAAAAACAAGGGGTTGGTTTGATTTTGTCTCATCAATGAATTTTGCTTAATTTGTTTGAGTTTGTCATACCAATGGATTAGACTTGATTGTTAGACTTAGTCTCATTAACAAGTGATTATTGTATATATCCCCTAGAGTTAGAATCTAGAAAAGAGTAAATGCTCTAAATTGTATCAAGTATATACTAGTAGAACCCAAGACACAAGAAATGTGAGCTTGGAAGAATGGAGTAAAGAAGGTTGTCCAAACTATTATATATTGTTGTCTCTTGTGTGGTTTGATTACCTACAGTATATATTTGGTTTGCACTATTTTTTTTTATTTCCTAGCACATTTCATTCAAGGGGATATGATCCATCAAGGATTAATTTTAAATTGTTAAAAGAAGTTTTATTATTCCAATTCATGACCAACAAATAAAAGTAGCAAAGTTATTCTCAACAAAAACTCATCCTTGTGATAAGTCAATGAAGAGTAATCAGCAAGAGATTGAACAAATCTATAATCTTGTAATTTTTTATTAAGTTCACCACACCATTACTTAGAAGCCTATTTCAAATCATATAAAAACTTACGGAACCAATATATTTGGCCGATAATTGCAAAAAAAAAAAGTGAGATGGAATTGCGTATGAATTGTTTCCTCTAAACCTCCATGAAAAAAGCATTAATAATGTCTATTTGGTGAAGTATTAGCAATAGTGACTACATGAAAACAATGGACCCAAACTATCTTAGTATCAGTGCAAAAGTTTCATGAAAATTAATCCCTCCAACTTATGAAAATTCCTTTGCCACTAATCTAGTTTTGAGGCCTCAACTATTCTATTGGCTGGATATTTAATTTTATAAACCTATTTTGAGCCTATAAGATGCTTTCTTGATGGTAAATTTTTTTATTTTTTATTACCTCTAATACTATGACCTCCTTTGTCATTGTTTCACACAAATTTGGATCCTTAATCACCATTTGATTAGAGTTGGGTTCATGTCACAAACTACTGCTACCAAGAATTATCTATGAGTAGAAAAAATTATTCTAGGCAACTCAATTAGTAGTGGAATACAAAGCAACGCCCGAGGTGCTTTTATGAAATTATAATGCTAAGGTGGGGTCAAGAGAGAAAGTTGAGTGACATATATAGTCTTTCAATCATACAAAAGGTTGCTATAATCTATGTCCTCATCTCAAATGAGCATTGAAGGCTTATGTACTGGTGCTAGTTCATTCTTAACGTTGAGCATTGCTTACCCTACTGCATTCTTCCCACTCACTTTTATGCCTAGTATTCTCATTACTTATTTCTTATACACTCCTCCTTTCCTTTAGGATAACAAAATCATCATTCTAAGTGTTAATGAAGCTAGACTTATTTCTAAAATTATCAACATGCTCACCGTCAATTGGAGATGAAGTATCAATTGATCGAAGAGAAAATAAGTTCTTAAGGAAAACAACCTTTTAAATCAAATGGGTACCCAATAAAAATGCAATATCAACTACACTCTCCATGTTTATTTGTCTCTTAGGTAGTTATATGCATAACAAAGTGAACTAAAGTCTCTCAAACGGAAAATTTTAGACTTCTAGAAAAAAAATTTCATATAGTATTTTATTAAAGAGAAGAAGAGTGAGAGTATGATTAATAAGATTAGTAGTGAAAACACACTCATCCTAAAAGTCAATGGGTAAGTAAGCTTGAAATCTAAGGGCTCTAACAATATCTAGAATGTGTTTTCTTTCTACTCTTCTATTTTTCTAGGGTGTCTCAACATAGCTTGTTAAGTGCAAAATTCTACTTTTATTGTAAAATGTTAAAATAGTAATAGAGATAAATTCATAACCATTATTTATATGAATGTATTTTTACATTCTTACCAAATTGTGTTTTTAAATGAGCACATAAATTCTTAATTAACTTTTCAATTTCTCCTTTTTCTTTCATCAAATATTCCCAAATAGTCCTAGTGTGATCATCCACAGTGGTTAAGAAATAGTGAAAATTATAATAGAAACTAACTCAATAAGGGTCCCATATGTCATGGTTAATGAGATCAAAACATGGAAATGCTCTTTTGTTACTAACATAAAATTTCATGTGAGTCTACTTTGCTCGATAACATATATCACATATATCTATATTATGTCTTCTTGAATTAATATTACCTACTAAATTAGGAAGTAATCAATAAATTTTTAATAAAAAGGTGTCGTATATGCTAGTGTTAAAGCTTATAATCAACGCTACTATTTTATCTTCAATGCAACTTGCAATGTCACTGGCTAATATACCCTATTTTGATAGCTATCTACCTTTGTTGGCTCTTCAAAGTGTCATCCTGTATCACACAAAGCTTACAGTGAATGAAATTGATATACCAAGGCACTAATTTTGTTTTCTTTCAAATTTAAAGTAATTCTCTTTAATTTATCAAAAAATATTCTCAAGACACATAATTGATGAATTAAAGAAGGTAGTTTTTCTCATATACATAAGTCTCATTCTAGTTAAAAGATTTCTAAAATTAGTACTTGACTTATTTGTAGAACAGGATTAAGGAATTTTTTATTGAATAATGAGCCTAGTTTTGAATGGATTATCATCATTCGCCCCCAGTAAGTCTGAACTTAATTTTTTCTTTAATCCTTAATTTCTATTGTTTGAGTTGAATCATTTTTTAATCTAAGTTTTAAGTCGAAAATCATAACAAGAATTAAGTTAATTACATGGCTTGTGCATCGATGAAAATAATTTCCTAGTACCTTAAAATATAGTTGGGGAAATTATTGTCAGACATAGTTTTAAAAAAATTAACTAAGGGTAGTAATAGACTTGCAAAAGAATAAAAGCACTAAGTATTGAGGTTATTCTATTGCAAATTAGGCTTAAATTAGTTTGGAAATAGTTTAATTTTGAATTTTGACCTAAACCTAGCCTATGTCCTATTAAGCTCTTATGATTTTATGGACTAGTAAAGTGAGTCAATGAAGAAATTTTGGACACTAGAATTTGCGAGGAAAGAGTTGACTAGGAGATTTAGGAGTTTTGTTTTGAGATTTTTAAGCTCCTAATGTCTAAAAGTAGAAAAGGGTGACATTATATACAATATTAGTTGAGTAAAATGGTATTTTTTAATGGGATTTTTCGATGAGTACCATGCTTAGGATTTTTTGTTTAACAATCTTGCTAATTTTTTATGCTTGATATGTCATTTACTCAAGACGAGAGCATACCCACTTTTTTTCTTCAAAGTTTTTGAAAGACCCAATTTTGAGGTATTTTGATTTGATTTCGAATTCTTTTATATTTGCTTGAGGATAAGCAAAAGTTCAAGTACAAAAGAATTTGCTAAGTTATTTTTATACCTTATATTTTGAATGATTTTTGGATGAGAATATAGATGAATATGATGACTTGAATCAAATATTGATGAATTTAGCTTTGTTTAGTGCAAATCACTCATAGTTGATCGATGTGTGCAAACTCAAATGATTTCAGTGCAAAACACATGAATCATAAAGAATCAAGATATGCTCAAATTCAAGACATTAAAGGCTTTAAAAGATAAAAGAATGACCAAAACAGCCAAAAATGTGTTAAAAAGTTTCAACATGGTTCAAGGTGTGTTGAGCAATAAAATCTTAAAATTCAAAACAAATTATCACCGACATAGCGTAAGCTATGTTTAGGGTGGAAGTTGCGTATTTGAGCCGCATTTGATCCATTTTTGAGCAAGTTTTTTAGAAGCTTTTATATAAACACTTAATACACATCCTAGGGTATCCAAGGATGTAGTTTTGAGCTAAATTTAGTGGCTAAAGCTTGAAGAAAAGTTAAGAGTTAAGGAGAGAAGGAGGAAGAGATGAATTGATGATAGATATTATAAATACCTTTTCCTTAAGCCTAAATAAATACACATAACAATAAAAGAAACATATGTATGGATAAAGATCCAAGCCTAACCACCATAAAGAAAATCAACCCAAAAAATTGCCAATGGGCTCTAAAATTAACAGCCTACATAGAACAAGACCCCGAACAAACTAGACCTACAAACCACCAAACGGGTCTATCCAACCTTGACCCACAGGAGCAAAGCTCCAGCAACCCACAGAAACTGGGCTCTACAACAACAACCCACCAGATTCCAACAAACTGAGCTCTACAGCAATAGCCTACCAGATCCAACTTTGGCCCACAAGAGCAAAACTACAACAAGCCACCAAAATGGGCTCTACAGCGACAGCTCACCAGATCCAGCAATTGGGCTGTATCGCAATAGCCCACCAAATCCAGCTTCAGCCCATAGAAACGAGCTCTATAGCAATAGCCCACTAGGCTACGGTAATAGCCCACTTGGAGCAAAAAGCTCCAACAAAATAATAAGCCCAAACAATGACGGGCTCCCAGCCACGGCCCAAGGCCCGCGCGCCCACCTACCCTCTATAAATAGAGGGGCAAGTTCCAAGCTCAAACATACCAAGAGAGGCATCCCAAAGGGGGGAGGACGAGAGTCTATAGCAAATTCCTAGCACCCTGGATTCTCCTCTCCTCTAGCTCTAGCTCTAGCTTTCCTCTCTCTCCATCCCTCTCTCTCTCTCTCCCTCTTCTTGAGATTTTTTTTTATTTTCCTCCTTTCATGCCCGTATAAATGGCTTCGAGTTAATAGATTTTTGTCATATCTGTTTTAATCCGAAGATTGGGATCCAAGCTCTGTATGACCGGCACTCTTATTCAATGAAATTGGGACTAATCTCCTCTTTAAGATCGGTGGCGACTCCATCTAGCGGTGTAAATCTCTTGGTTATTAAGGTTATTCCCACACATTTTATTTGATCTAAATACTAATACTTTTCATCGAGTTGAAGCCGCAGCAAGGTAGATGTATGCCATCTAGCAACTCCCGGCGACGCACACTGTCCCGTCACACTGCTGAATCCTCAGGAAACCTGCACGTATGCCACTGCTCTGGAAGCTTAAAGATCAAGCCCGGGACCAAGGTCTATTCTATGCAAATATTCATTTTCTGAAACATATTAACAACCCCTCTATTCAATGAAAAATGAAGGTTCCGGCCCTTTCGATCTAGCCCAAATTTCACAAGGCGATAAAGGCATCCAAGCCCATCATAGCGTCCGTGATGAGTGCTACAGCTCAGTGACTCTGCTGCGGACGACATTGCTAGTTTACATCAGGCACAAGGGGGCAGAAATTTGAAGATCGTGGCATTCCCCTTGGTAGACAGCAAGGTTCCGAGGAGTCTTCCCCCCTCTAGACAGTAAGTTCTCACTGTTTCTGGAACAAAAATGCCCAAAAGACGCCTAAACCTAAAAAGTGTTTAGGTTCAAAGGCATTTAACTCATGAACTAGGGAGTGCTTGTCAAAGAGGTAAACTATTGAATATTGGCTCGTAACTATTCATGCATGTAAAATGAGCCTAGAGGAAGGGTTTTCAACAGTTAGATTATTAATTGTCACTAAATAATTTTTCATCAAAAAAATCACGCCTTAAAAATGGGGCAAACACTCAAACCTAAAAAGTTTTTCAATTCTAAAAGGGATCAACTATGGTAACTTAGGGAGGCTCTTTAAGGCACGAGTTGTTGCATACAACTTATGAATTGGGGGAGGGCTTGTCAAAGGGGAAACTATTGAATATTGTCTCATAACTGTTCATGCATGTAAAATGAGCCCAAAGGAAGGATTTTCAAGAGTTAAATTGTTAATTGTCACTAAATAATTATGTGTCAAAAAAATCATACCTTAAAAAGGGGGCAAACACTTAGACCTAAAAAGTTCTTCAGTTCTGAAAGGGATCAACTCAGGTAACTTAGGGCGACTCTCTAAGGCATGAGTTGTTGCGTATGATGTCATAAAAGCGTGTATGTGTAAAACGAGCCATGGAGATTAATGTCCATGAGTTAAATCGTTAATAGCCATTAGAAAAAATTTAGCCAAAAAATCATGCCTTTTTTCAAACCTAAAAAGGTTTTTGGTCCAAAAGCCTTTTCAGAAACGCCTTGGACAGGTTGGGCCAAAAAATCCTAAATCTCTTCACGAAAAGAACTTGAAGCATCCAGAATCTCCACGGACACTTAGAAGACCCGATTTTACAACATTTATTCAAAGGTCGATCTTCCCACTCTAAGAGTCATAAAGCAAATTATTATTTATTTACAGTTACTGACCATCTTCATTTGTTTCCCAAGTGTCTCACCATAGCACAAAAATAGAGCAAGTTAACCACTAATCGAAGCTCCGTGGGCACCAGATCTAAAATAGTCGAGATGGAGTTGGAACAATCTTCATGTCATAAAGATCGAGATCAACAGTTCAAATAGTCCATTGAAGCCTATATAGCAGCAATGAATAAAAGGATGCATCAAAATCTGGAGGAGATAGAAAGGTGCTGAAAAGAGCATTGTGACTAGACCTGAAAAGTTTCTAAGTCCAGTGAAGTCCAAAAGCATTCCAATGAAGAAGCAACAAGCTAGCAACAGATTTTGAAGCCTAGAGATGATTAATCAACTTTCCCACCTTTGGTTCTAAAACAGGAGGTATCATATCATATTTTTCATAATTTTGCTTTGGCTTCTTACCCAAAAAAAGAAAAGCAAAAAAACGTGAAGAAAAGAAAGAAAAAATATATCTCAAAGTTCTAATTGTCTTTAAGCTAAAGCTGCACATATGGAGCTGACAAATCATTTTTCAAAGCAAAATATTGCATTCTTATTCGAAAAATGGGATCAAACAATGCAACGGATGAAGGACATGCTCTACAAAATGCTAAAGCGATGTTAATCAACAGCAAGTCTACAATATCAAACATCATTCTCTTCATAACAACATCAGCAAACAATAACTTCAAACTCACAATCTATTCCAACGCAAAGATCACATGACCTAATGAATATGTGAGGCTAAATAGAAGATGTTAAGACACAATTTCAAAGCCAGCTCCAAGAGATATAAAGAAAAATTAAGCGACAATAAGGGTAGGACCTTCCTTTGATAAAAATTGAAGACTTATGCCCATTTCCAAATACACAACTACCTAAAATTTTCAAAATGCTAACCTTCCCTATCTATAAAAGGAGACTTATGCTCACATGTCCATCTCAAAGCCTTTTGCAGTATTTTATATTCTCTAGTAAAAAAAGAAGAAATTTTAGTTATGCTATTCCAACATAGTTTGAGAGGGGATGCCCTTAAATGATATACGTCGCTCGACTGCAAATAAATCAAAACACGAGAACATCTATCTCTAGCTTTCATTGATCGCTTCTCCTATAAATTCAATATTGCACCCAAAAGGGCTGAATTAGAAGCATTAAAGCTAAAAGGTGATGAAACATTCTCAAAATACGTGATTAGATGGCGCGTATTGGCGGCGAAAATAAAGAGTCATTTGCCTTTGAACGAGCATATCTTCATCATCATCAACTCGGCTCACCCAAGCATCTCAGACTACCTCATCTCACATTCTTTTGCTGGCTTTACACAACTATTGCAAGTGGTAAAGCATGTTGAAGATGGCCTAAGGAAGGAAATGATTTCCCTATAGCAACAACAAGGGAAAGCTACTTATCTTGAACAAGCAAGCTAGACATCTTAAGTGGCGGATATCAATACGGAAGTCAATTTTGTCTAGGGTAATGCCAAAAATTTTGACCCTTCTATCTTTCTAACAAAAGTTCAGTCTCATGATGATACTGTTATTTTGCAAGGCCAAAATATCAACTCTATTGCCCTTCAAAGAAAATGTGTCAACCTGTCATTTTATTAGGAAAACCTACCAAGCCTATGCAAGAAAATCCTATTTTACATAAACCCTCTATTGTTGAAAGAAAACTCTCCAATATTTTTCCTACAAACCTAGGAACTCTACTCAAAATAGCTGACCAACCAACTTTCCCTTATCTGTCCCTAAAAAATATGTTTATTCCAGTTAACTAACCAACATGCCCATAGTCTAAAACTGTAGAAGAGAATCCCAAAGCTCTGTACACATCTAATCCTAGCATCCATCTAAAGCAGTTGTTACCATCATCATGTCCAACCATGAAAGGTAAAATATTAGTTTTATCAGCAAACCAGACAAATGCCTTAGAAAAGAAAGTGCTAGCCAAAGAATACAAATTTCAAAGAATTTCTACACAAGAAAAGCTAAATGGAAAAGACATCTACAAGTCACAAATAAATTTATCCCTTACATAGACAATTAAGTAGGGGTATCTAAAAAGCCTCAACAAACCATCATCAATACAGGCAATGTCAACAAAGTCGAACAACTAACAATATTAGCCCCGAAAGCCGTAAAAAAGGCAAGGCACACAACTAACATCAATCAACCCATTTTCACAGATGCATCTTTGTCAGCACATCCATAAGGGATATTTCAAAATGGTTACCAGACAATCTTTCCATCAAGCTTGGTAGAGAAAAAGACAACAACCAGTGAAGATAATATTTCACAAGAGACAACATTTATTTCAAAATTATTCAAAGTAATGCTCTACAAAAGTGGAGCGGCCACAATAGATAACACGTATAAGAAGCAGAATGCTAAAGCCACATGCTAGAGAAGCATTAAATTCAAGCTACATGAGATAATTTATAAATAAAGGCTAAAGGGCAAAAGGTGGAGAAAAATACATTTCAAAGCATAGAGGCAGACAACTTTCAAAATAAAGGACACAAATTGTTTTTATATTAAGTCACTTTTTGCCTCAAACAAGGTTTGGGACCTGGGAGACAAAGTTGCATAAAGAAAGGTATTTATATATTCTTTTTTTAAAAAAGCAAAAAAAAAAAGAAAAAAGAGAAAAAGAGAAAAAGAGAGGAAAATAGAAAAAGAGAGAAAAAAGAAAAAAAGAGAGTAAAAAAGGAAAAAGAAAGAAAAAAGAGAGAGAAAAAGAAAAAAATACAAGGCAAGATGCAGTTGCAGATCCAACGATACATCAGAAGCAGCGCTCAGTTCGCTCCCTGAGTTCTCCCTAGGCAATCAGAAGCAAGCTTCAGCTGCCTGATCGATGTTGCTCGAGGTATGTTTCAAAGACCCAAAAAGTTTTTAGGTCCGATGGCGGTGTACGCAAATGAATTTCCAGACACCCATCGGACGTTGCCCAATACAAAAAGTGCAAAAACTACTACAAAGTCAAAAACAATAGCATCTAATTCTGCTAGGTATGCAAAAAGAACAACAAGAAGGATCCAGAAAGTTTAAGATCAAAGCTAAAAGTAAGAAGTCTATCACCAAGCTGAATAAAGTAAGGGTACACACCCAACAAAAGGGCTATTTTCAAATTCAGATTCATTAAAAGAAGAGTCTGAGACTAGCAATGCTACTTGCAAAAATTCATAAGCCTCATGAAGCCTACAAAGTCCAAAACCAAAGCAAGGAATCTAGAAATTAAAAACATCAAGACACCACAAAAGTGAAGTATTTCATTATATTCAAAGGCAAATCAGAGATACATCGCAACCCAAAAAAGATGGAGTTTAAAGGAGACTTCTAAAATACATCACAACCCCAAAGGAATTCAAAAGTGGCAACATCAAGGAAAGCAAAAAGGAGTCTGTACAGTCCAATTGCCCCATACCTCCAACACTTTACGAAAAAAGGGGGAGGAAAGAAACAAAAAAGAATTTTTCCATTAACGTCTTGCATTCAAGAGTTGACTAAGATGCTCCAAAATGGCTTTATGGCAATCTATCATCCTTCCCATTGTAGATATTGCATCAACTTAATGAGAAGCTAAGGAAGCCAAAGCTCCCAATTGAGTTAGCAAGGCTTGCATATCCAGTTGAACTCGCCTTGATCCCATGAATAGATCTGCAGTAGAGACAATGACAAAAGGAAGAAATGTGAGGATCAAACATTTTATTTTATTTTCATTATAACCCTTCTCTATTTATGAGGTAATTTATGAACATGCTACTAGAAATTTATAATGTTAATGGATACATAATATATATGGACACGACATCTAGGGAACATATAGTGCATATATGCATGTATTATGATCTTAACACATTGGGTATAAATTTGAAACGTATATGATTAGCGTGCCATATTAAGCACTATGAAGGGGGCAGCGCCCCCGGAGAAATTTTTAACTAATAAGTCATATGAGTGGGAAAGTAAATTACTAATTGTGATTAGACCCGACCCATGCTCCAACTCGTCCCGACTCGATGGGGGTTCGATTAACAAGGGGAGCTAGTGAGCGAGGGCTCCATTTTCATTTTGCGCCCGACTGCCTTTCCCTCTTCTTCTCTTCCTGTTCTCTGCTTCTTTTTTTCTTTTCCTTCTATTCAGTTCAATTTAGTTGTAGATCTCTTCAAGCAAAATCTAGTGACTGCCTTGAAGATCATCGATACAAATCAAGGAAGCTCCAAATCTCTGTAATACAAGCTTAGGGTCGCTATTTTTGGGAGAAATCACGATCAAGGTAAGTAGATTTCGTCCCTTCTTGATTTAGTGATGAAATTTCATGTTAAACATGATATAAGACTGGTGGGAGTGTGTAGCGTTTAACAACTTCGTGGTATAGGGCGTAGGGTTCGTAACAGTTAGGGTAAGCAGGTTCATGAGAAATTTGCTATGAATGTACGATTTCTATGAAGTAAAGGATTCGTTAGCAGTTTCTATATTGTTAAAATGTGACATTAATCAATTCGGCTTAAACGAGAGTATGAATTGAAGGTTCCCTTATTTTGCACCTATCATGTGTTTAGTAAAATGCTTGTATGACGATTTCGTATGTTGAATTTAAAGTAAACCTTGTTGATGTTATATGTGTGATTTGAGATATTTATCCTTGTTTGTTACGTATGATGTGTTATTTAAAATAGTTGGTTGTAAAAGGGTTGTTCATGGACTCTGATTAACATGAAGAGAGGGTTGTTCTTGCCCTTGATGGACATGAGTAGAGGATTGTTCTTTTCATTCTATTTATATGTGGTTATATGCATACAATCTTGGGAGTGGGTATTTGGACCCATATGTCTTATCTTGATCACAATATGTGTATCCAAAATTTTACTTATTTTCACTTTGTGCTAACCACTATCTACTTATTGAGTCTATTTAGACTCATATGATTTATTATTTTATTTTTAGATCACAGGCCAGGTGGGAAACCTCAAGATGGGACAAGTTGAAAATCAAATCTTGGAGACCATTAGCACAATATCTTTAATTTTAGTTCTTTTAAAATTTGTGCTCTTTTGATGTTCGTATATGTAGACGATTATTGAGACAGATTCACTTTGATAAACATATTGTATTTGGTATTTTAGATTGGATTATAATCTTTGTGGATGCATATATGCATAATCATTAGGTTATATGCATAATCATTAGGTTTGCTTAATGTGTAATGATAACATTCGATAATTTTTCTTCTATACGAATATCCTTATTATATGAAGGTACAAGTGTATAAATATAAGATTGAATGTTACATTTTGAAATAAAATTGAAATGTTTAAGAATATCAGGTCATATATTCCATACCACCCCTTAGATATTATGGGGAGATGCTACCGAATCTTTCTTAGGATGTATAGTACCTATTAACTAGTTTTTTTTAAGTATATCTAGGAATGAGGCGTTACAAGCAACCACCTCATCAAGCGTAAGCAATTTCGAAAAAAGAGAAGCACTTCAACTCTAAAGGATGAAAAGGCAACGGACCCACATTCTATCCACATTCAAGACAAGAAGCAAAGACAACACATTTTAGAAAAGGCGAAAAAGAGGACAATGTGGCCATCCCTTTACAACCCAAATTATGGGCCCTCACTAAAAGGCAGGGAAGTCAAAATACCTGCAAATGGCCAAAAGCTGCTCACATAGCACTCCAGCAGAATAAAAAAAGGTGGGGATCACCGCTCCTAAATCACGATGCCACCGCAATGGGAAAAATGTCTTAACAACCCGCATTCGTTTCACTAGAGGAGTGATCCCAAGGCATCCTAGTACTTCACAAATAACAACGCGGTCACCATCAGGTATGGGTCATATAAATATAATGACAGTTGACATACACAATAGTCAAGCAAATCCAGCACAAACAGAAGGGCAAAGACATCATAAAAAAGCAAGAGAAATGAAGTACCTTCAAACTAAGGCGACGGTTAGCTCCAACAATGACAAATCAACAATCAGGAATTGTCGGCTGATACTCAACACCCCAACAATAAGCCTCCCAAGGTACAAAGAAATAGAAGCTTGATTAAACAAAGAAAAAATTGAAAGGACGGAGCAAATTCAACGCTAAAGCAACAATATATCCACACAACCCCACATTGCATACTGCAACCAGGCCAATACCCATCCCTTCTTTTCACCAACAGCATCTAACATGACTGCTCCGGCTACCAGCATAGCAGCTGCAAACACGACAGTAATGTCAAGAACATGATAGTGCAAAATCTCTCCCCTTTCTGCTATCCGCACATCTCCAAATTCCCAAGATGCGGCAGTTGTCTCCGCAGCTAACCTAAATGCCAATTGGCAAAGAAAAGGAGCTCCAAAAAAATATGGCTACATCCCAAATCTAGTTTTGCAAAAGACTCAGTGCCACATTTGCCACTGCTTCATTAGCAGACCTTGTCTACGCCAACAACCCCTTCCTTTTGAACTCCAAAGCGACGGAAGAAGAAAACTTTCAGAAGGTTTGGCTCCAAGACTCTAGAAAGAGGAGCTATAGCCTTTCATGAAACCAACTCTGGGCAAGTCTTCCCAATGACGAGGAAGCAGAAGCCCAACCGGCGACTAGAGGTGACAATAGCCGGGAACGAAGGAAAAGACGAAAAGGGCAGCGACCAAACCTGGGAGCATCATGAAAGCAAGCAAATGAAAAAAAGGCAAATTGCTGCAGAAAGGGACCCCTCCCACATAATCCTCAATGATGGCGACAATCTCCGCCAACAAACACTCAAGTCACAACAGCTATCCACTGGCAAAAAAAAAGAAAAAGAAAAGGGGGGAGATACCTATCGGTCGATGGCAGCAACCTCAATGAATACCAATGATTCCCTCGCCATTCGACCAAGTGCTTGCCAACGTAAGTAGACAGCCGACTCACCCAAATTGCACCCGCCAGCACCTATAGACACCCAACATTACCGTCATCAACACCGGCCACAAGAGAAGAAGAAAGCAAAAGAAAAGGAAGAAGAGAGTACCGCTTAACCCAGTAACTGATAGTCACTACCCAAACAAGCCCTACTAGCAATCGAAGAAGAGACGGTCAACTACAATGGCAGTAGAGAGAAGACAAAGCAGACCCCAACAGTCATATCTCGACTCTAGAGAATGGTGAGCGATAACCCAACGCGTCTCCAGCGATTGTCAAAGAAGAGGGAGAGAAGGCAGACCTGTCCGATGCCAAAAACTGTCCTAGGTGCTTTCTCAATGATAATGACGACCATTGAAGGGGAGGGAGAAGCAGTGGCAGACAGAAGAATCGCAATGCAAGCCCTAAATATTGGACAAATTGCATACAGATCCCCACCATTTTTGAAAATTACAAAACCACGTCGATTAAGAAAAGTGCAAAATGGTCCAGAGAGCTAACAGAATTTTCAAAAATGGCTTGCACAAGGCCATTTTTCAAGAAGGACCATACACATCAGATTTACAGGAAGGCCAATGCAAATTCGCAAACATTGCAAAACTTCCCAGACACTTGACCTAAAAAGTTTTCTAGGTCTAAAAGGGTGTCTGAAACTTTGTCATTCACCATCAAGACACTTCTAGCAAAGGGGGGCAGCTGTAGATACCTTTCTCTTAAGCCCAAATAAATACACATAAAAATAAAGGAAACATATGCATGGACCAAGATCCAAGCCCAACTTCTTCAATAACGCAAAAAAATTGCCAATGGGCTCTAAAACTAACAACCCACTTAGAATAAGACCCCAAACAAACCAGACCTACAAACCACCAAACAGGTCTATCCAGCCTTGGCCCACAAGAGCAAAGCTCCAGCAATCTACAGAAACTAGGCTCTACAGCAACAACCACCAGATTTTAGCAGACTAGGCTCTACAGCAACAGCCCACCAGGCTCAGCATTAGCTTATAGAAATGGGCTCTACAGCAATAGCCCACTAGGCTACAATAACAACGCACTTGGAGCAAAAAGCTCCAACAAAATAGCAAGCCCAAACAACGGCCCAAGGCCCATGCGCCCGCCCCCTCTATAAATAAGGGGCAAGCTCCAAGCTCAAGCACACCAAGAGAGGCATCCCAAAGGGGGAGGACAAGAGTCTATAACAAATCCCTAGCACCCCGACTTCTCCTCTCCTCTAGCTCTTGCTTTCCTCTCACTCCATCCCTCTCCCCCTCTCTCCCTCTTCTTTAGATTTTTTAATTTTTATTTTCCCCCTTTCATGCCTATGTAAATGGCTTCAGGTTATATATCTGTTTTAATCTGAAGACTGGGATCCAAGCTTTGTACAATCGGTGCTCTTATTCAATGAAATAGGGACTGATCTCCCCTTTAAGATCAGTGACGACTCCATCTAGCTGTGTAAATATCTTGGCTATTAAGGTTATTCTCACATGTTTTATTTGATCTAAATACTAACGCTTTTCATTGAGTTAAAGCTGCAGCAAGGTAGACGCATGCCGTCCAGCAACTCCCGGCGACGCACACTGTCCCGTCACACTACTGAATGATCGAGAAACCCGCGCGTATGCTGCTGCTCTGAAAGCTTAAAGATTAAGCCCGAGACCAAGGTCTATTCTATGCAAATATTTATCTTCTGAAATATACTAACAACCCCTCTATTCAATGAGAAACGCAGGTTCCAACCCTTTCGATTCGGCCCAAATTTCATAAGGCGAGAAAAGGCATCCGAGCCCATCGTAACATCTGTGACAGGTGCTACAGATATTTAAGACACCACTGAAGACCACACTAATAAACTTTCTTTTTATTTTTTTTTGTTTATATTTTCTTGGATTTGATGGGTTCTTTCAATAATTTTATATTATTGTTTAGATTCATTAAAATCATATGTGGCTAAGTTTATACCTAGGGTTTAGGATGTAGCGTGTGATATTGTCTTTTGGTGATTGATTTCTACATGTCAATGAAGGATACTTGCATTAATTTGATATCTTGTGAATTTAATGTTTACTTGGTGTTAAGGTCTGTATTTTGACATGATTTTATACATTAGATAAAAGAACCGAGAGGTACAAGTCTAATAGATGATAATCAAAATATTAAACTTGGAAGTCTAGACTATAGAATAGGTGTGATAACCTTGACGAATTTCATAAACTATCATCGAACTTAACGAATTTTAATCAACATAATCCCAAGAGAATAGGTAGTTATGAAGATTAAGATACATCTTTCATGCCTCAAGAGAAGATATAAGATCACTTTAATGTTTTGTTCTCGTTTAGTATTTAGATTAAACAACTGAGCTAATTATCTATCAGAGTAACATCACATGTGATTGGTAGTAATTTCTCTTTATTATAGACTCTGTTATATCTTTTCATTCTTATTGTCTACATAATTGCATTTGCTAACAATCTTTCATATACTACAGGTTATGACTTGTGTACTTGAGGAGAGCCCACAACAAATATGCAAAAAAAAAAGTCATAACTTCAAGATAATGGAAGAACAAGTCTAATTGACTTATCTAGATATCAAATAAATCTATGCTGCTTAAAGAATCAACGCTTTCCACATTAGACTTTACTAGACAAATAACAAGCAACCACAAGATACGATGAAGCAATGCCTTTCGCATTGACTATACTAAACAAAGAATGAGTGACCATAATGCCTTCCGTGTCAGATTGACCTATATGAATAATGAGTGACCCAGAAAAATAAGAAAATTGTTTAGGACATGTTTAGCAACACACGACTTTTCAACATAAAACTTTTCAATCTAAAACCTTTTACTTTTCATAAATATCCTATTTTTTAATTATTTCTTTACATCTTCGTATACAACTATCCTATTTTTCAATCATTTTTACATGGCTACCCATGCAACTAACCTATTTATTTTCACTTTATTCTCTTTATTCTTCATCATTACCCCTCATATTATATCATTTTCTCTCATTTTAAAACTTTTACATCAAAAACTTTTTATCAAAAGTTTTATCACTTCCCAAACATAGTCTTAGAAATTTTTTTCACCTGTTCTAATGCTATATAAAAATTTTAAATGAACTCAATATAATTATTTCATTGAACTTTGGTATATTTATATTTATAATTATTTAGGCTACAAATAACCTCAAAATACTATAAAATCTAAATTAGTATTATTCAATAAAGCTGCCGAGCCTACAAAATTTACAATATTTAATACCTAAAAATATAAAATGCTAATAACAGGAGATACAATAAAATACAATCTAATTTTCAATAAACCACCGTATATGTTTGATTTACGATGCAAACAAACGAAATCCAACCCATCCATTGTGGCCACCATGACATACATACATGTTTGCCACGATGATGTGGGGGCCATTTGTGTCCACTAAAGTGAGAAGGATGCAGGGATTGGTTGGGGCATTGAAAGATGTTCTCTCTGCAGCCTGCATATTGCCTCAGGTACCCATATATATCCTATTGCAGGACAACTAGCTAGCACCGACTCGTCTATTCACAGACTTTACAAAGGGGCACATGCCAACTGAAATGAAGCCAAATCCCTATGGTCTGGTCTGGTCTGGTCTGGTCTGCTTGAATGATTCTCTGTTAAGGCGTCGGAGCTAGCTAGATATGGATATATTTCTATTTCCAATTTCTAACCCAAGCCAAGCTGGATTGGGTGAAGGTACCATCCAGTACCAATATATGTAAACCTTGGGATTTTTCAAAATACATACCTCATGACTTTGCATGTTTGCATTGTAGCATGTGTATTTTCCCTTAGATTCCCATATTGGGTCATGATTCAGCATTTTGCCGGGGGGCATCCTCATTTTAAATGTGTGGTGATTTTTTAGTCAAATCCAAGTCATTAATCATATGTCAAATGAATTATTTTGTGATAATGTAAGAAATTATTTCTGTGTAATGTTATATTAGGAGCCACAAAATTATAGAACTAATTCAGTTGATTCGCATGTACCCTTAAAACTTTTTGTTTTAGGGATTCATCTAATTTTCAGTAATAATAATAATTTTTGGTATGTTAACTAAAAGCACAAAACTAAACATAACGAATGACTTTGATCTAATTAATCAAATGAGCCATAAAAAATTTAAGGGCATTAGTGAGCAGCTGCCGCTGACAGCATTCAATAATTTCTCATAGATATTAATTTGTAAAATAGACCTTATAACTTTACGAGGGTTTTGCATATAGAACCTTGCGTAAAAGTTTGATCAAATGCCCTATTTACCAATTAAATTAAATAACTGCACTTTCTTTCAATTTACCAACGAATTTTGGTTTCTCTTTTTTTAATTTTTCCCCCTGAAACTAAAAGGGTCTGTTGTGCAGATATCGAAACACATGTGCAAAAATATAAATATAGAAATTTACGTGGTTTATTTTGTAAGAAACCTAGCGTCGTTATTTGCTTTTGGTCTTCGCCAGTTGTACGCCTGCTGCCATCCTTTCCTCACCGAATACAATGCTCCCAAGTCCCACGCTCCCGCACTCCCACCTAAGCCACTCGAATGCTGAATTGGATTGGGAGGTACAAGAAAGAAATAAATAAGGAAAACATGGAACGCATAGAAATATGCAGCAATAACAAATAGCCAGCTAAAGTAGAACCGGCTCGAGATGGCCCGTTTATTTTGGGAATATGTCACATACACTACATTTAATTAAAAAATATTAAATTGATTCAAACTAATTTTAAATGATATTAAATATAATAATAATAATAATAATAATAATAATAATAATAATAAATGAAGTGCCATGATTTTATAACCATGCATCCTACCCATTTACATATTATTTATTTATTTATTTTTATAAACTTATTATTCTCAGTGTATTTAATCCACATACCAAGTTTTATTATTTTTAAAAATTTGTATATTTTTTATGAATTTCAAATGTTAGGGTACTTTATCATTTTAACCATTAAAAATGAATAAAATATCCTTGATGTTTGAAATTCATAAAAACTATATTTACGTCCGCAGAAATATTTAAAATTGGTAGATGGATTAAATAATTTAGAATAATAGTTTTATGAAAAAAAATTTTAAAGTATGTAGATAGGCTAGATGTACGGTTGCTCTCCTGCATATGGCCGTTTGGGATCAAAATGCCAAAATAAAATGTGACAAAATGATCCCTTGCAAATGGGGCTCACTTGAGACGGTTACAGTGTCCCCTAAATAAGACCACCAATAAGAGGGGTTCTCTTGATAAACAAAACAAAAAAAGTGTATGAAAGTTTAATTCTCTTGGTAAATAAAATAGAGACGTGATCCATGCAGCCCGCTGTGGGGCCTATTTTTTAAAAAAAATTTTGGTTTTTTTTATAAACATATAGAGTTAGATGCATTTAAACTATAAACCAAGTTTTATTATTTCTTGATACATTTAAGTATTTTTTATTTTTAAGCACACTGGCATTTTTTGTAATTTTTAACTCAAAAAATTATGAAAATGTCACTGTGTTTAAAAATAAAAATACTTAAAAGCATCCAAAAATAGTAAAACTTGGTTTGCGGGTTAAGTACATTTGTAAATGAGGCCAATGTAAAATGATACTAGACAAATGAAAATATTTACATAATAAGATAAGTTATGCTAAATACAATAAATTGAATGCATTTTCCATCAAATATTAAAATTTTTAAAAAGAAGGGTGTAACATAGAAGAGGAGTTTCACAAGAGCATTCCAATTTTTTAAAAAGAAATTTGGCATTCGTATGTAAGACCAAGCAAGAAATTTTGTACATGCAATTCTATTTTTATTTGTATTATATTTTTGAAAATGAAAGAACCCTTTTTCATGCTCCTAAGCACAAAGGGTTTTTTTTTATTGTGCATCATAAAAGCAGATATATAGAAGTTCTCATTTGAACCGCATATGAATGCCAAATATAAAAAATAAATTTAAATGGTCTTTCAGGCGTGTGCACTGAAGCTCAGTGCTCACGTTTGCATTGAATCTTACCTCATCGTGAATTTTTGATTTTGCAATTGATTTTAGCAAATGACATTGCTCATTAACTTTGTTTGGAAAAAAACCCCACGGAAAATAGCCGTTGGGATTCTAGTCGAACTGCTGCCTATTAAGATCGGAGAGCACAATTTGAAGTTACATTACAAAGTTCATGAACTAGGGATTTTTGCAAAATAATAGTTATGGGGTAAATTTTACAGCATTGAAAAAATGCCAAGACAAAAGCAACAACTTCCCTGCGTAGAAAGGCATGAATTCGACTACATAATTGTCCTACTTTGTCAAAAAAAATTTAAAATTTATTATTTATTAATGGCATTAATTTATATGAACTAATAGCAACTTCTTATATTCTATCTTTTTAACTCTTTCTATTTATGTGATGATGGGAATGACTCTATTTAAATACAAGAAGTGTGCAAATTTTATGCGGCAAGTTAAGCATGAAACTAACAAAAGTAGCACAAGACTATGCTTTCAAGATTGATAAACAAGATTCAACATCCTAACTCAAACATAACATTTAGAAATATTTTCTGAAATATAATCCAAGGTCTCTTGTCTCCCAACATGAAGGGAAACATAAGATGTTTATAGCAGTTCATGGTCAAAGGAAAACCCTAAATCTAATAAAGTCCTACCCCACACAAATGAAAAAAATTGCTAAAACTTCTAATAAATGGAATTCACTAAAAATAGTAAAATCAAAATTTTGACATCACCAGATTTGTCAAGATATTGAGTTTGAAAAGGGCTTTCTCAGATATCTTGTAGCTCCCATAAATCCAAAAGTTATTATTACTTAAAGTTGCATTGTTCTTTTATTGCATATAAATGTTTCTACTTTGCATCCTGAAAATCCTACAAATTCTAGAAATTCATTTGCCATCTATCCAATGTCATTCTCCTTCACTTGCGAAAAACTCAACCTCGAGTTTAATGGAATATCTAGATAGAGAGGTTTGCCGAAAGAATAGAATGGTTAGAAATTTGTCGCATTGAATGTTTTAAAAATTCTCATTATATCTAGTGAATTCATTGCATATATTTTGTCATTGACCTTCTTTAAAATCTGATTTGACTCATGGTGTTGGGTGTCCCTCATGGGTGGCAACTCATCAGATAAAACTTCTAGCATCAACTCTTTGAATTAAGCTAACAATGGCTTGTTTGCATTGTATTACTCTATCACTTCCTATTCTTCTTTGCTGGACAACATCTGTTTCTTAATTGAATCATTGACCTCCTTGAACTCATTGATAACAACTTTTATTTCATGTTCCTCCTTTATCTTTGTTGCTTTGTGCTTTTTAATTGTCTTCTTTTCTTTGTATTGGTCAACAAGTTTAGTAACATTGGTCTGCAGTAACAAAATATGTTCATAATCAAGAGGGAGAAAAAAATCATTCAACAATGGTTTCACCCTCGACCATGTTTAAATTTGTTAACTTTCCTTCACGAACCTTCTAGAATGAAATCTTTTCTACATGCAAAAGCTCCACCCTTAAGCCTACATGCGACAAGTTTTACTTGTTTCTCTTCTAGAACATCCATGTATTCGAAAAATCTATCTAAATTGTGAATCCAATCTAAGAATTCCTTAATATTAAGATTCCATAGAAGTAAGGAATATTTACCTTTGACCTAAATTCATGGGTGTCCTTATCACCATAATAATTTCTTCCACGTCTAGATTTTTTTGATAAGTTCCGTAAAACAATCTTCTTTTTTATCTAAATCTTCCACGTAGACACATTGCTTATGCCCATATGCAAGAACGAGTCTGCCATAAAGCTACTTGCAAGCTTGGTCATCTCCATTATGTGCTCCTTTGTCATTCCAAATTCTGTCGGCATCTATACTTAGAACATCAAATCCACATGAAGATGATCTTCGAATTCATCAATGTAATTCCAAATTCTTGATTGTTGATTCATTTAATCTAGTTGTTGCTCCAAACCCTCAATACCCCCCACCATCTTTCTTTATAAATTGTGAGGTCCCAACTCACCAATCTCTATCATGAGAACCATCACTTCCATCACCAAATTCGTTAGCTATGAGATTCAATGAGATTGTTTGCTCTCATATCAATTATGTAATGAGGTAAGCAAGAAACAAGGCTAGCATAAGACTATGCCTTCAAGATTAATAAATAAGTTTCAACATTGAAACTTAAATATAAAATTCAAGAAGTTTTCTTCAAAATATAATTCAAGGTCTCCTATCTCCACAAATAAAGGGAAACATAACATATTTATGAAAGTGCATAGGAAAAGCAATACTCTAAATTTAAGGTAATCCTGCACAACACAAACCAAAAATTGTTAAAACTCCTAATATATACTATTTACTAAAAATATTAAATTTAAATGTACTAAAATAGTAAAAATTAAAATTTATTAAAAACAATAAAAATTGAAATTTTGGCCTTAACTCGGTTGTCAACATGTTGAGCTCGGAAAAAACTTTCCATTAATATCTTATAGATATCATAACTCCTACCAGATAAAAAATTGTGGTTATTTGAAGTTGTCTTGTTAGACCTCTCCACTTTGCATCTCGAAAATCCTGCTTACTCTAGGAATTCATATATCATATGTCCTACATCAAAAATAAATATTAATTTCAAATTTGAACTATTTTCTCAAAACTTTTAAAAGTAAGGAAAAGTTAGAATTTTTTTTCAAAAAAAGTAAGAGAGTGATGCAATATAATAGGGATAATGGTTAAGAATATAGAAAATAAAAATAAAATAAATAAAGCAATTATATGAAAAAGATTAAAGCCACTAAAAAGGTAGTGGAATAAATTGTAACCAAACATGCCTACCGATTATCGTATTGACGTGGAAGTTGGTGTAAGCTTGCATTATTAATTCATGGGCCCACAAGAGGATTTTCCATGTGATCAAGAATGTATAGAACTGGACAAAAACACTACTAATGATAGCAAAAATGTGAGGCTGAAAGCCTCGGTCTTAGACAATGAAACAAGTGACTAAATTCTATGTTTGGGAATTGATAAAATTTTTGAAAGAAAATTTTTTTATATAAAAATTTCTGGAATAAGAAAAAATGATATGATATGATAAGGATAATTACGAAGATTTTAGAGAATAAAGTTAAAATAAATAGCATAGTTGTATAGGTAATCATGTAGAAATGATTGAAAAGTAATATAGCTACATAGGAAGATACGAAAAAATAATTAAAAATAAAAAAGTTATAGAGAGTAAAAAAATTTTAGATCGAAAAACTTTTAGGGTAGTCAACCATGTATAGAATTTTTTTTTTAAAAAAAAGTAAGAGAGTGATGCAATATAATATGAATAATAGTTAAGAATAAAGAAAAAAAATAAAATTGATAAAGTAATGATATGAAAACAGATAAAAGCCACTAAAAAATATAGTGGAATAAATTGTGCCTACCAATTATTTTTTTTTGATAAAATGGGTATACTCATTCCCTAACCCCTTTCAATGTGGAAAGGGTTATGGAAGGAGTAATCCAAGCAATTCATTGCCAAAAAATTATCTGTACAAATGTTCCAAAAAATGGCTTGGGGGAAATTACCCCACCAAAGCTGTTAGTCAGACGCCGAAATAGACACCAAATCGGCTAAAGAGTGCGCAGCAGCATTTCCTTGCCGCAAGACATGGTGGACCGAAAAAGAGACATTGTCGAGGATAATCGACCTAGCCTCATCAATAATGTAGCCAAAGGGGGATGAAATGTGATGCGGATCAACCAAAAAGTTGCAAAGTGTGAGGGAATCGGTCTCAAACAGGACTTGTCTGAAGTTCATCTGAAGAGCCCACTTCAGTCCTAAGAGGAACACAGTAGCTTCCATCAATAGAGGATCCCCGCATGCTCTGCGCTTCCACCCGCAAGCAGCAATAAACAGACCCCCCAAGCCCCTGATGACAGCACCACAGCCAAACACATCCATCTCCCTCCTGCACCGTGCATCACTATTGATCTTAACAAACCCCGGTGGAGGCCTAACCCAACGAGGCACCAATGGTCTTTCCAATAAACCAGACGGAACAAGCACTTTAGCCATCCCATGATGATAACGATATTCCGCACACCAGTCCAAAGTGTCCCTGAAGATAGGACAGGATCCCTCCTCATTGAATTTGTTCCGCAGATACCAAACCCTCCAACAACAAAGAATGAAAAGGGTGAGGTCGTCGAGACGGTTCTCCCTTACGAGCACTTCAAAAGCCTCCTGAATAGAAGCCACCAAGGGGGCCAGCCTGGCAGCAGTTCTACACACCCCCATCGTCGAAACACACCCCAGGAACAGATGGTTCGCGTCTTCAAGATCCGATTTGCAAAGGAGGCACACGGTCCACTCCCACACCCCTGTGATTTAAGTTATGTAGCGTAGGGAGCGCATCCTTTAGAAGTCTCCAACCGAAAATGACAACTTTTGGTGGGAGATGAAGCCGCCATATCGCCTTGAAGGAAGCCCCGGTGTCCTGGGAATCACACTCTGCACACAAGAGCCTATATGCCGATTTGACAGTGTAGTTACCACTCGGCTCATGTTTCCAGTACACACGGTCCGCAACAGGATCCAAGGGGATCGGAACCATAGCAACATCATGCTACCTCACCTCCCCCATAGCCGCCACCACCCGATCCATATGCCAGGAATTAGTTGCATGATCGAAGAAATGGTTAGCCGTGACGTCCTTCGGGATAGAGGCCGGAAGGGGCCCCGCCTTACACACCATGTCCTTAAGCCACAAATCAGAGAAGACCCTTACCCGTTGACCGTTGCCAATACGCCATTTGCACCCAACTTGGATCAGATCCCTTGCTTTCAGAATACACCTCCAGGTGAAAGAATCAGTCGGCCTCACGCGACATGACCAAATGTCCGTGTTGGGAAAGTATCTGGTCTTGAGGATTTTGTGGCACAAGGTCGATTCACAGGAGACAAGCCGCCAAACCTACTTAGCCAGCAGGGCAAGATTGAACTTATGAAAATCCCTGAAACTCATCCCGCCAGCCCTCTTAGGTTTACACATTTCCAGCCAAGCCACCCAACTCAACTTCCTCTTCCCATCCTTCTCACCCCACCAGAATTTACTCAACATGCCATTTAAGTCCTTACAGAAAGATTTGGGTAATAAAAAAATACTCATGGCATAGGTCGGGATGGCCTGAGCAACCGCCTTAATTAATACCTCTTTACCTCCCCATGATAGCAGTTTACCCTTCCATCCCTGCAAACGCTTCCAAATCCTCTCCTTGAGGCCCTTGAAGAATCTCATTTTTGTTCTGCCTAACCAGGCCGGAAGACCAAGGTATTGTTGGAAGTTCTTATGACCCGAACCAAGAATTTGGATCATATCCCTTCTAATGATATCCTGCGTGTTGGTGCTGAAGAAAGCCGTCGTTTTTTCCACATTTATAAGTTGACCCGATGAACCAGCATATTGACTCAGAATATCCATCAGGTTACGAGCATCATCCTCACTGGCCCTAGTAAAGATGATCCATCATCAGCAAAAAGAAGGTGGGAAATCACTGGACCATGCGGGAGAAGCCTAATACCATGAAGAGCCCCGGAAGCGACAGCATGAGAGATGATAGCAGATAGCCCCTCAGCACAAAGAAGAAAAAGATAGGGTGAAAGCGGGTCACCCTGCCTCAGTCCCCTTTGGGGAGTGAAGAAAGGGGAGTAGAAGCCATTGACATTAACTCTGTATGAGACAGTGGATATGCAGCTCATGATCCATTCAATCCAAACCGGGCTGAAATTCATAATCTCCATCATCAGTTTAAGAAACCCCCACTCAACTCTGTCATAAGCTTTCGACATGTCCAACTTGATCGCCATCTCATTTTTGCGCCCCGTAGAACGTTTTCGCAAGTAATGAATCGCCTCATAGGCAATCAGCATATTATCAGTAATAAGCCTACCGGGGACGAATGCACTTTGTTCCTAGCTGATAACATCGTGGAGGGCCACCTTGAGTCTGTTGGCTAAAACCTTAACCAGGATTTTGTAGACCACATTGCAGAGGCTGATAGGTCTAAACTGAGAAAGATCCTGAGCATCGCTCTTCTTTGGAATCAATATGATAGTGGTGGAGTTCATGTTCCTGATAAGCAAGCGTCTCCGGACCGGGTTGCATTCATCCATAAACATTTTGCACCACCTGAAGATGTCACTTCCCACTGTTGCCCAATGCCTTTGGAAAAACCCAGCAAACATCCCATCCGGCCCCGGGGCCTTAGTAGGCCTCATACTTTTGACTGCGCTGACAACTTCCTCGGCCTGCAGTGGTCTGATAAGGCCCTGCCTCTGCTCAGAAGAGATTCTTCGCAAAACAACATTTTCGACCCATGGAGACGGCGATGGGTTAGAGGAAGCAAAAACATCTGAGAGTATGCTCCAAAAGGCTATCCTGGTTCCTCACCCAATTGCCATTAGGATCCCTCAAGGCATCGATATGGTTAGCACGTCGCCTATTGGAGGCAATCCTGTGGAAAAACTTGGTGCTTTTATCCCCCTCGAGAAGCCAGTGTGACTTTGCCCGCATCCTCCAAAGTTGCTCTTCATCTTCCAACAAAAGGTTGATCTGTACCTTGAGTTTTTGCATGGAGTCGTCTCTCAAATCGGACGGCCTAAGGGATGATAGGAAATTGAGCTCTTTTTGTTTTGAAGCGATCGCCTTTCGAAGATTTCCCTTTTTTCCTTGGTTCCACTTGGCAAGTTCCGTAGCCGCACGCTTGATTTTCCAAGATACCAAACAATGTGGTTGAACCTCCATAGGGGCCTCAGATGCCCAAACCTGATTAACAATTCGAGAAGCTTCTTTGTCACGAGCCCAGAAGAGTTCATGCCGGAATTCCTTAGGGGGTTTTCTTGTCCCGCGATTGGAGTTAAGAAACAACAAGATGGGGCAATGATCCGAGGTGGGAGCCGATAAGTGATGAATCTTTGCATAAGGGAACCGATTGAGCCAAGAGGGTGAGCACAGTCCTCTATCCAATCTCGCCTCCACCCTATGCCGGCCCCTCCTATTGTTCCTCCAAGTCATCGGAGGGCTGACAAAACCCAAATCCAAAAGGTTGCAATCATTGATAGCTTCACGGAACATGTCCATTTGGCGCCAAGGACGGAGTCTCCTACTCACATATTCGCTGGGGCCAACAACTTCATTGAAGTCTCCCATAACCATCCATGGGTCATTACATTCCCTCCTCAACTGCCTCAGAAGATTCCAGCTTAGGAGTCGATGGTGAGTTTCGGGGTGGCCGTAGAATCCAGTGAACCTCCAACCGCGGAAGTTGGCGTCGATATGATGGTTGGAGAAACTCTTAATGATAGCTTGGTTGTCATTATTCCAAAGGAGGGCCAAACCCCCCCTTTTGTCATGAGGTTCCACAGTAAAGCAAAAATCAAAATGTAGCCTTCTTCTAACTCCCTCCATCCCCTTAGAGTTGTGTTTGGTTTCGCAGAGGAAGATCAAACAGGGAGCTTGTTTCTTAACCACGTTAAGGAGGCTTCGGATTGCATGTGGGTTCCCAAGCCCACGGCAATTCCATGCTAGAAGAGCCATATCAAGTGAGGCGGGGCTGGAGATTGCCCTCAGCCGCCGCCTCCAAAATGCCATTGTCAATTTGTCCCTTCCGCCTCTTAAGCCGCACCTCCGCATCATCCCCCTCCCACTCTCTGATTCTCGTGTCATGGTCCCTTAGCCTGCATTACTGAAATCCGATGATATCCGCCTCCTTGTCCTCTCTGGCCCTTCTTTTCCACTTTCGTTTCATGTAAGTTGTCTCCCAAACGCACCCACCTTTGGCTTTGTCCATATCCATCCTACTGCTCGAATCATGCTCCAAAAGGGTAGAAGAAAAACTGGCTCCCTGGAGAACCTTAACCTCAACCAGCTGGAAACCATCCATCCCCTCATCTTGGACTGTGGACCCAATTGTGTGCGATATGGGTGCACACCCCTCCCTTTCCCCATGTCCATTGCCACCAACTGCCTCTCCCGGACCGCCCTGCCCACGCTTCCGCTGATAATGGGGGAACAATAGGTCAGTTCAGTCCCCTGTCTAGCTCGGACAGCACGCGCATCCACTTGCCTCAATCCATCAGCAGGCACAGTCCCTTTTTGCTCACCTACAACAGGAACGCCCTCCACTACCGTGACTGGGATGTCGCTGGAAGAGATCGCCACAATGCTCCCATCTCCAGCAAGCCCGCCCCTTGTCCAGCTTCAGTGGTTTGCACGTCACCAACCTGTATGCAAGGTACTACCTCCGAGTCCAAAATGACACCCCCATGGAGAGCAGCTTCTTCTAGTCGACTGTCCAGAAACCTGAAATCGTCCAGGCTGTTGCAGAAAGGATTCCGGTTGCGCGCGTGAACCGCCCCCATGTCCTTAGTCCCTGCTGCTGAAAGATTGATGGATTGCTGAATTACTAAGACAGAAGGTCTCCCTTGCTGCTCCAGAAACCGCGCACCAGGTGTTCTTTCATTCAGCGCCGGAGACCTTACACCCGAGTTGCCGCACCACTGTTGACCAACCTCATCCCGCTCGCCAACCATCCTAGATCTGTCCCCGGACTCCTCCTGGATGGAGCTGGAGCACGCACCCAAGTATCTGATGGGCATTGCCCTGTTGCTCTTGGGGAGATCAGAAAATGACTTAGCGCTTCTTACCCCAACCCGTAGCCATGAACCATATGGCATATCAGCTTCGGCCATCTGGTTCTGCACGGAACTAGCAGCCGGACATTCCCGGTATGCATGGCCCATTCTGCCACAATGGTAGCAGAAAAGAGGCAATCTCTCGTACTGGAACGAGATCCACTGCTGGTTTTGAGCTTCTAGCTGAATGTACATCCCTCTACGAAGAGGTTCTCGGCAATCCACGGTCACCTTAAGCTTCAGCTCAGCTTCACTTGCAACCATTTCAGTCACAGCCTCAAATGTATCACCTATGCATCGACCCAGGTAGCTGTTGTCAACTAAGTGAGGGATGCCAGAAATGTGAAGCCACAAGGGCGTTTTGACGAGCATGACATGTGCAATGTCCGTTTCAACTCTGAGATCAGACAGCAGGACGAGACTCCGCTCGAAAGACCATGGTCTCCCATTCAAAACCCACACCTTATCCTCCTCAGCTTCGAACATGACACGATAGAGGTTCTCCCCTACCTCAGTGAACCTGCATTGTCGTTGTATCCTCCACACTCTCCGCAACATGGTTTTGAAGAGCTCTTTGTTATATGATTTGGACGACCAGAGGGAGCAAAGGATCGCTGCTTCCCCGTCCGGCGCAATCTTCTTCATCCCCGAGCTGGAGATAGTCATGGTCTGGAGCTCCGCCCCTAACAGTTCCCCGATGCTTTGATCCATTTTCTCACAGAAACCTGCAACTCTGTAATGCCAATACAACCACGTCCGGCGCAATCTTCTTCATCCCCGAGCTGGAGATAGTCATGGTCTGGAGCTCCGCCCCTAACAGTTCCCCGATG
>JAXCLR010000092.1:43881286-43911668 GCA_035584095.1 Annona squamosa
CGTCCGTAGGTTGAAATCGAATTACGAAGAAGTGCATCCCCACATTTTTCTTTTTCTGGACCCAATCCAATGGATTTTAAAAATTACAGAAAATTACTACACCTGTATTATTTTAAATTGGTCTGCCTACAGGTAACTGCTGCTCTTTACTCTATATTTATTAAGAAAAATTACAAAATATTTGAAAAGTCGCCATCTTTCGCATAAAAAATCTGAAAGGTTTTAGTGAAAAACACCAAATCTCCTTTTAAAAAATCAGGCATCCAATTTTCTGGATTTAACCTAATGGATATGATTCATGTATTAAAGATAGAACATTGAGTTGGTTTGGATTTTAAAAATAACAGAAACTTACTATAGCCGAGTTATTTAAATTCGGCCTGCCTGCAAATAACTACTTCTTTTAACTCTATATTTATTAAGAAAAATTACGAAATTTCCGAAAAGTCGTCATATTTCCCATAAAAAAATCTGAAAGGTTTTAATGAAAAATACCAAATCTCCTTTTAAAAAATCAGGCATCCAAGTTTCTGGATTTCACTCAATGGATTTGATTCATGTATTTAAATTAGAACATTGAGTTAATTTGGATTTCGAAAATACAGAAAATTACTACATCCGTGTTATTTTAAATCAGTCTCCCTACAAACAGCTACTTCTCTTTACTCCTCTTTTCTGTAAGGTAGTCGTTTTTATTTTTTTATTATTATATTTATAGGTTTTTCGTAAATAAATTTTTCTATATTGCTCAAATGAATATTCCAAATGGTATAAGACTATGGTTCTGATACAAATGACAGATACAATCTTCCTCTAAATAAATGGGAAACAAGTACTCCTCATTCTGATTTGAACTTGGGTCAACTTTGATAAAGGCGAGAATATCATCTGCTCGGGCTACGCCCATGATGGCAATTCTCCTTACTCCTTACATTAAAGAAAATTACAAATATACTAACATAATTTGATCATAATTGTCAATATATTCAAATAGTTTAAAAAATTACAAATAATTCTTATATAATTTTATCATAATTGTAAATATATTCATATTGTTATAATATTATCATAGTTTCGTCATGGCGTTGATATATTTGCAATTATAAATTTATATATAAATTATGTAAGTTATTTATAAATTATTTTTATATTATATTTGCAACTATACACATAATTTTCATATATGTAAATGCACACAAGCCATAATGTAGTAAAGGAGTTGACAGCGTATCTTTTTAATTATGATCAAACTATGCTATAGTTATTTATATTCGGTGAAACTAAGTATGTTTATGAGGAGTTGACAGCTTATCTTTTTAATTATAATCAAACTATGCTTAGTTATTTATATTCGTTGAAACTAAGTAAGTATGTTTATAATTATGATCAAATTACCTAAATATATTTCTACAATGCTCTTACAAAAAATTAATTATAAAAAATTGAAAAAGTGGCCATCTTTCTCATAATAAAAATTTTGAAATTGTCTAGTGAGAAAGGACAAATCGCGTTAGAAAAATTTATTCATCCAAATTTGTTGATAGGCAGGAATCACGTTTAAGTTTTGAACGAGAACTTCGTATAGAGATTGAAACTTCAAATAGAAAACGAATGGCGTGTGACGCTGGCGTATGATATACGGCTCGAGTAAATATTCGGCACCATACACCAGCGCATCCTCTTCGGTGCTGGACCGTCCAACCGTATTTTGATGAATGATTTATGTACATTCATCCGTCCACGTGGAACGCGTCGATGTGTGGAACGATCGAGTCGTGGGTGGTCGTCTAATCTGCAGACAACCGCAGGCGAAGCCCCGAAATCACGCTGCATCTGAGTTGCTAACATCCAACTAGTTGCATTGGAAACCAGGCGCCTGCCTTGCCTGTCATTTTTCCTGTCAAAATGAGTGGATGAGATCGACCAAAATATGATACATCATTTAAAATTTTTTAATACTATTTTTTACATTCCCGCTGTAATTTCCTACATCCCGAATGACAATAATAATTTTTTCGTCCACTCCCGTCACCCCCAATTGAGGTTAACGAACAAGCCCCTTCCAAAGGAAAAGGTTTTAAAAAGCCGAAAAGTGAAAATCGAGAAAATTTTGAAAAAAAAAATCCATATTATAAGGTTAAAAATAATTAGAAATAAAGAGAATAAAATCATAAATTAAAATAAATATGATAATTATAAAAAACTTAAAAATATCGAAATTTGGTACTAATCATAGATAATAAAAATATTGACAGGGTAATAATAGAAAAAATAAAGTAATTATATATTTAAAATGTTAAATCATATAAAATATGTAAGATGGAGTAGGATTATTTTACCTTTGTCATTTAAGAAAAAAAATTTCACTTTTTACGCACTTTTTTTTTTGATGAGTATTCATACAATACAATCTCAACTGGTATTACAATTAAATTCTGAGACATTCTTACAATTTGCTAATAATTGTCTACTACATCTAAACTTTCCCACCGGTGGACAGCTCCCACAAACTTGAGGAGACTTGCAACGCCACCACTTGAGAAATGCTGCGGGGGAGATTTGAACCCAGGACCACCTACTAGTGAGGTCATGTCCTGCACCACTGAAGTACGACCTCAGTGGCTTTACGCACTTATATATATATAACATCTTTTTAATCAAAAAATATATATATATAACATCTAAAATATTTAACTACTCAACCTTTTAATTATTTTTATATTTTTCATATAATTATCCTGATTATTTTAATTTTATTATCTTTATTTCTGTTATTACCTCTATGATATTATATTACTATCTTATTTTAAAAAAAATTATTCCAACTTTGCCCAAATGTCAAACACATCTGCACCTATATTACAAAACGAATTCTTACTCTTTGAATACTAAGTAATTATTTTTGTCCTTTTTAACAGCCTATCTTTAAATATGCAACTTGGGTTGGATAAATTTAGTTCCAAGTTGCATTTATCCTTATCCTATTATGAGAAATTCATATCCTATCATATTTCAAATTAGATCTTGAATTTATCCTTATCATATTATGAGAAATTCATATCTTATCATATTTCAAATTAGATCAGTTTCTATGACTACCTTATCTTATTTTTTACAGTTTGGTTGATTTTGATTCCAAATCGGTTTGTTACAATAATCTTTATATTATATTTGAAAATTATAATTTTATTATAAAGGTATCTTTGGAAAATGATAGAATTTTTTAATAAAAAATTTTTAGTATAAAATTTTTTTAGAGTAATGATGAGTAAAAAAGAAAATAAAGTTAAAATAAATAAACTATTGTATGAGTAGTTATGTACAAATGATTAAAAAAGTAAGATAATTATATAAAAATACATATATAAATAACTAAAAATAAAGTAAATATGTAAAGTGAAAAGCTTTTACTGTAGCCATATGTATCCTAAATCTTACTTAAAAACCTGTAATTAAGATATAATAATATAATGTTTGTCCAAAAAAAGATATAATAATATAATTTTCAAAATACATTTATTAAATTTATAAAATAATATATAAATTAAACAATTTTTTATATTAAAGAATATGTTTATGTTTTTCAATATAAAAAATATTTTATAAAAGATATATTAAGCACATTACTAATTTGGGTCGGTTCCGGGCTCACAGATCTTAGAACCTATCTTACTCTAATTAAACCGACTATTCTTTTACTCCAAAAACGTCCTATAAAAACTTCTCATTCAAGGTATCCAACAAGTAACCCAATGTTATCTTACCCAGGTTACACCCTACCTATCTTACCAGATACCCTTACTCGGGAGCAACCGTCTCCATGTTCACGCTCTCTAACTGCCTGTTTTTTAATTTTTTATTTGGATTTAACCGCCGCTTTTAACTCTATGAATTTTCGATCCATTGCACCTATCGCATCTCCTCTTTGTTCGCCAATTTACACGCGCAGCACGCCACATGTACGCCGGAACGGTGCTGCAGTTAGGATAGAAAAGCGCTGTCGGCGAACATGCGGTTTTTCTGCGTAGCAAACTAACAACTCGTTCATTGCGTGCCATACGCAATTATCAGATCAAAATTAATTGAGAATTTAATAGTAAAAGACAAACAGATGTCATATAAAAGTTTTTATTATTTTATTGTATCGAGTCCATTTGCCCTTTCCATGCAAGAAATCAACAATTGTAAGTTGAAGTAATAAGTATCATCAGTATAATTATGAGGCCAGGACAAGGCCGCCCGTAAATCAGTTACTCATTTGTGGATTTTAAAAATTAAAATCAAACATAAAATAAATTAAAAATTACATAATTCTACCGAAAGAAAATCTAATTATAATCCACACATTTATAAAAATAATAAAAAAAATTTTGGCTACCCATATCGCAGTATCGCACCCACAATATCAGTGGACTATAATCCAACTTCACCATTCCCACATACGAATAATGTCTCACACCTTCTCTACATGGTATTGTGGGACCATGATCTATACCGTTGATGCTAAATTTACATGTATGGTTGGTTTTAAATTTGTGGCTCAAATTCAACGGCAGCATTCACTAATTTGTTCACATTTAAGTAATGTCAAGCTTCAACTGAGTCCTACTTCAACCTTTTATAGAATACATTTCATTCGCAGTCTTTGTTATTATTTATTTAAAAATAGCACTTAAAATCATCAAAAAAAAAATTAAATTTCTGAAGTTTACAGATCAAATGAGGATTTTAATGGGTTTATATTTACTCTAAAACTATCTGATTTTGCCACTGAGGCAATGCCCATAGTGGTATAAGGATGCGCCCCTATTTTTGGTGTCCTTAGTTCCAATGGTAAAAGTTACAATTTTTCGTTTGGTGCAATAAGAAGCATTTGTCTAGTGGCATTGTCCTCTCCCGTTATGCAAGAGTGTCTATTGGTTTGAAAAAATTTTGGAATATTAGTACATATCTGTAGATTGTTGTTAGGAGATTGTAAGAACTTCTCAGGGCTTGAAATGATATGGTGATAGCTAAAATTTTCGTTTAGTAAAGCAAGAAGCATTTATCTAGTGATGTTGTCCTCTCCTGTTGTGTGGGAGCGCTTACTAATTGGAAAAAATTTTGAACTATTGGTAGATATTTGTAGGTTATAGTTAGAAAATTATAAAAATGTCTCAAGGCTTGATTATAATATCAGTTGAGAGTATTATAATATATGAATACTTATAAAAAAACTATACTTATTTTATGCTCACCTATATCTATTTTAAAATCAAATAAATATATTTTTAATTAAATGTAACATTTTTAAATATAATGGATAGAATAAATCTATAAAAGGATGCAAATGGACTCACTTGAAGAACATTTATTGAAATGTGAATATCTTGTAAATGAACATTGCCCCTAATTCAAAGGCAGAAGTTTACTAAAACAAGTTTTGCTATGGAAAACTTTGGTTCATGCACTCCATGCACGAGCCATGGGTGATTTATTGTAACACCCCTATGTAGTGGATTGTGTAAAGTGGAATGAATGATCCATGCGGAGCGCTTACTTACACGAGGTGAAAAAGACGAGACACAATGACGCACGTTCGTGATTCAAGTATTGGCAGACATGAGATGCAAGCGAGGCAGATCATAGAGTGGGACTAAGGTGAGATCATGAGGCGATCATGTGTGCATCATCATGGATGCAAGATGGACGTGATAAGGGTCATGGATGCAAATCACATTGGCAATGCACATTGCGCGAAGACAGTGATGCATTGAGTATCTTGCTAAGTAGGAGAAATGAGGTTCATACCAAGTGACTAAACAAAATGGCATGCGAGGAGGACTGCTAGGTGGTGGTCACGTGGCGATGATGTGAACTGCTACTATACATGTGACGCTTACGTGGTGCATTTGCGGAAGGGCTAGGATTAAGCCCTTGATGACTAAACCCCTTCCTTAGATAGTGAGAGAATTAGTCATAACCAACTCCTTGATGCAAGGAAGAGGGAGACATATTCTAGGACACATGGGTTTCTTGATGTAGGGCATGTGTGCGACACGCGGGCTTCTAGTAGGTTAGCTTATGTATAGTATACTATATATACCTTAGGCTTTTCATTTGTAAAGGCACTTAAGAGGAGCATAAGGACACATAAGAGGAGCATAAGGACACAGAGGGAGACACATGTAGACGAGGCTCAGTGAGGAGTCAAGGTTGCTATGGGGTACTAAGTTGTGGACTTATTGTATATTATATATAAAGCATTGTTTTCCTTAATGAAAGGTTGGGATAACGTGACTTTTCTGTAAGTTGCTTGTGTGGCTTTTGTATTATTTTGCTTTCGTTCTTATCTCTTGTATTTTGCTTGGTTGAGCTGTTTGGTTTTATTAGCATGGGGGTTAGGCTACTAAGATTAGAGATCTTAGGTTGGCATGCGGTGCAACATCGTACAGAAGATTCGGACCCGTGACATTTATGCTAGTTTGGGCCGGTTTAGAATGTAGGAATGCTATAGAAACCGAATTTCTTTAAAATATTTTTATATCAATTTTAATACTATAATTTTATTATATAAAATGAGAAAAATATTTTTTGAAAATGTAAAATTATATTTCATCCCCAAATCCTCTCGTCTCATCACAGATTTAATTTGGCAACCGTAAGTGCATGCCATGTGCATTTTTAAACTTGTCCTTTTCCATCACTGACCAAAATATAAGCACGGGCCCTTAATTTCGCAACCGTACGTGCATGCCACTGCAGCACTACTGTAGACATGCCTCATCAAAGCGTAAGAATATATTCTAGAAAAAAATAAACCGTGAGGATACATATCACCGTGTACTTTAACTATTGGTTTTTATTTTATTTTATTTTAAATTTGAAGGGTTACAACAGCAATAAAAAAGCTTCTTATTAGGAAGAAAAATATTTACGCAATGAAAATTTTCCTTACATATGATTATGCTTTTATATGCATGGAAAACTTTCTATGCTTATGACCTATAATAAGATTTTGGCAATCAAATTAAGGTTTGATTGCTAGAGTAAAAACATATTATTGACCATCAAATTTCTTTTGAGCAGTTGCTATATAGAATATATCATAAATTATTGGCAACTAATTTTTCTTTATCAACCTAATTTTGACTTTTTATGCCACTAGTTGTGTGCGCTAGTAAAAACACTTAGTGGCATGATGATGCTAAGTTAGGTGTTCAAATGGAACATGATTATATACATTACAATGTATTTTAGGTTAAGATACAATATTTATTTATTTCTATGCTTAGTTATATTTTTTAGTTTTTCTCCATAAACATGTTTTTCTAAGTGTATTCAATATATATACAAAAAAATTTTCATTTTCAATGCTTTTACATATTTATTTTTTTAAAAAATATCAATTTCAAGGGCATGAAGTCATTTTTCACTTCTTAAAAACTTAATTTTTAAAAAATAAAAAATGTAAATTGGAAAAATTTTATATATGGATTGAATTTGAATACACTTACATAAATATGCTTATGAAGAAATTTTTTTAAAATATAACTAATTGTGAAAAATGAATGTTATATTTTGACCAAAAATACATCATAAAGTATATAATCAAGCTTTGTTTTCAAATACCCTTGGAGTGGGCACATTATAATTCCCCCCATGGTTTGAGGGTTGGTTGTTGGGTGGCAGCTTGTGGGTTTTTTGAGTTAAGAAGCAGCGAATGTGTGTTCATATCAAAATTTTGCAAGAATATTTCAAGATTAATTGTAATATTAGTTGAGCAACGTCTTGCAAGAAAATTTTAGTTATTAGAAGTTAAAATTTTTTTAGTTAGCATGAACGGGAATGCGAGATCCTGACCTTTCATCTTCTTTAACCAGTATAGATGTGTCACACTCAAAATTTCTGTGATCCAACTATCTCATCCACTAGGTAATCGAAGGAAATTTTTTTTATCGTTGAATATGGACGCCTGTCATTATGTCAACTTCAAGTACATGAGGGGACCATTCTGATTTTTCGGTGAATGTGTGGTCATTCGCGGCAGCCAGGAACCACCTCATTCGCATCCATGTTGTAAATGTGCATGCGGACCGACCAACCTCCACCAGATAGCAATACTAATAGCATGGAATAGATTTCAACGATCCACAAATTTCACCGAAAATCTCACCCCCGTCGGGTAAAACAAAAAATTGATAAGATATGTAAGATATTAAAACTGATTAAAGACAAAAAAGGAAAGTTCTATTTAAAAAGGCCATTTCTATTTCCTTTTTTTTATCTTTTTTTTTTGTATGAAAATTTTACCCGCAACTATTAATTTTACAAAAAATGTCATTGCTTGTAATCTTTGTTATTTTTTTATTCTTTCTATTTACAACTCAACCTAAGTATAAATTATAATTCTAGCATGAATTGTTATTCCTAACTAAATGGCTATAGAGACATTCCTTCGGAAAACAGGAGATAAACTTCCCGTATTGAAATTGAAGCTTAGACCTCCCACACCTTAGTCGGGACTCCTCGAGAGTTTAAACTCTATTATTTGAAAAGATATCCCTACCGTCAATTTAAGGTTTTAGGAAAATCAAAATTTCAAACTCAAAATTGACCCACTTACAATAGAATTAAGTATGGTATAATTTTAAAATATTATTAAATGCTTTGATCAGTTACTATAAAATTCGATCAAATTAGACAATCAAGGATTTTTTTTCCCTGCAAACAAAGTTTATAATAAGGCTATTTTTATACAATAAATAATTTCGGTCGAAAATTGTATATGGGAAGGCAAATGAATACCTACTTATCATATTAATTTGCATCGAGGATGCATAGAAGTTATTGGGTTTTTTATTTTTTATTTTGATCCATTTCAACTACATATAGTCTAACGATTTTAAAGTCGATGTGTTAATGAAAACGACTTTAAAAAAGTTTTTGCAGCTGTCCCAACAACGTGCCTGGAGAGCCAACTCTCCTGAAGAGTGTTATCCACGTATTACTTTTAATGAAAGGTGTATTTGGTATGTAATAAAACTTTTGAAAGAAATGCTTTTGGTGTAAAATTTTTTAAATAAAAAAAAGTGATATGATACAAGGATAATGATGAAGAGTAAAGAACATAAAGTTAAAACAAATAAGATAATTGTATGAGTAATTATCAAGAAATTATTGAAAATTGTGATAATTGTATAAGAAAATATGAAGAAATGATTAAAAAATAAAATAATTACAATGAATGACAAAAATTTAATGTTTGTTTGACAATAAAAAATGTCAGCTAAAATTTTTTATCTAATACTTTTCACTCTCTATAATTATCCTATTTTCTAATCATTTTACACAATTATCTATACAACTAACTTATCTATTTTAACTTTACTCTTTTTACTCCTCATCATTAACTTTACCATATCATATCATTTTTTTCAAATTTAAAAAATTTTTCTACTAAAAATTTTCATCTAAAAGTTTTGTTACTTCACAAATACATCCTTAGATTAAAAAATTTTAGGTTAACAAGTTTTCATGATTTCCAAATACACTCATAATATAAATATACTAAGAAAAAAAATTTAAAAATTACCTCGCAGATGTTATTTAATTTTAAACTGAAACGTAACCAAGGTAAGTAAAATTAAAAAATCTTATGTTATAAAAATATGATAAAATATTCAAATGATGAAGCTTAAAAAATTCATGTTTGTCGGGCCAAGGCTTATGGACAAAGTCCCAAGCTTGAGGAGTCGAATTACAAGAAAAGAATTTTACTTGAAAAAATACTCATTATATTTGAGAATTTTCTATTTAAGAAAAAGTACAAATATATGTTGTCCCTGACCTCCGGGAGATCAGCTTGGTGTTTCATCAGACCGGGAGAGTGGCTTGGTGTTTCATCAGAGTAGGTTTTTAGAGTCTTATTGACAATTTGAGAGGATTTCTTAATATTTCTCTCCTATTCGTATTCTCTCTCTCTCTTCTTTTTTTTTCATCAGAGTAGGTTTTTAAAGTGCACATGCGTCACTTTTTATAAGCCTTTGACAAGCTAGATTTTCATAAGACAATGGTGTTGACTATTTAAGTACTTTGGTGTCACATCTTGTATTAGGGTGCACCTCGAACTACTCAACTTAATGATAGGAGATTGGACGTTGAGGAAGGGTGCTAAAGCTATAGATCGTCAGATTCTTGATGGCATGGTGTTAAGCTAGTTGGGTGGCCAATCTCCTGCGTTCCCTTATAGATAAAGAAACAACGTTGCCTATGATGGTAGATATTCATGATATTTTCATTGTGTAGGATGGGTCCTTAGATGTGTTAGTTATGACTTTTCTTGCCTAAAATCTTCTTAGCCCTCAAAAATCACCTTTGAGAGGATCATGATATCACCCAAGCATGGTCGAAGTTAAGATGTGAGAATTTAAGTGAAAAACAAGGCCAAATGTGAGACGACAAATTGTATTTGATGAAAAACAATCAAATACAGTTTGTCCTCCAAATGCCATTCATAGGTGATCTTTAGGAAGATGGAGAGCATGGACTTCTTATGTTAAAGGAATGAAAAGGAATTAAATATCTCTTCATCTTGCGGACCCATACTCTCTCACTAAGAGTGGATGTGCAATCTCTTTAATACATCTTGGTAGATTTGGATCTCGCGGGTGGTGATGATGACTATAATAAGTGCTTATCTAACGCCACATTAGCCAATGGGGTTTATTGGTTGGAGGTTACATGTAGCTAAAAAGGCAATGTTACGTAGTCATGACAGTGGTCAGATTAAGAACGATAAGGTGTTGAGCTGACAGGCTGATGAGCTTTGTAGTTCCCTTACAGAGAAAAGGAAAAAAGTTTACTATGTCATCATATTCTAATGATGTAGGGGTGCAGCTTGGTCCAGATACTTGTGGTTGATCTGCCAAGTATTCTAAATTGGGAAGGGTTAGTTCTAACATATTTTCCCATGGTGTCGGTTCACTTATGAAGGAATTCAGGTAGGGTCGGTTCCAAGGGTAAGGGTAGGGTACTTGGCACCGACTAAGATTGCATATATTCCATATATAATCCATATATCATAAAATATATAAGATATATACTTTTATATTATATCAACTATTTGACTACTCATTACTCAACTAAGGTCCCTCTTAATCTCTTATTTTCTACCCTTCAAAAACCTGGCCAGTTGGGTAGTTGACCTATCCAACTGCAAAGCTCAAAGCCCATCCCTTGTCACCTATTGCCCCATTCCCAAGGTTGTTATCGCTCATCACCCCCACTCTTAACGTCGATGTCTCTTGTCATCCCCACTTCCATCGCCATCATCGCCCATTGCCCCTACTTCGAGTTGAATAACATCCTCCTCATTTCGACACTCTCAAGCTGCATGCCTCTCCAGTATCCCTTTCAAGCTTTGGCTAGTGCTTCAATTTTAAATCTTTGAATATTCAAAGCTTCACTTTGCGTCTTTGTTGAAGGTGAGCTTGTGCATCTCTACTTTCTCTTCTTTGCTATTTTCCATCTCCGTAATTCAGCATCTCTTGTAATTATTGAATAATTTAGGCTTATTGTCTATCATGCTACTCTTATTTTTGTTTTATTGATATGTAAGTTGCATACCTACATCTGTTCAAGTTGCCTTGGCGTACCCTTGTTGTTGAGATTTGTATTAAATTGTTGTCGGATTTTTAAACTTCAGACTATTGAACTTTAATGTTGATATATTTATTCAAATTACTAGTTTGTTGGATGTTTGGATAGTGGATGTTTAATTAGTCAGTTTATTAAATATTTTTGTTATGTTTATATGCTTATTCAAATTTATGATTTTTCATGTAACAGATTTTTGAGAATTGATTCGAAACCAAAACTAGAATTGATGCACCCTTGAAAGTATAAGGTAAGGTCAGCTTTGTATTGACTCGACCCAAAATAGACTAGGGGTAAAGGTTTTTGTTTGCAATCTTACCATAAATGCATAGGTCATAGATTATAGTATATAAAAGATCGATCAAGAAAGAATTTATGACTTAAAACATTGAATTTAAACATTTACATTAAACATAGAGATAACAAAGTAAAAAGAAAGAAATAAGAAAAGAAGAAGCTTAATCTTAAGAATGTAGAATGAGGAATTAAAAGTTCAGGAATGCGGGTACCTAGGATCTAAGACAGATATTATGTGTTAAAGGAAAACAAACTCTAAATTATTCTTTTACTTTCTCTCGAAACCTACAAGGCGTAATCATAATATATTTTAAACTACATAATCTCATGGCATTAAATTAATTAAGATTTATTAAATTCTATGGTTGTTCATGGGATTTCTCAAGGTCATCATGCTTATTTTCGTAGTTTTAGATTTCTAGGTTTAATATCTTGATTATCATAAATTAGACTTCCATATTTCGGTTCCATTACCTAATATATGGGAATCATTTTTAAAGTGTAAGCCTTCACACTAAATAAGAATTAAATTACAAGATATTAAATTAATATAAAATTTCTTAAATAATTAAATCGCAATATCTACTACATTGGATGCATGCTATATCTTAAACCCAAGATAATGTGTTTAGCCTAACATGGTTATATTAAAAATCAAGTATAAAACAATATTATATCTAATAACCATCATAAACAAGAAAATCAAATCGAAAAAAAGAAAAAAAAGAAAAAGATTATTGATCAAAAGCCTTAATGGTGTCTTGATTGTTCCAAGTAACTCGTGGCCTCATTTTTGGCCTCGTGCTCTCCACTTCTCTTGCTGTCGGACCTTAACCCTAATTTCAGGGATGTTCTAACATCCTCGTAATGTTGCCCATAAGTGTTTATATAAAAGTGAATAGTGCACATGAACGGTAATGTAAACAATATCCATGAAAATTGCACAAACAGTGTGCGTGAATAGTAACTATGTATGAACAGTGATTAAATATGAATAGTAACTTCAAATTAATAATGTATTGCTTTAAACACAATTTTGCTTCAAATATGAGTCTTGAATTTGCAATTTACTTCGGCTTTCATCAAGACTTGTTAATTTGACCTTATTTACACCCAAATTGTACATATTTCTCTTGCTTTTCACAAATTGCACCAGTTGGTGAGTGTTTACACAAAACTAAGCTTAATTAATTAAAAAATGATTCAAACCACATTAAAACTCAAATTCTCGTAGAATTATTGTCCAAAATAAATGGTATAAAATGTCTTAACAATTTTCTAAAATAAGGTAAGGATAGGATCCGCTCTTACCCAAATCTGTTTGACCCAAGTTGCACCCTTATCATGATGTCCTTCTTTGGTAGTGAGGCTTATCTAGTGGTATTGGTAGTAGTTCTTTATGAATGAGGTTGGAATCCTCCAAATGTCAAAGTTCATTTCTACTTATATAAGGAATACATTCCAACAAATTCTATTTGTTGTGGCTAATTTTTTGGATGCATAAAATTTTTATTTGATGGCATTAGATATATTTTAGCTATAGTTAAATATTTATCTACAAATGATTGGTTATTTTTTAGTAGTGGCATTTGGTTAAATATAGCCATTATTTACATCAATGCAACCAAAATAATGTATAATGTAGCCACTGTAATTGAATATTAATATGAGTGGTGAAAACAAGTAAACTTAGGGTGTGTTTGGGAATGAATAAAACTTTGGGTGAAAAGTTTTGAAAAATAAAAGTTGTCAAATAATGTGATATGATAGGGGTAATGATGAAGAGTAAAGAGGATAAAGTTAAAATAGATAGGTTAGTTGTATAGGTAATTGTGTACAAATAATTGAAAAGTAGGGTGGTTTGTGTTGGAAGATGTAAAAAAATAATTAAAAAATAAAAGAGTTGTAGAGATTGAAAAGTTTTAGATTGAAAAGTTTTAGGTGAAAAGTTTTTTGGTTTGCCAAACACCCCCTTAGAAAATAATTATTACAAGCGCACTTCCCAAAGGAGTTGGATACAAACTTAGAAGGCCGCTAACAAGGGTTGTTTTCCAAATAAAAAATGTTAACTATAAAGCAGAAAATAATCTAAGACGTGCATGCCATAAAAAAATAAATAATCTAAGACGTGTGCAAAAAGCGCTTTTCTTTGGATAGGGACCTGCATGAGACTCCACGGTCATTTTCTCCATGCAAAATGTGATGTAGCAGGGATTCCTTTGTGCCTGTCTGAATTTGAAATTTTAAAGGAAGAGCAATTTGTAAAAGTAGAGTCATTAAGTGCGGGCAGGTGTAGGTTATGTTATGCAATGTCATCAGGAGTTTCACTTCTATAAAAGTCATTACCATATAACTTTATTCGTTTTCTTCGTCTTAGATTTTTTATCTATATTATAATGAAAATTTCATTATTTATCTAATGTTATTGTGCATATCAATGATTTAATATTAAATATTAATTTTAAAATTTTGATTTTCAACATTTAAACTATGTAATTTACTATTTTAATAAATGATTATATAAATACTATTACATTTTATTGATTATATGAATGAATTTAAATATTTTCATAATATACACGTAAATATATATTTTAAAGCAAATTTTCGCTATTCATATTTTTTAATTTTCCAGCTAAATAACTGATGTTAAATAAGATTGTTAAAGTTTATTTCGCATCAACCATTATGATGTAGATGGAGTTCGTAAAACCACTTGTCCATTTGAAAATTGTTAGCTTTTACATGGACGACAGAACATTCAAAATATTTTTAAAATCCCAAAAGGCAAATAGCCGCAAGTTAAGTTGACGATAACCAAGAGTCCGTACGGAGGCCGTGAAAGTAATAGACGTGGTGGTCAATTCAGCCGCAAAGGAAAAATTCAGCTTTCCGCCTTTTGACTCGCTTTCTTCTTCCGAAATACAATGGAGCGGTCGCGTAACACGCATGGTCTAATGAAAGAAGTTAACCCTGCTGTGATGTCCTCAGACCGGTCGGAGATTGCCTTATATAAAATGATATGACAAAAGTCGTAATAAATATGATTATCGGTGAGTAGTTGATGGGAAAATTGGTTAGAATATAAGGATAAAAATAGAAAAATATGATAATTTGTTGATTAATGATGGACTTTGAAATATGCATTCTCACCGTTTCTCACCCCATGTTTCCCACATCCATTACCCAAATGGCCCTAGATTGGCTTAAAAATATTATTTCTAAAATTGTTTAATAAGACTATTAATTTCGGTATATATTATTTATAAATTAAAAAATTTTAATCTAAAACTTTTCATTATTTATAATTATTCTATTTTTAATCATTTTTCATACAACTACTTTATTTTCCAATCATTTCTGCACAATTACTCATACAACTAACCAATTTATTTTAACCTTATTATCTATAGTCCTCATTATTACACCCATCATATCATGTGTGTTTGAGAAGTGATAAAACTTTTATACAGATACCTTTCAACTTGGGAAGTGATAAAACTTAGCCACAAAAAACTTTTGATGAAAAATTTTGTGTAAATGTTTTGAAACTGGTAAAAAACGATGTGATATGACAGAAATAATGATGAAAAGTAAAGAGAATAAAGTTAACGTAAATAGGTTAATGGAACAGGCACTTGCGTACAAATGATTGAAAAACATAATAGTTGTATAAGAAAATACAAGAAAATGTTTTAAAATAGGATAGTTATAAAAAGTGAAAAAAATTTTTTTGAAAAGTTTTAATCGAAAAAGTTTTATGCTTTTCCAAACATCCCCCAAATAAAAAACTTTTACATAAAAAATATTTCATTCAAAAGTTTTATCATTTTCCAAATACACTCTAATTTTATTATCTTTGCATACATATATATATTTATTTTATTTTTAAAATATAAGAATATTGGGTCATTTTAAAAGGGTAAAAACAACCACAATACTCCTATGTATAAAAATATATCGTGGTAACTTGCCTAGCCCATAATGGGCAGAAGGCAGGTTCAAGTCCTACATCTATGCAAGTGCATTTTACGGATTCCCCCCACGTGTGGTGTTTTTATAGATTACCTCAATATAAGGGTATTTAAAGAAATTTTTATTTATGTTATGAGGATTATGAATGCGCTTGATTATAATATTAGTTGTCATGTTGTATAAATATCAATAAAAAATATAAAATAAATACATATATATATATATATATTCAAAATTAGTAAAATTTAGTTTGTAGATAATAGATATCTAAATTAATAATTTTATTAAAAAGTTTCAAAAAATTAAAAAAGGGTGTTATGACCATTCGTAGATGATGATTCAGTGTCTATTTTGGGCTTTGATCCTAGTCCTACGTAATGTCGTTAACTCCAAGTTAACATCATTTATTTTGGTTTAACTTCTTGTGTGATATGAAATCTATTTTGTATATTACATTTAGGATCTATCTACTCAAAGGAGAATATAAATGCCAAAAAGTTAATATTTTAATTACTTAACTACCTTATTTTTAATTTTTACTTATATATTCTAATCATTTGCTCATATTTTTCTACAATTACTCTATTTATTCTTATTTTATTTTTTCTTTATCCTTATTATATTCATTTCATTTCCTATTTTCCATTCTCATTCTGATGGTACCAAACACACCATTAAGGTACATGTGCGATTAAATAATCCATAAAAAATATTAAATAAATAAAAAAGTAATGTTATATGATAGGAGATGAATTGAAAATGGAGTGAGAATAGATAAGCCATTAGTTTACAATAATAGGAGAAAATGATTAAAAGTTGTTAGTGCTTGTGCATTTCTTGTAAGTGTGGTGTTCAACTATAGTAAGAAATGAGGAAGAGTTATTAGGGAATTTTTTCAAAAGTGATATGCTATATCAGAGCTCGTATGTAATGAGAAATGGGCAAAGGTTACTTGGGCGTTTCTCCAGAAGTGACATGCCATAACAATGTTCGATTGTGGTGAGAAGTAAGCAAAGGTTCTCATGGCTTTATGAACATGGTTTAGGAAAGAAGGTGGTACCAAAATATAAAGTCTGTTTTATCTCATGGAATATTGGAACTCTTTTAGGAAAAGCATGTAGTAGTAGATGCTATGAAGAGAAAAAAAATTAATATAGCATGCCTTCAAGAGACTAGGTGGAAAGGAAAGAAGGCTAGAGGTTAATAGATTCAAATTATGATATATAAGAAACGATGGTAATAGAAATTGTATAGGGATAGTAATAGAAAATAAAGTTGTAGATGTCAATAGAATAAATGATGAAATTATTTAAATAAAGCATGTATCAAGTATAGAGGTCATAAATGTGATTAATACTTGTGCACAATAGGTAATATTAGATGATAGAATGTGGGTACACATGGAACGATATAGTGAAAATGAGAATGTTAAGGTGGATGAGAAGTAAAATAAGAAAAGATAAAATTAGGAATGAAATAATGTGAGAAAATCTAAAAACAAGGTCAACAAGTGATAAAATGAGGAAAAACAGATTAAGACAACTTGATCATGTTAAATGGAGTCCTGAAATGACATCGATTAAGAGGGTAGACTTTTATAAGTAAAAGGTGATCGAAGAATAAGAGGAAAATAAAAAAAATAGATGAAAGTAATTAAATAAGATTTGAAAATATTATAAATTATTGAAAAGTTGGTCTCAAATCGTCAATAATGCTGAAATTGAATCCACGCAACTGACCCACCCAGGTGGAAAATGACTTATAATCATGATGATTAAAATGCAGGGATAATAACAAAAAATTAGGATAATTAGTCATTAAATGTTAAATCATATTAAAAGATAAGTAGAAAGAAGTGAGAAAATTTTGCCCATGGAAGAATCATTTGTTTAGGTAAGAGGTAGTTTCATCTAAAGGTGTGTTTGAGGAGTGATAAAACTTTTGATGAAAATTTTTTGATGCAAAAATTTTTAAATTGATAAAAATTGTTGTAATATAATAGGGGTAATGATGAGGAATAAAAAGAATAAAATTAGAATAGATAGATTAGTTATACAAGTCGTTGTGTAAAAACGACTATAAAGTTGAGTAGTTATATAGGAAGATGTGAAAAATAATTAAAAATAAGATAATTATGAAAAATGAAAAAATTTTATTGGAAAGTTTTAAGTGAAAAAGTTTTTGGACTTGTTTGGTAATGTAAAAGTTGCAAAAAATGTGGGATGAGGTGGGAAGTCGGAAATATAATATTTTAAAAATTGTGAAATTGATATAAAATTATAGGGGTGAAGATGAAAAAAATAGTGTAGTTAGAGTACAGGAGGCAAGAGAAATAATTGAAAATGATTAAAATATAGGTATAAAAGAGTAAAAATATGGTTACTAATTGAGTTTGAGAATCTATAATCCTATGGATTCCCATCCCACATTTCTCATATATATATATATAACAAACATGCTCTTATGCTTTGCCAAACACCCTTATAGATAACATGTCTTAACTCATCTAAAAAATATAAAAATTGAGTGTAATAAAATTATTTAATGTATTTCAAAACTATGCTTTCAACAAATAATCTATCTAAAACATTATTTTTATGTGGTTAAATGATTTTATAAAGTACTAGTACATTAGCATGTTTATTTAATGTACAAAATTTTCAACTCAAAACTTTTTAAAGTAAACCTTTTCACATCCATAATTATTCTAATTTTAGCAATTCTTTTTATATTTTTTATACAAAAACCCTATATTTTAATCATTTCTATATAACTACCTATACAACTAATCTATCTATTTTAGTTTTATTATTTTTACTCCTAATTATTTTTCCTATCATATCACATTATTTTTTTCTAACTAAAAAATTTTTACATTAAAATTTTTTTTCCAAAAGTTTTATAAACGTCCAAACACACCCTTAATGCATTCGTGATTAGATCTAACATTTTGATAAATTATATATGAATATATATATGCTAATATTATCCACTACACCTTCATTCCATGATAAAAATTAGTGATGTTGAATAATAGGAACAACTAATTTTAAAAATGAAAGGATTTAATAAGATGCTAGTTTTATGTATGCAATAATCATGGAGTAATTTTAGAGGCAATATAGTAATAGGTTGAAAATCATGCCACGAGGGCTGCACTTTAGACAGTTAAATTAGGATGTTAACTTTATTTATGTTAAAATTTTAACAAAAAGGATGATTTGATTATAGTGTTATAGGAATAGGAGAGGCAAGAGAATAATCAAATGAACGTTGGACGATTGCATATCTGGTATAGACCTTTAGTTGGAAAAATTAGTGAATATCGATGAAGTTATATATTTATTTGAATTTGGTTTAAGTAGAAGTCTTGATTGATCGATGAAAATGATGTTTACATTTGTGAGATCTTAATGAAGTCTTTTAGGGTGATTTGGATGTGTGTATGACGACTAAAGTTGATGAATATTAATAAAAATAAACAAACAAGTAGTGCAAATGCAAATACTAGATTTTGGACTTAAAATAGCCACCAGCAACCTTGCACATACTTAAGAAATGTGAGAGCTAGCCCAACATGTCCAAGGGTGTGCTAGGTGAGGGTTCTTTATACAGGAGTTTGAACCCTAACATCGAATTTCTTCTTTCTTCATCTTTTCTTCTCCTACAATCTTATCCTTAAACTCACTTGAAAAGCACTCAAAAAGTATATATAATCATTTTAAATATAATCTTCAACATGAAGTTATCAAGCAACTATCAACATTCTAATTACTTAACTTAATCCGCATGCATTTCCATGATCCAAACCCCATGAATTAGAAACTCAATAATTTTAGACATTAGAAATTCCTAATTCTCCTATCCCATACGCACATCTCCTTCCCATCTCCACTAATGTTGCATAGACAATTAAATGATTAAGAGGTCTTTATTGATTGAAACATCATGCTCAAGCTCATAGGTTCTAGGAAAAAAAGAATATAATCTAAATTGGAACTAGTTCCTTTTACATATGCATTACCCCTATGCTCGTCTTTTTCTTTTTCTTCTTTTTTAAAGCCCGTTGTTACATTTCATTTTTAAACCAATTCATGCTTATTTCTTCTTATCATATTTTAGGATATTTGGGAAAAATATAATAATATTTTTTTAACATTACTTAATTCTTCAAATGCCTTAATTCCATTTATCTTTTTGGCTCATAAAAATTCAAAGATGGTTCACATCAAATAAGAGATATCAAAGTATAGAAAAAAATAACCTTAAGCTTAAAGTTGGGAATAACAAATAATTCACAAAAATATAGCTCAGAATCTAAATCAAAGAATCGCATCTATCATGTCTGTTCTCATGTATGTATTATGATTTCCCCTTGATAAGTTCAAGAGATATGTTATAGGATAGGTGGAAAGCAAAATTCCTTTTCATGCATGAAGATGTCATTCATTAGTCTAGGACAGAAGTATGGATTAGTTTGACATATATATGTACAATCATCAACTTAACACACCCTACAAAGCATCATTATCATTTTTTTATTCCTAAAATTGGCAATTTTTTTTTTGAAAAATTTACCTATTTTTCATTACTTGATAAACTTTGACTCCTAATTATGGTTGGCTTCAAGGGGCCAAGTCATTTTTGGAGCGATGACCTTGTATAGTGTAGTTTGAGGATTATCTTGAGCTCTTCCGATTGATGCTTGCCCATGCACGAGACAAATATTTGAACGGGGGGGAGGGATTAAGGGAATGAAGCTGCTAATGGTTAGGACACCCATCTTTGGAGATAAAGAAGGACATAAGCTTTTTGTACGTTGTATTGTTAAGGTCATATCTAGTACTCAGAATTTGCCTCAATTTAGTATTGATCTCACGGCCTGCACTGAAATGATGTTTTACCCTTAGATGTCCAGTCAATTGCTACACCTCAACCCATTTTGGGAAGAATTAATTACCATCTGGGGAGGTCCGTTTGATATTCCAAAGCTACTAACGATAGAAAATCTCTTAACCAGCCCATCAAATAAGTGAAATATTCATTAAATTGTGAAACCTTAAGGGCAGCAACTTTATGGACTTGAAGGGTATAGTGGGCGAGAAAGAGTTTTTATTACTTCTTGGCCTACCACCTTTCTTTTTTGATGGTTGAGCTTCTTCTTAAATGGAAGCCAAGGCCGTTCCCTTGTTCAAAAGCAGTCAATAACTTGAATTTATTTTAGCTGCTGGCATCAATAAAAGAGAGTAACCAATAGAAAGCATAATAATTCTTTCATTTCAACTAGAAGAAGATTCAAAATGAAAAAGTTTATAACTAAGAGAATAGCTATCGAGCGGTACTAGGTGCTACGCATGTCGACCTATGTAATGTTGTAGCTAACGTGTTAAGTATCCCGCCTAGTGGATACATTCGTAAGAACGAAACTCAAAGGCACCAGTGGAACATGTGGTTTAGTTGATGCAAAGGAAAGAACGTTACCAGGGCTTGACATGCCGTAAATTCTCTTGAAAGATAGGGGTGTCTTCGGGAACACAGACATAGGTGCTGCATGTGTTCGAGAATAGGCAATTCGATTTAACTAGGAAGTTATAAGGTTAAATGATTATTTTATTTCTACTTGATAAATATCAATGATCTGAATTGTTTAACCCCAAAGGGCGTTGCTTTTGAAGCTTTGATGTACCTCACTTCTTTTATGGTGTGAAGTAGTGTCAAACCAAATACTTAACAAGCGGGATCGAATCAATAAAAAAAGAAACTTTAAGGGCGTTCGAATTGATAAAAAAGGAGCATGAGTACTTCAACTTGAATTCTAGATTCTTGAATTATAAGGTCTTCTCTTTGCATTGAATTAAACCACGTGCCTCCATCACTTATGTAGCCCCCCCTCAATTCTCTGAGTTTCATTCTTGAAAAAATACTCCCCAAGCGAGATGCTTAACGCGTTAGCTAGATAACTACATGGGTTGATAAGGGTACTGGCGAAATGGAGCCATGTCATGTCCTGGAGAAGAAGCAATGATGATATCTAAAAAATAAGCATCCGCTAAGGGCTTAATGGATTTATTAAAAAAATATAAAGCCAAAGCCTCAACTGACTGTTGGTGAGGAGGTGCCCCCAACCTCAGAAGTTCTAAGATCACCAAAGCCTGAGCCTGAGCCTTTTATTTTGGTATTGGACCCTCCATTAATTAGTGGTGAAACAAATAACATTGTACATCTTAAAAAGACCTAGGAAGACATGATCCCATGTGGATACTTCACATGCCCTCCCTCTTTTAGGTTCCTCACAAGGAAAACGAAAATAAAGATTTGTAGCTCTAGATCTGTGTAGAACAAGGGCGAACACTCATCATTAACAACATGACCACTGGGTTATCTAATCCTGTTCACTGCCTATGCTTTTGCACCCCAGTATTAATAGGGACCTAGACATTTGTTGGTATTTATCTAGATTTTCTTCTCTCACTGTTAATTAACAACATAAAACTATTTTATTGAATGCTTTTATAAATAGTTTTCATCAATAAGACGTCAAATAATTCTACAACAACATAAGATGAGTTTGAATCGGGCTCTTTTTGGAGTTCTCTATGATCCATTGTTCTTTAATTCAAGCAAATTTTATTCAATTTAGCACGATATCTATCCTAGATTTGCAAAAGATTTAGTCTGATGTCAAATTTTAACACGTAAGTGTGTTAATGTAATTTAATTAAAATTCAATCTAATGCATTCGGTTTTACTTAAAATCACAATGCAATGCCTTGACACTCCTACACTTAGATTTGACACTATCCTCAATATCTAAGACAAGTCATTAGCTCCCTTACTAAATATCCGTCAAATAAGAATTAAGCAAGTGTTTTAAATAGCGTAAGTTGTCAACTTTCTTGTTAAAGTGTTAAGAATTTGAATTGCATTCTTTTTTAAGATAATCTCTAGAAAACAACCACAAAGACTCCACATCAATCAGTATTAAAATTCTAAAGAAACCAAACCAAAGCAATAGACCAAATAATACTTTCCTAAAATAAATATTAGGTTGCTTCCCAAAAGCACTTAATTTATAGTCCTTAGCTTGACTGTAGTTTAATCTATATGAATCAGTCAACTTTAGCTTTTGCATTGATTTGTTTCTTTTACTTACCTCCAAATTTGCTTTCACCTTTCATTTTTTGCTTGTGACTTTTTCTTGTCAATAAACCAAATTTATTTTTAAAAGCCGAATAAGAAGGAGAAAATTTATTACCATCATGTAATCATTGTTCTCCCATTTTACGAATTTCAACTTTTGTAGTGATTTTATTTTTTTACTTTTAGTGTTTGCAATAATTGCAGCAATTTCTGAGTAAAGTCTCTTTAGTTAATGCCCCGTCAATCATATCAATTAGTAAACATGAGTTATCAAAAGAGAGATGTTTTATGGCTACAAATAGGTTGAACTCAACATTTTCTTCTTTAACCATCAAAGAAAGCTGTTCATTTTTTATGTCAATGATGACTCTAGTTGTGGCCAAGAATGACTTGCCAAATATAATTGGGATCTGATGGTCTTCCTCCATGTCAAGCACAACGAAATCAACTGAGATAAAGAGCTTCTTGACCTTCAGTGATACTCTATTGATGATGCCCAGAGGATATTTGATTGAGTGACACACAAGTTTTAATGACATTGATATAGGTTTCAGATCTCTCATATTCAGCCTCTCACAAGTAGGATTATGTTTAACAACTTTACATTGTTGGACATTCGATTCTTGCATTTTTGATATTTGATATGCCTACTTGATCTTGATATTTGACATATGACCTGTGATGAGTTATATTTATTTGAGGGCAAGTAAAGATTTAAGTATAGGGCATTTAAGAAGGATCAAGCTCACGCTCACCCCGAGATCGCATAGCGCCTTGTTAGTTTACGTGTTGTCCAAAGCACAAGGTATAAAGAAACTCTTTGAATTCTTAAGTTTCTATAGAATCTTTTCTGTAAGATAGTGTCACACTCCGTAGTGAGTGCCATTGTCTCGTATTTCTTAAGTCTGCATTTATTTGATAACATATCCTTTAAGAATTTGGCGTATATTAGCATTTAAGAATGCATATCAATGGGAGGGACATTGATAAGCAAGTTCTTTAAGGTGAAAAAGAATTTTTCAAATTGCTTCTGTAGTTTGGCCTATCTCTATCTTTAAGGGAAGGGCAAAGGAGACTAATTATGGTGGAGGTTTGACATATAGCATATCCACCTTAGGTGCTGATTCTTATTTAGATTCCTCACTTTCCTTTTGTTCTTAGGTGGGTCTGTTGTCAATTTTTTTTTCTCCTCAAATCGGCTCAAGTTGTTTCCCACTTTGAAGAGTAATTGCTTGCACCTTTTCTCTTAGATTGATTTCTAATTAGCTTGGAAGCTTGCTGTGATTTCTTTATGAGGAATTAGATGCTTGTTGATCAATTTAGTATTTAAGTATCTTAGTATAAGCTTATAATCGCTTAAAGTTTATTGCCAACCACTCAATTCTTCGCCCTTTTGTTTCAAATTTTTATGTCATCAAATCTTCAGTTTTCTTATGTGATAAGACGGGGCTTTCTAAGAGGGGCTTCAATGTTTGATTTTCGTAATGGTGCAATCAAAACAAGATAATTTTGAAAATAGAAGGGGGCTCTGGTTTCTTTACTAGAAGCGAGGTGGTCTATTTATCTGAGCAAACTTTTGAGATGTTGGCTATTGGTTAGACCATGAAAATTTTAAATGGTTTCATCATTCAAGGTTGTAGAAATTTGAGTACAAGTTTCCATGTGAGCTAGAGTTACAGAAATTTTTTACCACATTCATTGCTTAGTTGAAGTCTTCTAAACATAAAAATTGTACACTATAGTATTGTGAGAAGTGCCACAAATCTCACACGGGATGTGATTTGTAAGCCTACAACATTGTGATTTTTTGGGTCTTTGTTCTAGCCATAATTGGTCAACTCTATGTGTTAGCAAATTGATGGCTTTAGTATCATATGCTCCTCCCAATCATGAAAAATTGCAAATATTACCATATTGGAAGTTATGTAGGGCCCGATAATCCAACATTTCAAGGGCTTCGCTATTAGTTAGCTTCATGAAGTGTCCACACACTGTAGAATTGACTTGGCTTCATGTGGATTGGTTGAGGCCATTATAAAAGTTCTCAATTTATCCCCTATGGAATTCCATGATAGAGGCATTAGCAATGTAGACCTTTTATCAACTCCCAAGCCTTATAGAGAGATTAAACATCTTGCTGCAGATAATTGTTTAATTCATTCTTTACCTTATCAATTTTGGATGGTGGAAAATATCTTTCCAAAAAGGTAGTGGACAATTCATCGTAAGAAGTGAAGGATTCCGATGGTAAGGAAATGAACCATTCACTAGCTTTGTCTTGAAGAGAGAATGGAAAATGCTAAAGTCCAATTGCCTCTCTTGACATGCCTTTCACTTTGATAATGTTGTAAAGTTGTAGAAATTTAGCAAGTGCACATTCGAGTTTTCAGAAAATTGGGTTTGTTAAATAATTTGAATAAATCCTGATTCAAGTATGAAGTTCCTTGCATCAATATTAAGCTCAATGATGTGTGTCCAAAAACCTTGAGGATTTGGATAGTTTCGGTTGCTCAACATCAACCTCCCTAGCGAGTTATTAATCTTAGCAAGTTATTAATCTCTATTTGATCTTTTGCATGGTCCTATTGTTGTTATTGATTGTCTTAGTCTACCTTAGATTATTATAGGTATTTTCAAACTTTCCTCCTAAAATTTTACTCAATCTTAAGATCTATAGAAAAAAGTTTTTAGCTACTTGTTGAATAAAACTTCGAGTATGAGGGGTGCATCACTATTAATAAATTAATTATGAAATAATGCACAACAAACAAATTTAGAAAAAGAAGAATTAAAGTAAAAGAGTTAAAAGAAAGAAAGTATCTAAGTATAAAGTCTTTAGTAATACTGAATTCTCCAACAATGGTGCCAAAATACTTATTCTTGTTTATTTAAAAGTGCACGGGTTGTGGACTGTAGTATTTAAAAGATTAATCCCATAGATAATTTAGAACTTTCGATTTTGCTAATTTAAACATGTTGTGCAGAATTCAATGAGAAAATTAAAAGAGAAAGAAAGTGGCAAATCTTAAAAATGTTGAACGAGGATTAAAAACCAAAAGATGAGAATATCCAGAATCTAGGATTTCATATGTAATATTCTGCGTAGAATAACTGGTTCTCTTGTTTAATCTAGATAAGTTAAGTTAAAGGAGTACAAATTGTAATTTTAACTTGCATCCTCTCTTGAGGCAGGCAAGACATTTTCTAAACTTCTTAATAAACTATTCTTGTAAGATTAAGCAAATTAAAATTTACAAAGTTCCATGGTAGTTTTTAAACTTCCACAAGGTCATCACGTATGTTCTTATAGTCTATATTCTGGGTTTAATATCTTGATTATCGTATATTAAATTTTTTCTTATCGTTTCTTTTACATAATATACAAAATCATGTCATAGTGCAAGCCTATACACAAAACAAACATAAGATCACAAGATATTAAATTAACATAAATTGTCCTTCATAAATAATCAAAACTATGTCATCCTTGCATTGTTCGTACGCTATATCCTATACCCTAGTTTATGAGTTTACTGTGAATATGTTCTCAATGAAATCATTCAATGAAATAATATTGTGAACAATATCCATCAACAACACGATAATTAAATTAAAAGAAAGAAGAAAAAGAAAAGCTTATTGATCAAAGTTATTGAATGATGTATTAAATCACTCCTAGCAAAGTGCCTTCTCACTTTTCTCCTTGGCTCTTTCTTCCTCTCAACCCTATGTCTCAATCCGAGCTAAAAACACGTTCGAAATATGTTCTAGTTTGAGTTTAGAAGTGTGCATATTGAGCTCTCTTAAAATTATGCAAAACTAACATAGAACGAGTTGTGTAAGCCGGTGCTAGGGATGAGCATGACCTTAGTTGTGTTTCCCCCAAGATGACATTGCCTAGGCCTTGTTCTTCCCTGATTCATGAGATTTCGCTTTGAATTTTTATCAATTTGCTACTTAACACATCCCAGGTTTGTTGGTACTTCTTTAGGTTTTGATCACTGATTTAACTCCTTTTTAGTTCTCTAATTCATGCAATTAAGTGCATCTTGATTTTCAAACTTTGATTCTTTACGATTCACTTGTATTTAACATCGAATAACCTGAATTCATGCACATTGGTCAAATACGAGTATCTTGCACTAAACAAAGTGAATTTTATCATTCAAACTCACAAAGTCATATTTAACCCAATAATTTAATCATTAAATCCCTATTGGAAGCTATTATCAAGAGAATCTTCCTAGAGGAGAGTGTGGATCGCATAGAAAAATCATCCTATTCTTTTAAAGAAACTTCTTGTAATCTCATAACTTTGAACAATAAATTTTCTTTTTTATAAAATTATTAATCTAAATGTATTTAATCTATGAACTAAGTTTTATCGTTATGAAGATGTGTATATATTTTTATTTTTAAAAATAATGTTTCAATGTTATTTTTAATTTTTAAATTTTTTTATAAAACTTTTAATCAAGGTATATTTATTTTATAAACCAAGTTTTACCATTTTTAGAGATATATATGTCTTATTTTATTTTTAAAAGTAAAAGTATTTGATTCATTTAAAAATGACTGAAATCCTCCTATTTTTAAAAATAAAAGATATAAAAATACTTTTCCAAATTTGGTAAAACTTAATATTTAAGTTAAATATATCTAGGTTAATAGTTTTATAAAAAAAATAACATAAGGTGCGTGGTTGGGAAGTACATGACTAACGCAAGTTGTGCGATCAACACAACGTGCATGGCCCATAGGGGACATGACTAACATAGGTATATGGCCAATGAGAACAGAACTAATATAATTTATGTACTTAACAAAACTTGCATGGCGTGCAAGAGAACATGACTAATATAAGGTACATGACCAAGGAGGACATGGCTAATATTCATGATTTTGCATGGACCGTGAAGGACATGACTAACACAAGGTGCATACCCAATGAGGACGTGTACTAATACAAGTTATGTGATTAGCACAACTTACACAATCGTAAAGAACATGATTGACATATAAGTTTATGCTTAGTTTGTTGACTAGTAATGATTCAGTTTGGGATTAATGAAGGGCATCTCGGCTATACTAATAACACATAATTTTATTAGTTCTCAACCAAGTGTAACCTAAGTGGCAATATTACTAGTTATTGATTTTATTGATTTTGGGCTAGGTTTAATTGAATGCTTTAGGTGGATTTATTGAGGAAAACAGACTTAACTAAGTCAAAAGAGTTGAATGGGTTTTACTGAGTTGGCTGTGCTTGATCTAGATTTTGTTAAAAAGCTCAATCCAATGTAGACCAACTGAAAAGTTTTGATTGGAATAACCACCTAGTTTCCAAGCGTGAGTCATATAGGTTTATGTGTTTATAGATTAAGATAGATCTAATATATTCTTAATCCCAACTTAGTGATAGAGCTTATCATAATCACTTGTTACTAGGCTGTTTTACCTTTGTTTGGATTACATATGTCATTACTAATTAGCGGGTTTCATGGATTATGTGGATCTATAAGGTCAAAATGTTAGCAAAAAGTTTGTCATGACAATCCTTGCTTAAATAAGTATATAATCTAACATGTAGATCTACTATGATTTAATTGCTTATATCATGAAGACTAGATAGTAGTTGTCAACTCTAATCTAGCAACATGATGACCTGGCTCAAGTAGTATACTTGCTTATTTAGCCTACAAAAAGAGTTTAGGTAAATAGTGGCAACTTAAGTTGGGCAACATGATGGATTAAGTTAAACAGCATAATGACTAGAGTCATCCTAGGTTGAGACTCAAGTTGGTCAATGTTATAGCTTAAGTTTGATAGCATAATAGCTTGGGTTGAATAGCACGATGGATTTATTTGGATAACACAAGGGCTTATGTTAGGCGAAATGGTAGCTCAAGTTGGGATATTAAAAGAAAAGTGGAGAGGATGATCTGCATAAGATAAAGAGAGAAACCTTAATCCTACACTTTAGATCATCTACCTCATGGTGTAACCCATTTGAAGATCTTCCATGTAGGGATTAAACACTTTCTTTGTACCATAAAAGTTAAAGAGTGGGGCTAACAATACTCCGATAGAGCACCTAGGCTAAGAAAAATCTTTAAAAAGTAGGGTGGAGGAAAGGAGCTATAGGAAACCTTATCTTATTGTGAAAGCCCCACACCCATATTGATAGGAGTAAATAGGTATCATGACTAAATGCAAAAAGCCACTATACCAAGGTTGATGACATTTCATATTTCTCATTAATGTGGGGCCTTCTTTGATGATCTTGACCAATCCAAACCTTTGATTGTCTTTGTGGGAGTCTATGCTTGATCATGGCTCTTTTAAGCACATTTAAGAATAAAAAAAAAATCACTAAAACTAAAACATTGAGCTAATGGTGAGTTATATGCACCCTCTTTGAGTGCCATTGTCCATAATGGCCTACTCTAATATTGTGCTTTATCAACACTAGGTCAATGGTAGCCCTTTTTCATTCTTGGATGTCTCCACTCTTCCAAGCTCACACTCCTTGTGACTTGGGTTTCACTATTATATTTCACAAATACAATTAGAGCCACTGCTCTCTTCTAGATTCCAGCTCTAGGGGGCATCGACAAATCACAGCACAAGTAGGTGATGAGTTCCACTCCAATCACACACTACTTTGCTTACACTTGATCTTAGTTCCTCAAACTAAATTAAGTTCAATACAATCAATAAGAAAAATAACAAAAGAATCTACACGTTACAATTGTGTAGAAGCAGTTTGGTGCAGAGAAGAACTTATTTTGTTGGCTTTGAAGAATTAGCAGTTGAGCTCTTGCAGTTTGAAGCAAAGTTCTTCTTCTTAGAATTAGCTTAATCACTTAATGCTCTTGAAGATGGGAATTATGCACACTTAATGATTTTCAGCTACTTCTCTCGTTCACATTGAATGCCTTTTATAATTGTAGAGGGAATCCAAACGTTTGAAGGTAGGTGGCGCGCATTTAATGCGCCAATGTTTGAATATTTTCCGACCGTTGCGACCCAAGTCTCAAGTGGAGTCGACTTTAGGTGCGACTTCGCCCAAGTCGTAGATGGAGTTGACTTCGGGTGCGACTTCACCAATTCGCAGCATCTTCAAGTTCTAGACTGGGTCGACTTGGTCTTCGATTTGACCCAAGTCGCAGGTGGAGTCGACTTCGGGTGTGACTTCACCTCGGTAGTTAACTTGACGAACTTGAAAAACTTTGGGATGTTTTTGTTTTGCTTAAGTTTCTTCATGCCTTTTGTCCTTCTGCATTTTTCATTTCTCTTTGAACTAATGTGTCTTCATTTTAGCTTGTTTTCT
>JAXCLR010000092.1:43915020-43938572 GCA_035584095.1 Annona squamosa
TTACACAACTAAACGCAAAACTATATCTTTTTGAATTAAAAGAGTTTAGATGGTCTTTAAAAGCATCTTAAGAGTCTGAAATATTGATCAAATTAAAATTACACAACTAAACGCAAAACTATATCTTTTTGAATTAAAAGAGTTTAGATGGTCTTTAAAAGCATCTTAAGAGTCTTAAATATTGATCAAATTAAAATTACACAACTAAACGCAAAACTATATCTTTTTTAATTAAAAGAGTTTAGATGGTCTTTAAAAGCATCTTAAGAGTCTTCATTATTAATTAATATCTAAGAAATGAAAGTTAGCTTTAGTTACCACTAGTTAGCTTTGGTTAACTTTAATTAACTTTAGTTAGCGTCAATTAGCTTTGTTAAAATTTTAACTAAGGTCTAAATTCTTTGAATTGAAATGATTTTAAATGGATGTAAGAATCATATTAATAGTGTTAAATTATAATTCGCATGTAAGAAAGCAGTTGACTTTGATTAGCTTTAGTGAGCTTTATTAAATCTTTTAATTAAAGTCTAAATTACATTTTCCATTCAAATAATCTTAAATAGGCACAGAAGCATATTAATGGTATTAAATAATAATTAGCATGTACAAAAAAGAGAGTTAGTCTTGATTAGCTTCGGTTAGCATGGGTTAGCTTTGGTCAGCATTGGTTAGCTTTGATTAGCTTTGTTAAATCTTTTAACTTAGGTTTAAATTATATTTTTGGATTTAAATGATCTTTAATGAATCTTAGAAGCATATTAACGGTAGTAAATAACAATTACTATGCAAAAATGAAAAACGACTTTGATTAGTTTCGGCTAGTTTTGGTTGGCTTCAATTAACTTTAGTTAGCTTTGATTCGCTTCAATTAGCTTTGTTTAGCTTTTAAATAATAAAAGATTAATAAAATTTTCTAAATTAGAAAAGTTTAAGAAAACTTTGTTATATGTGGGAGTACCCTCTTCATGTGCGCTTCAATTATACTAAAAAATTTTTAATATATAAAATATTATTTAAACTATATAAATCGAATACAATCGTACTTTTTTTCTCTATAATATTGTATAAAAACTTTAGTATACCAAAAAATACCACTGTAAGCTTTCATAGATGATTTGTCAATTGTATGGAATAAAATAGAATTTTATGTGCTTTTAAAATATATCTTAAAAAATTTACAAACATACTCATATTTTGATTCAAATATACTCACAATGTAAAAGAACTACAGTACCTCTACTTTCTTTTTCTTTTTTGTCAAAACGTAGAAGGGCTTTGATTCCATTGGCCCCCTCTAGAATTTGGGTTTCCTGCAAAAATCAATAGGTTGAGAAAGAGGTGAGAATTAAATCATTAATGCATCATTGAACACATGGGCAAGATCTTGGAATTTGTCCAAATTTGACATTAATGATGCGCATGGCATGATATTCACCCTTCCACGGCCCCTTGCACGCCAGTTCAATACAATTAAATAACCAATGACATAAGAACCCGCTTAATATTAATTAACTCGTCTTAATTTTCAAGACAGCATGAAGTGAATCGTCATCGATGCCCATATATCAACGCCCAAAATCAATTATGGTCAATTGGGTTATAATAACGTGTTGACAGAGGCAAACCACATTTCCACGTCGTAAGTTTTAATCTTCCATTTGGCAGGTTGTGTTTTCTCATTTTGCTGTCTTGGACCAGCTATTTTCCACAGTGATGACCTGTTTCGAGGTGAACGTCCGAGATTTTTTAACAAGTTTGCATCGAATGTTAGGAATTGATTTAGAACAATGTTTGAATGTTGTCCGAATGTAAATTTTAATGATCCCACGTGCAAAACTTATGTTTTAATTTTTTTGAAATTATTTAATACAATTATTAATTTAGATGTATTTAATCTATTAATTAAGTTTTACCATTTATAAAAATGTGTATACATATTTGATCTTTAAAAGGGATATTTTAGTTATTTAAAAAGATCGAAATGTCCTTATTTTAAAAATAAAAAAAATATAAACTCCTCTTCCAAAAAATGGTTAAAATGACTTATACCTAGTTTAAAATTTTTCTTTAAAAAAAAACTTTTCCAGATGTATTGAAATTTTAACACATCAAGGTGCATTGAAATGTTACTTATTAATTTAAGATGTATGATGATACTTCTATGAAACCCTCTTTATTTTTAATATTTAGGTGGTTGATAAAAAAACTCCTGCATTTATTGTATTTAACATTATTCATATTATCATGTAAACCTTTACATTTATCTAATATTATTGTAGATTGGTCTATCTACTAAGTATAAAATTAATGTTATAAAAGAATTTTATAATGAATATCAATTTTAAATAGTATTTTCAATATTTAAATTATCTAAAATATCACTAATATGTGGATAAATGATTCTATAAAGTATTATTATATTATAATAATTATGTGAATAAAGCTTAACATTTTTCTTAATTTACATATAAATGTACCTATTTTTGAGCAAATGTGACCTTTGCACATGTGAGATTTGGCTAAAACTTAGTGTTCTAGTTGAACAAATGATGTTAGATATAATGAATAAATTAGATTTTTTATATATCATCAACCCTTCAAAAATAAAAGAAATTTCACAAATACCTTCTATGAAATCCGGTTTAATAGAAGTATCCTGAAATATATATAGCTCATGCTCTAATGCATCCAGATGTATTGAACCTAGGTCTAAAACTTATTTTTAATTTTTTAATAAAATTATTAATCTAAGTGTATTTAGCTTATGTATTAAGTCTTACCATTTTTGAAGACATGTATGCATATATTTTATTTTTAAAAATATGATAATTTTGCACCTAGATGCATTAAAATTTCAACATCTAGATGCATTGAAACATTTTTCTGTATATAAAGAGTTTTGATTATGTACATTTACACTATCGTAAGTTACAAGATATTTGGCTAAAAATGGGCCTCATATACTTTTTTGGTATATCGATTTTCATTCAAATTAGATATTTACTGACCTTATCTGAAAATGACATAAAATCAAATTAATATAATAATTTGATGTAAATAATAAATTTGAAGTTGTTTTTCAATATGTAACTATCTAACACGTAATTTAAACATGGATAAATAATTGTGTAAAATATTAATACATTTAAGTGAATATATGACCCATTTTGAGCCAAATATACTTGCTGAAAAAATAACTTTAAAATTGTTATTTTGCATTAAATTATTTTATCATGTTAATTTTATATCTTTTTAAATGAGTCCCGTACACATTTTTAGTTTGGATGAAAATTAGTTTACTAATAAAAATTATAAATATAATGAGTGGAATAAATTATAATTTTATGGACATATGAGGCCCATCTGCTGCACTGGTTCAAAGTTCTAAATATAACACATACAAATTTAAAATCAATACATTTGTAATGTCTTTTTTACTTCTTCCATTTTATGTAGTCCTATATATAATATTTATATACCAAAATTTGCTAATTTTGAATTTTTATATTTTTATAATTTCAAAAATCTTATGAAGTAAAAACTACATTTTTAATACAAAAAATAATATGTATAAAAATCCAAAATGAAAAATTCTAGTACATAAACTAAATATACGAGAGACCAAATAAAAATAAAAAAGAAAGAAAAAAATTAAAAGAAGGCTCGAATTGCTTATATATATGTGTGTATATATATACACACACAATTCTTACCTTAGAACGTCCGTATTTTAAAATGTATATTTTTAATATAAAATTAAATTTTAGAGAAATCATGATGAACATATTTAATAAACGTACAGCGAAGCGAAATAGGTTTTTAAGTAGAGTGACACAGTTAAACAGGTATTATTGAAATAAAAAAGCTCAAAATCGAAGCTTACCATTGTATATTATACCCTGCTTACTTATAAAAGATCTATCCTACCCTACTCATTGGTTGATATGGTTTATTACAAATTCTGGTTGTTAATTACTTTAATACTCCATAATCTTTAATTAAATTGGTGCTTAGTTCACCCTTGCCCACTTTATTAGGTGTCTAATGCTGGAACAACAAACTTTGAGTAGTTATCCATTAGTGACATAAAAGTTTTACTCTCTACAACTATCTTATCTTTTAACTATTTTTTTTATATCTTCATATATATAATTATCTTATTTTTAATTATTTCTATACAATTACTCATATAACTTATCTATTTTAACTTTATTTTCTTCACTTTCTATTATCATCCTTATCATATTATATTACATTATTTTCTTTATTTCAAAAACTTTTATATCAAAAACTTTTTTGGCAAAAATTTTATCACTTCTCGAATATACCCCAAAGCTCTAATATTTTAACTCAAAACCAAATTCATGCCAATAATTTGTTTGATGCTCACCTTTTAAATGTAGCATATATCCCAAGGTATAACTATCAATTCGTATAGTTTTGGGAAGATCCTCAATTAGTTCTCGCTCATTATTATTTGTAGGCCGGAATTCTCCTATTTCCCAAATTTGACCGCAACTTTGTGTAGTTGGTCTACTTCATTTACTCACAGCTAGACAAAAAGAGGACGATAAAGTAAAACATGCGTGTGTAAGCCCAAATAAGCCGTTTAAAATTTTGTATATATCTCACCAAATTAAGAGTGTCGACTCAGTCCAAGTTTCATCCATCAATCATTAATTTCATTAATTTCTATTTCAGAAAATTAATATATCATAGTGGACACGTTTGTATTCTATCAAAAAGTGCAGAAAAAGCGCCAACATGGCATCTGAATGTTCGTGATTAATTTATTACATGTTAGAAAATTATTTAATTTTTATTCATTTTATTGCTTGCTGATATAACCCAAACTGGTTAAGCTTAAACATCTGATTCATAATTTAACTGATTTATATTCGAAATAAATTTAAAAGTAGTGTCAATTTTAAAAATAATTTACTTCATATATGTTCAAAATATTTTATCTTAATTATTGCCTACCAATACGAATGTTAAACGGTCAAATCAGTTACATAAGCATATATCCGATTCATAGTTCAACTCAACAAATCGGGTCAATATATATTTAAAATAAAATTTTACAATAATATAAACTTTATTTTAGGGCTTTTCGCTCATTATGTTTTGACTATGTTTTCAAAATTTCAAATATGCCCACTACATTTGTATTTAATCTCAAAAATTTTCATTCCATAAAAATCATTAGTTAAATTTTTAAAATTTTCCAAAATATCCTTGTTATAAAATAATAAATGATGAAATCAAATAGAAGAAAATGAAATTATGATTATTCAAATTTAAAATTCATATGCAATTAGAACAGCAGTGGGTTATGACCTTCAATTTTTCAAATCTCGTCATAAATTTAAAGTGCGTATTGATAATTTCACATATTAACTAACAACATTAACTCACTGAATGATCATTTTTGGGATTAAAGTCGCACTTAATGGATATATTTGGAAAAGCCCTTTATTTAAACCCATAAAAATACATCCCAACCTAAATAAATAAATCGATTACTAATAAATTGTGTTACCATAATATAATTGTATATATTAACATTCTTACAAATATTCAATTGGAAAGCCACCAGGACCATAACCCTGTTTTGGGGAGGTTAGGTATTTAATTCCTGTAGAAATATTTTGTGGAATTTTTACTTCTCTACTTTTGTAAGAGTTTAATTGATGAGAATTTGTTCTCTCTTAGAAATGTGAGAATGTCTTAGAGCTCAAATATAATACAAATTAAGATAATCGTAAATATATACATAAAAAATTTCAATTGAAAAAAATTCTGACACAGCTTGTATCATACATCGAAACCTCTACTAAACGACCTCCATTATACTCTTAAAAAAAAAAAAAAAGAAGACCTCGAGTATAACATTCTTTGTTATTGACACAATTAATTAGACTTATTCCATTTCCTGGATGGCCAAAATTTTTTCCATCCATCACAAACCAACCCTCGATTAGACAGCATGGATGGACTAATAATATCGTATCATATTCCCATGTTGTCTGTCTCACCATCACCGAAAGCCCTGAAATAGAATTAAACGGTCCAATCCAATCCGTGCCGTGCTACTCACGAATTTCACGTCCACCCAAGAGAGCTCAGAAGATAGCAACATTCAACCGCAAATATATGTATTTTAATCCACAAATTCCTTTCTTTAATAAAAAAAAAAAAAAAAAAAACTTAAGCACCATTCATGTGGTTGGTAGAACATATATGCATACATTCGTAAGTACACAGCAAGTGTTGTACAGTTCATGCCCCGGCCGGGATAATGAAACATCTGCCGTTTTTTTTTTTTTTTTTTCAAATATGAAAATATTAAAAATAAGTAAAATTATATTGAAGAAAGATCTAATAGAAGCATTTTCATTTATACATATGGGAAAATCATTCGGTGCATGCAACTGCACCAAACATTTTATGCATGTGAGGCCCACTCGATCATAAATAGTAGATTTTGTCTACTGACTTTATTTAAAATTATTCAATTTATTAGCATATTAATTATCATCCAAATAAAACATATGTAAGAGCCTCATTTTAAAATAATATAAAATCAACATAATAAAACAAATATAATATTTAAAGTGATATTTTTAACCTATAAACTGTTTAAAATATTTTTTTATATGAATAGATAATTATATAATATATTATTATATTTTAATGTGCATAGAGCCAATTTTGCAGCATACGGTGCAGTCGGTCTAGGTGGGATGAGATCTATTGAAGCAATGATTTGAAATTAGGGTATGGTTGACCACCCACTTGATGAGCAGATAAGATAGATGCTACGTACACATCAGATATACCAGTTAGTGTGCATGATATTCATGCACCGGCCTGCCTCGTCAATGGGTTGAAATCATATACATGAGGTGCGTGGCCTCGATGGAGTGAAAGACATAAAGTGGCATGTGGGCCTTCTCTCCATAACAACTTTTTAGGCGACATATGGACAGATCATTTAATGGATCGTATGCATATGGACATGCAAAATGTAATCATGACTATCAATTACCAATGTATCCCCACAATCATGGTCCAAAATAAAATTGTTTCATTTACACATGGAAAGAAAGAAAGAGAAATCTACTCATCTCAAAAGTGTGCAGGGTCGGGTTGATCATACTCCCCTGTCTCCGCTGCTAATCTAGTGCCTAACCGAGATATATTGGCTTACCGAACTGTATATGAGTCATATATAATTAGGCTGCCGAGTTGTTCCTGAGTTTTTGTTGAAGAATAGTGTTTTAATGCATTCGGAGCACAAAATTCATTTTTTAATTTTTTTATAAGATTGTTTATCTAAATTTTACTATTTTTGGAAATATATATTTTATTTTTCATTTTTAAAAGTAGAGAAGTTTTAGTCGTTTCTAAAAAAATAAAATACTCCTATATTTAAAAATAAAAAATATATACACCTAAAATGGTGAAACTTAATATGTAAGTTAAGTACACTTAAATTAACGAATTTATGAAAATTTCAGAAAAGTTTAAAAATGACTATTGCACACGAGTGTATTGAAATTTCAATATAGCTGAATGTATTAACACAAAACTCTTTGCGAGTAAGTTGAATCGTTTGTCAAATTTCTTTATTATTAGGTACCAACTCTAGGAGTTGATCGTACTTTTTTTTTTTCAAAAGCAAAATAGAACTCGCTTTAATTTCCTAATTACAAGTTGAACATTGACGCAAATTTCATATTATTAATTAAAAAGAAAACTGAGATTGAATTTAATAGAACAATATTTCAACACATACGAATACGTTAAAATCTCAATGCATTCCGTCTAAAACCCAGATTTAAATTTTTTTTGAAATTTTTTATAAAGTCTTAATCTAGGTGCATTCAATTTATACACTAAAGTTTAACCATTTTTATAGATTTGCATATATATATATATATATATATATATATATATAATTTTAGAAATAGGTGTATTTTAAATGACTAAAACCACCATATTTTAAAAAATTATATATATATATATACTTTTTAAAAATGGTAAAATTTAATATATAAGTTTAATATATAGAGATTAAAAGTTTTAAAAAAATTTAAAAATTTTAAAAATGTGTTTTACATCAAGATGCAATGAAAATTCAAGGGATCTGATTCATTGAAATTTCAAAAAAAAATTCATATGGAATTAGACTACATGTACATTGTTTTTAATATTTTCTAAAGCCTTAGAAAACTTTTAGATGAAAAGTTTTTAGTAAAAAAGTTTTTTACTTAGAAAAAATAATGTGATATGATAAGAATAATGATGAGGAATAAAGAGACGAAAGTTGAAATAAATATGTTAGTCGTGTGAATAGTTGTATAGAATTGATTGAAAAGTAAGGTAGTTATATAGAAAGACGTGAATAAATAATTAAAAATAAAATAATTATGGATAATGAAATATTTTAATTTAACATCTTTTTCCCATTGCCAAACACACTCTTAATATGAGTGCATTGGATAACCATAAAACTTCTTAAAATAAAAATTTTTAATATAAATGTTTTCACTCTCTATAGTTATCTTATTTTAATCATTTTTCACATCTTTCTATACAATTATCATAATTTTTAATCATTTTTACACAACTATCATATAATCAACCTATCTATTTTAACTTTATTCTCTTTACTTATCATCGTTATCATATCATATTATCTTATTTTATACTATTTTAAAAACTTTTATACAAAAAATTTTTCATCTAAAAATTTTATCACTTCCCTAATACACTCTACATGTTATGTCTGTAATGATTTTGGAAAATTGAATTTACTAATAGAGCTCAATTCAGTCGAGGATTGACTTGAGCTAAACTGAGGTCTAAATTATGATATTGTAGAGTTATCGAGTTCATCACGTGAAATTTTATGTAGAAAATGTCCAATCTAATGATTGGATCCATCTAAAAAATTTATGTAAAGAAGGGTAGGAGGCCCCCAAGGGTCATTATATTACAATTTCTATTTTTTCTTATTATTTTTTAGTGTATATTTTCCTTAGGCCAAATTAGCGAGCGAAGGGTGTGCCTCTCATTGGTAAAATTCCTTTGAAGGAGGGCTATACATTGAAATATGAACGGGACTAGGCTCTTTTTGTCCCCGAATTGTGGACTAAGCTCTCTCTCTCCCTCTCTTGAGAGTGCATTGATATATATTAGGTTCAGTGTTGATGCAATATGCCTTATTTATGATGTGATATCTTATGATAATTCTTTGAAAATTTTCTCTTGTTGACATGTCTATCCTTAGTTAGCTAGAGTAAGAGATTACCTCTCTTCATGATTCTCTCAAGGCAGCTAGATCATCCTTGGTTAATAGATGTCAGTCCTCCAATAATGTGAGTTGACTTCTTACAACTTCAGGGTAGATATTGTTGGTCCTGAGTTTATGGCAAAATCTAAGAGAGGAGGGGTGAATTGGGTTCTTGAAAATTATTTTCTTAATTAAAAGCTTAACCCCTTATAAGTTTAATTCCCTTGATAAAACGTGCTATGAGATAGAATGAAAAGGTGCAAATGAAATATAAAATGCAAGCAATTAAACCAAACAAGAGACAACAATATATAGTAGTTCGGGCAACCTTCTCTACTTCACTCTTCCAAGCACACACCTGTTGTATCTTGGGTTCCACTATTATATATTTAATACAATCTAGAACACTCACTCTTTCCTATATTCTAGCTCTAAGGGGCATATACAATAGTCACTTGTTAGTGAAACCAACTCTAACCAACCAAGTCTGATTTGTTGATGAGACAAACTCAAACCAATTAAAGAAAATCCGTTTGTGAGACAAACTCAAACTAACCCGCTGTTTTGCTTCTTCTTGAATTCGGTCTCTAACACTTCCAAGGCAACAATACAAAACAAAATATATAAAAGAGAATTTACACTTTACAATGTGTAATCAATCAGCTCCAAAAGCTCCTTGTCATATGAAGAAGATGATCTTGTAAGCATACTTGAAGCAGTAGCACTTGAAGCTTCAATAGTCGTTCCAATGACTTCAATTCTTTAGAATAATGAAAAGTATAAGCTTATCTTGTGTTCCTTTCCTTCTTCTTTTCTTGTTCACGTTCATACTTCAATGATATTTATAGAGAAAAAAAATCTAGTCGTTAGAGTGGAGGTTGACGTGCATCTAATGTTCCAACATTCGAATTTTCGATCGTTATAGGTTGAAATCGCAAGTGGAGTCAACTTGGGTTACGACTTCACTTTGTTAAAACTTGCTGTCCAAAATTTTGCCTTCGAAGTTGCAGGTGAAGTCAACTTGGGTTGAGACTTCACTCAAGTCGCAAGTGAAGTCAATTTGAGTTGGCACTTCACTTTGTTGTCTGTCCGAAGTTGCAGGCGAAGTCAACTTTGCTGTGGGACTTCACCCAAGTCGCAAGTGAAGTCGAATTGGGCTGAGACTTCACTTTGCTGAATTTATTATTCATGAACTTGAGCTCTTGAAACTTAAATTATTTCACATTTTCATTTTCATATACATAATTAGAGAAAAAATATCTGAGCACACTTACACAAATACATTAGAACTTTTTTAATGATACTTCAATTATTTATCAATCATCAAAATCAAATAAATCTTTCTTAAAGCAAGCATATGATCAACAAATATATTCTCTTCTTAAGATGGTTCCAATAACTATTGACTGTTATAAAAGGCCAACTTAATTGAGCCCTCGTTTCTACTCTCTCCTTCCATGTTAATGAGTCTTGTTGCCCTCAGACGAAACACTATTGATTGCTTTGACGGGGCTTCGAAGTGTAGCATTACCTTTTTTTGCCCAGGAGATAGGAGTTTTTTGGCAATGTATGTGTGAAAGGTAGTCGTTATCTTAAAGAAGTTTCTTAGGTGGCAGGGGGGCCGCAAGAGTAGGCATTCATAGAGGGCACATAACAAAGGGTTGCTCTAGTAATGTGTTAAAAGGATAATTACTCCTTCGAACCTGTAGTTGTTTGTAGACTTCTGTAGAGCAAGGGGTAAACTTTGCATGACAACTGTTGTGGGCCTTTATGGATATTTGTGGGCTATTGGAGGGGCTCATTGATCTGTCAATCATCTCCCTAATAGTGTAATCTAGCAATGTCCCATGTTATTTACTTCCCTAGGGGTTGTCTGTGGGCATCAACTCTAGCAATTAGACAAGATAACAACCCTACTACATGTTGAAGAGCTTTTTGCTTGATATCACTGCATAAAGGGAGTGTGGTCGAATATGTTAAATTTTTGCAACACACCACCAGCTTTTCTTTGCAAATGACTTTTGCTTGGGTGGTGATGCCCTTGTGGCACTTCTTTATTACGAATTTTCTCTTTTGCCAAGGGCTTCCTTTTAGTATACCCTTACTATTTTTTTTGTCCTTTTATCACTTATAATGTCGAGAGTTTGAATTTTATCTTCTATAGCCATAGAGTAGTGTTCTTTGATGATGAATGAATAACAACAGTTTCTTTCATCTGATTTTTTATGTCTAACTTCTATTGTGTTCTGCTTGGCTTTTTTTGCTTAATTGAATTGCTCAATTTTGCCACTTTTTCTTACGAAAAGATCAAGCTAGACCATTTTTCAAACCTACTTTAGAACACAAGTGGTTAGTATTTTCAAGTGTAATGTGTGGTTACACTTTCTATTGCTTATTACAACAAAAATAATTTTCAATAATGGCTCATATCCTTGTCAGTGTACATAATCTTGCTTTGGTTAGCATAAAAAAATCATTTTTCTTCGTTATAAACGAGCATTTAGTTTGTTAGAATGTCAGTAAAATTGCATGAATCTGATAGATTTCTCTACCACATAAGTCTGGCCCAGACAATCTTGGCCTAATTTATAGTGCATGGGACCATATTTAGATTGACCATTTTATCAGCTAGCAATTATTCCTGTGACTTATGCGAGTTAGATACCTTATTTTGAGGTGCAATTATTCGATTTCCTAGTTTGGTGGTGCAACTAGGTCCAGCTAGTAGGGTCCTATTGTACAACTTTTGATGGCCTTTTATTGTGGCCAACCCTTTTGATGGTACACTAATAGAACTTATTTAGCTCGTTATGGCTTGTTCTTAGCTTAACCTTTAAATTAGCTCAAAATAATGAATAGAGAAGGAAGTAATTGAGATAGGGTAGAGAAAGTGTTATTTGCCTCTTGAGATTGACAAGAGTGAAGGGAATAGTCCTCTATTTATGAGGCATTTTCCATCAAATGTCCCCATTTTGGACTATCCATCTCCTTTCTTATTACTTGATTGTTTGTTGATGCAATCTTCATCAAATCTCAATAACCATTGTTGGGTGGTTAAAGCTACTTGTAATAATAGAGGGATAATATGAAAAAGTATTCTCATAGATGACATCAAATGATAGAGCTCAATTTGGTTGAAGGTTGGATTGAGTCAAACAAGGTCTAAATCATGATATTACAAAATGAATTGGGTTCATCACATTAGATTTTAATTGGAAAATGATCAATCTAACAGTTTGATCAACTCAAACACCCCCCCCCTCCCCCCACAAAGAGGGGTTGGAGGCCCTTAAGGGCCATTCTATTAAAATTCCTATTTTTTCCTTATAGTTTGAGAGTTCATATTTTCCTTAGCCCAAATTGGCCAGTGCCTGCTCGAAGGGTTTACCTCTTTTTGGGAGAATTCCTCTAAACGAGGGCCATATAGAATATGAGTAGGGTCAATCTCTTTTCTGTGCCTAGGTTTTGGACTAAGTTGTCATTCCTTTATTAATGTGAGTCAACTTCCTCCAACTCGAGGGCAAATATATTTGCTTCTGAAGATGGCCTCAATAAATGTTCATTATCATGTCATCTTGTCTTGCCAATCTTGAGCAAGGGGTCAGGTGAACTCATCCCGATTAGATTATATGGTGGGTGATTTACATGACAAGAAAAAGAATATGATTTTATGATATTGATTTTTAATATGTAGGCATGATTATAAATGTAAAAGTAGGTGTCATTGTGAAATTATTATTTTGAGATTATGACTTTATTTGTGATAAGATGAGTTTAAAATTCATTGATAACTTGAGAATAAATTATGCTTGTTGGAATGTTTGGATAACTTTTAGAAATGTACTTATGTGATATCCTCACTTGGAATTTGTTATGAAATATGCTTTTCGAAATGTGCTTGACTTAGAATAAAGAGTGGTACATGCTTTTATTATTATCATGAAGTAATTAACATGAAGCAAAATTTTTTTAAAAGTTCAAATTTTGCAAAAACAAGAAAAGATTGATCTTTTGTTTGGAAAAAGTCGACCTTTTAGTGCAAAAAACACTATGCACTGTCAAGAGCCTAAAAGAGTCGACCTTTTGTTAAAAATGTTCAATATTTTGGCAATTTTGCAAATTCTAAAGAGTTATGATATTCATGGAGACCTTGGGGGATTTGTAAATTCTAATATTTTGATAAGTTTGTTATAAAAGGAGGACTTGAGAGAGCTACAAGTCATTGAAAAGAGACACTCAACTGCAAGTTTCAAAGACTCCAAAGTGCTTCATTGTGAGATTGCTTTTGGTGAAAGTTCAAAGGAAAAGCTAAAGTTGTAAATTCTTTAAGGTGTTTTTATTGAGATTTGAACTAAAATTGTTAATCGATTAAAGAGTTGTTGCTCTTGCAAGTGAACTAAATTAGTTTAATTTTTATTTTTATTTTTTTTCTTTATATTACCTTGGTGTTGATGGTAATCAAACTAAGAGAAAGTAAATTAAAATATTAATCATTTCACGAGCCCGTCTAGTGCTTACTACTGATATAAAAGATGGTTGAACCAACTGACCATTATGACTTCTATGTCGAAGTTGCCTAGTGGAACCTAAGTCTTGTGTTCTTGACGAATGGACTACTTTAAGGAGATCAAACCACTATAATAAATATTGTGATTTATATTTTTTTCTTGATTCACATAATTTTCTAAAGTTTTTTGAATAGTCATTATACAGGACTGACATTCCCCTTGTCTTCCGAAGACCTTGTTGTCTTTGGAATGACTTCTTTGTGTAACCCCTATAAGTCACAAAGAGTTGGCTTAACCCAAGAGGGAAGGGGTGAATTGAGTTATTTAAATTTTTTATAATTTTAAACTTAATTCCTTTGATAGTAAGTCCAATTGAATGAAGTCAAATCAAGAGAGAAATCAAGTGAAAATTAATGCTCAAGAAAATATGAAAGTATAGTAGTTGGGGCAAAACCCTACTCTACTCTTCGAAGCACATGCCCCTTACATCTGGTTCCACTATCATTTCAATAAATACAACTTGGAACCTCACTTCTCTTCTAAATTATAACTCTAATAGGTCTTTACAGCAAACACATAAGTAATCGATGAGTACTACTCCAACCAGCACTACTGGTTCTCTCACCTGGGCCTTAGGTCTTTAAAATAAAGCTAAGCGATATGTTACAATAAAGAAATTTAAAATAAGAATAATCTATATGTTACTAATAAGTGATATGACCAACAAATGATGTGATGGTGTGGGTATGAATGAAATTTTGACAAATTATATGGGTATATTTGGAATTATGGAAATCTTGTAGGTATATTTAAAATTAGGGCAAACTTTGTGGTTATATTTGAGATTTGTTGTTGTAATTCTATAGAATAATCAATACAAAAATGCTTTTTATTAGTATCCATGCTAAATAGATGTGATAGAAATTATATTTTGGTTGCTATGTTGCAGTAATTTGACCTTATTGTATAGGTATAAGAATGGCAGTGTTAGCTTGATTGCTGGAAGGCATAGTGCCCCCTACTAGGAAGGAATTAGTCAAACAACACTGTACAATATTGTTTTTGCATATAAGCTTTAATTTTTATTTTGTTATCCAATTGGCTTTACAAATACTATGCAAAAATGTCTTAAATATGCTTTGTTGTTGGATTGAGGACCCAAATTTTGAAGAATTCAAGTTGCTCCTCCCAGGGATCTTTGACTATCTTGGCTTGTAGAGGATGACATGAAAATGCACGTCTGAAAGAGCAGACCTTTCTTTCTTTTCTCTTTCTTCTTTCTTCTTTCTTTTTTGATAACAGAGCAGATTTACTAGTTTTCTCGTTACTAGTTTTTATGTAAGGTTGTGTTTGGAACATGGTAAAATTTTGATGAAAATTTTTTGGTGTAAAAAATTTTTAAAATAAAAGAAAATAATGTGATATGATAAAGATAATAATGATGAGTAAAGAGGATAAACTTAAAATAGATAGGATAGATATATTGGTAGTTGTGTGGAAATGATTGAACAATAGGGTAGTTGTATAGAAAGAAGTAAAAAAATAATTTAAAAGGGATAGTTATAGAGAGCAGATCCATCACATCTCTTTCCTCCAAGCCTCATAATTGGGTCAACTTTGACTTGAAGTTCATTCGAGTCACGTGTGAAGTGGACTTAGGAATAAGACTTCATTTTTTTTTTTTTTGAGATAGAAGCTTATGTGTTCATTTGTTCTTACAAGTCACGAACTTGGGTTTAACTTTGATTTCGACTTCACCTAAGTCGCATCTGGAGTCAACTTTGAGTGTCACTTCAACTATCATTTTGAAGTCAAAACTTTTTAATGCAGCCTTGTGGTCTCCACGTTGCATGCTAAAGTCAATTTAAGATGCAACTTCAATAGTGAAACTCTCTTTCGAAATCTTTTTGCCTTCAAATATGCACTTGAAGTCAATTGTGGAGTCGAATTGGGTTGCAACTTGACCCAAATCGCTTTTAGAGTTAACTTAATATTGACTTCATCTATTTATGCTTCAAATTTAAAATCTTAACTTATATCACGTAATCAAAAATCCATTAGTAGTCTTTAACTTCTTTTTTGATGTGAGGTTGTCTTTAACTTTTTAAATTGATTTTTAATCATCAAAACTCAAAATTTTATTTGCAATATGTATTATTTGAGTTCACAACCCGTAGCAAGAGTTTTATTTCAATGAATCCTTACTGCTTTAAGAGAAACTGGGCTCTATTCCCTAATTGGTCCTTGGATTTGCTTTTTGATCCGATTCTTTCACTATTATTTGGAGAAAATTTTAAGTTAACTTAAAAGGCTTATTCTTCAAACTCCTAACTATTAACATCTCATAGCCTTAAGCCACATCTTACGTAAGCATTGTTTGGCATTGGCATCAGAAGCCTTGGTTTTACTTTTGCTTGAGTGTTTAAAATTAATATTTTAGTGCTTTTTGAATAAGTGCTTTTGTCTACTTACAGCCTCGACTATTCTATTCAGGCATATTTTTGCCATAAAATGACAATTCTGAATTTTCATTGGGATTAGGTACGGGTTCAAGTTGATTGGTCAAAAACTCACAAATTACATAATCAATGGTTAGATCTAAGAAAATGAAAACTTAAATTACAAAAAATTGAATTGGGCTTAAGTTGATGGGTTGAACTTGGATTGAATAGGTGATAATAGGGATCAATCCTACCCCTTCTGTAATTCTCGTTATGTTGCATAGGTCTCATTAAGTGTCAACTTTATACCTTAAATTGATTTTTGAAAATTTCCAACCTACCTTAGTTTTGGGGAAGCACATCAAGGCTTATCCTGTTCTATCTTTTTTAACACAAGTTCATTTTTAGTTTTGGTCCCATTTTCAAATTGGTTATTCCAAATAAGTTTCATGTTATATTTGAAAATTATACTTTCATTTATGAATACTTAAAAATATGTAATAATATGATAATTGTAAAATTTCAAAATGTAAATTTATGTATTTAGATCTTTAATGGATGTACTTTCTATCTTTAAAATATTAATACTTATATATAAACAATCCAGGTTGATGGATGTACATAATCCTTGTAATAGACCCTAGTCAAACTTAGTTAGGTATTTCTTTAGCTAGAACCTATGTTATCTTACAAGTAGAAAAATAGGAATCCATCTTACCTGTTTTAATATACTGAAGGGATCAATCCATAAATGCTTAATTTGATTGACAAATTAGGTTTGGTTAAGGTAGATAACTAGTTAAGCTAAGGAGTGCTGCCCGAGTAATATATACATAAACTTTACTCAACATTTAGATTTGACATTTTTCATTTATAACAAAGAATAATCTTACAAAATAATAAATTTAATGCAAAAAATAAAAATAGAAAAAATTAATTTAATTTTTATGTGGAGAAGTCTTCGATATTAAGGAAAAATCATAAGCAAAGGAAGAAAAATCTATTATAAAAGATTGAAAACTCTCAATATTAATATAATCTTTGAACCCACTATAATAAAAAATATGATTTTCTTGAAAACTAAATCTCATAAGGAGAAAAGAAAAAGCTTAAAAAATTACACTCAATCTAAACCCTAGATTTATAACTTTAAGATTGAATGTAGGTGTAAGTTAGGATTTTGCTATTTTTGAATTCTATATATAGGTTTTGTACAATAGTTTATGCATGAATGCATGGGTAAATATGTAAGAGCATATGCACTACTTTTGCATAGGTATCAAGAAGAATCATATATAATAGGGTATCGGTTAGTGACTTAGCAGAGTCATTGAAAGTAGTACTAGAGTTCAAACAAAGAAGACATTATGCAGTTTCTCCTAAGGTGTCTTAAGGTGTGAAAGAGGAGAAAGTAGATTTTTCCAGTATCTTCGATAGGATTAGGAGACAACTAAAAATTGAGTGTGAATCACTCTTATTGTATCTTTTTGACTTATTTTTCATAACGGATTATTCTATCTCTCATGTGGCTCTTCTGATTTTAGGGTTTTGCATAATTTTTGTGTCTTATCTGTATGATCTTTTACTTGTTTATATTTGATTTTGAATTATCATAGATGCTTCAAGAACAATTGGTATAAGAACTATTATTCAAAATTTATGATTCAAAAAATAGATTCAAGATCAGTTATTTGCTGAAAGATAAGATCATGGTGATTCATTATAAAAGCACGAATTAGTTGAAATTTATATGGTGATATAGATAACAAGAATTTGTCATTGGATTTAGTTTTTGATAGATATGATTAAGAATTATAATCAAATTAGTGGCTCATGATCCTATCCAACATGATCTCTAAGCCAAATTCGACATATAGTTGGCAATATGTTAGTTGTCAACTATCATGTCCACCTTGAAGGCGTGTTGTTGGCATACCACAATCATGATCTAATGACTAAGATTAGTAAGAACTTGTGCAAACAATATTAGTGGTAAACGATACTAAGCAAAAGATGATACGTAAGTGAGTGTGGTGATATTTGATGATTAATATATGGATAAAATAACAATTAAGAATGGATAAAGTAAACATAAGCATAAACTTTGAATTCTAAAAGTTGTTGTCTCAGGCTTTTTAGACATATAACTGAGTAGCCTTAGGCTTCTGAGATTGCTTGAGAGACTTAGGTACATTCTCAAGCCTCTAAGGACAATGTTGAGAAAATATTAGTTTAGATAAGAACGTAGATTTTGAAACTAATATGTTAGGAGCAACCTCAATCCCTAAGATTTGTAATTGAGAGTCAGTAGCTTGTTTTAGTCCTCTGATAAGTGTTTCTAAGAGAATTGCATCAATTAAAAGTTGCATATTGAGCTCAACTACATAGTAGCAATCTCAAGACTTGAGACATGCATCTAGGAGCTAGGAGCTAGGCACAGACTCTTGACATGACCATTTGAGATTGAAAAAGGAAATAGAGAGGGAGACATTTGAGCATAATGGCTAAAGAACATTCTCAACCCTTTAACCTTTTCTCCTCAGTATGTCATTCTCAGGCTTTTGATAGATTTAACTAAGAAATACAATATGGTAAATCTTAAACAAGTATAGATTCTTACCTTAGTCGGAAGTTGTAAACCCTTGTTATTTTAAATTTTGATAATAATATAATACTTGTAAGTGTTTAGGGAAAGAACACATTAAATATAATTATGCAAAAAATTTAAGTTTAAAGTTATATATTCATTATTGATACAAATGAAAAATGTTCACATTATAAAAAATGAAACAAAACAACAACAATGAATTAAGTAACATACTACATAGGGATAATTTGAAATCAATGAAAAATTTAAAATAAAAAAATATTAATGTCATAGATTTGTATTCAAATCGCTAGAGCATTTGGTTGGGAAATCTAGAACCCAAGTTCGAATCTTGGTAGCTAAAAATTTTGGAGATTTGTTACAAGTGAAAATTTTAAGATATATAGTATTTTAATCTATACCTTTAGACATGTAGATGGTTGACAAAGTGGTAAAGTCAGTGGCTTTAAAAGCCAAGATTCTAGGTTTGAAACTCTTTGCTACAGAATTTTCTTTTTTTTTAAAATTTTCCATTTATTTTAGTCTGTTTCATCAAATAATGAGAATTAATGATTTTTTAAAATAAGTATACAAATATAAAATACAAAATACATTTCATGGCTATTAATTAAAGGATTAGGTGTAGAGGCAAAAGTCAATGCTTCTAGATAAAAATACACATGGCTTAAAATTTTACTAGGTAGTTTCCATGCAAACAATGCTAGCAAACTTAAAACATGATTGATAGCAACACCTTATGAGGTAAGCTACCCATCAATACTTATGTAAAAGGATTCTCATGTATGAAAAATATTTCTCATGTAAAGCAACGATGAACACAAGGGAGAGAAGAAAGACTGAGAGAAGAGAGAGAGAAAGGGAGAATGGAAGCTGAGATCAAGCAATTTAGCCCAATCTTAGCCATGGAATGCCTTTAAAAAGTTTGGTGACAAGTTTATTTTTGTTTAAACTTAATAGGAGAAGATGAATCTAGGCTATTGTATGGGATTCAATGGTAGGATCTTGTTGATTAAATTAATCCAATCCATGCAAGATGTAGTTTGATCATAGAGGGATTTTATTGCTAAGAAAGTGGGCCATGATTACAAACCCTTATTAGGAAAATTTTGCCCAAAATTTTTTTATCAAAGTGGGCCCAAACAAATCCTTTATAGTTGGATACCAAGAAGACAATCTCAGCCCTTTACCTCATAATTCAATTTAATTTTACATAAGAATTGATGTTAGATCACGTGTAAATATCTGGATGGATCATTAGATTTGGCCATTTACAACTCTATCTCCATAATTCTTATATTAGTGAAAATTATAACCAGATTGATCTAGATCATTAAAGGTTTAGTTAAAAAAATAATTTCATAATGTAAACCATTGAGCCAAGATTAAGTTAGTTTTTTTCTATGATCTATATGTTAAACCTATGATCAAGGTTGTAATTCGTAATTTAAATTAACAATTATAATAGATTATAACTTACTTGACACCACCTGTATAATAGATTTGGAACTGAAATAAAAAATATAAACAAAATAGTAAACGAGTGAATTTTAGTATGAAAAGGTTAGTGAGGGAATTTTATATTATGATTAAGGAACTACCAAATTTTCATCATAAAATATTTATTATGTTGAAAATTATAAATTCTTGAAGTTTAGCTTGGACAGGGTTGAATGATGGTCAGGATCAGCTGCATTAAATGATTTTTAGTAATTTTTATATAACGAAATTGAGGTTGAAAAATAAAAATAATTTTTTGAATGATATAAATATAGGTAATAATTAACTTAATTTGGACCATCCCTAAATCCATATGCCTGTTCAGCAGAATATAAAAACATAAATAAATATAAATAATTAATATTTTGTGCTAAAAATATTTATTTTGGTTAACTCAAATAATTATTTATGTATGTTAGAAATTTCAAACTTAAACACTTTGATTTTCTTATAAACAGAAATTAAGATAATTTAATGTATCAGACTACATCAAGTATGCTTAGATTGGAGAATAATTAGAATGAAATTTAAGTCAAATATTAATTATCGAAAGTAACATAATTAGTCAGAATATGTAATTATTAACTAAATTCATGAGAAAAAATTTCATAAATTATTTAGAGAATTTTAAAATTTTTATCGAATAAAACTATATTGTTAACAATCAGTGTGCTTAAAGAAAAGTGCATTTATACTCATATTAAATTTGGGGCTAAATTAATTACTAAGTGATAATTAAAGATATAAAAATGATATCTAATGATGGAGATTGATTATTTTAATAAGAAAATTATTATAGACAATCAAGAACATATAAACTTAGAAACTAAAGAAGTAATACGTAGATTTTATGGAATACTCAAATATAATTATCTAATTAATTTTATTAATTTGGAAAGTGATAATTAATATAAAGATTATATTTAGAAATATATATTAATTAGATGAAACCTTCATTTTTCAGTGTCAAGCCTTGAGCATCAGAGCAAATTGTGATACAAAGATTGGATATAGTTTATACAAGGTAAGTAGAACTCTTTTCTTCTCTTTTGATTTTATATCGTAATGTATAGTCACGGGCATGGATGTTTTGAATGCCGATGATTTATAATTTTAAGTGAATAAATATTATTAGTTATGATCATTTATTGTGATGCCGAGTTTGACAATTTATACATCTAGCATTATGCATTATAACATTTGCATATATTGCTTGATATGTTGGCATATTCATGAGCCATGACTAAAGTTGTAAATTTGTGAAGTGTTATAGTTAGATAATCAGTGATGATCGTTGGCACATTCTGACTAAAGATCAGGATGTAATAGCTTGGGTGTCATCAATTCAGACCTACCTGTCTTACCACTATAGAATCGGTGGGCTGTAGATTTACTTTATCTACCTCTTATGTTTAGAACTGGGCTGTGGGACTGGCGGTTGTCAACATAATGGTTGGGAGCCAGAGTTATTCACATAATGTGATGTGGCGTAGCTGTGACTGTGTAGAGAGCGTAGCGGGGTATTAGTTACACCTCCAGTTTGGATACAGATGTTTCGCTGTCCACCCACATTGTGCTAGTTTGGCCATTCGTGTTAGGTAGAGTTGGCTACTCTTGTGATGCTACATTGGCCATTCAGTTGCATAATGGGTAGGAGTTCGGGCTGAGATATCGAATTTCCCTATTAGAGTTGAGACCTTGCTGGTTTGATATAAGAAGTGACATGTGCTTGATATATTGATACATTCTTAGGCATAAAAATGTATTTCATGTGATTAAAAGTCTGATTTAGATTTGAGAAATGATTTTTGTTTAATGGCTTGCATACATTGATTGCTCGAAATTTGTAAACTTTTATTGATATGCTCTACTTACTGAGTTTACCCGGACTCATGTGTTTTTATTCCTTTTTTCTTAGATGGCAGAGCTGCATGTGTAGACCACCAAGGGGATGGTGGTTTAGCTGGGACAAGCAAAATAAGAATTCGCAACTTGTTACCTATGTTTTGACCCCCTTTGAGGGTAGACGCTTATGTACATAAATTTTGGAATTGAAAATATGTATATATATGTACATTAATAAGCTTAGCGTCTGTGATTGTTCTTCTCATTATTAACAATTTTGAAGATTAGTTACCGACTGCACTAGTAGCCTATAATAACTATTGTACTAATGTGTTGACTTAGTCAGCAGAGCGTTATAGAAGCATCTCTTAGGCCTTTGATAAATGGGCCTTAGAAATTCTTTTGAGGCTAAGAAGCATCACCAAGTCTCTGACCTTGCATATAAAAATAACTACATGTAGATAAAACTTAAATTTTGGGGCATACTGGCTTAGGATATTTGCATATTAAAATTACTACATGTAGACAAAACTCAAATTTTGGGGCATACTGGCTTCGGATATATCTTAATCATTTGAAATTACTTCTGAGATTTCAAAAGTAGTCTCAAGGTTTTGAAATATGCTATTGAAAAGGCATATCAAATACTCAAATGATAAGTATTTGTTGGTAGATATACTCAAGCAACTGAAAATGGCCTTGAAGGTTAGTTGATGCTCAATCTTTTGAACACAAAAATAAGAAGGCTAACAATTTTTAATTTTGATTTAAAAGATTATGGTGTTATTTCTCACATTTAAATTGAAAATCAGTACTATCTATCAATAGTCTATGAATGCATGTGAGCTTGGTACAGAAACAAAGCATTTCGGCCACAAAGAGTTAGAAGCATATTCAGCCTCCTAAAAATGCACCTGAAATTTTACAAGCAAGACATAAGCCCCTAACCATTCATCTAACGAGTGAAATGGTAAAAAAATTTGAACATTGGAAGTATTTATTGTGCCTTATTTACCACTAAACGATCATTTCTTTTCTACCATTACAAAGGGTTTCTAATATGGACATGAGAGATTGTTAAAAGTATTGAAGAGCTTTAACCTTCAATCATCAAGAGCATTCAAACCAATCTAAAATACTTTTTTTATGTAAAAAGAAATCTAATATACTTAAGAGTATTCGAGTGTTGCAACTTCAAGAGCGTTAAAAACCAACTTTTTTTTATAACAAAATAATATTCTTGCACCAATCGTCTATACCAATAAAGTATAATTTTGTTGACACCCCACCCTCGGGGACCAAAAATGGATAAATTGAAATGAATTCCAAGCCCAACCAAATTCAATGCAAAA
>JAXCLR010000092.1:43938672-43980391 GCA_035584095.1 Annona squamosa
CCACGTTGCCATTCAACACGATCCACATCTCCAAGGCCCGGAAAACCCATTCCGAGCCCACCGTAGCGCTCCCGGCGGGTGCTACAAATTTTTACCATTATATTGTTTATTTATGTTTGTGCCTTGAATCAGTATTCGTGCACCATGATTAGCGAAGGCATAGACACATGGACAAACAATTAGTCTTCTGATGTCTGTAGTTTGTGCACATAAGCTAAATGCGTATGGATTCTGCTTCAATTCATGAAACAAAAGAGGGCCTAGGGTAGTGGCCAGCAATGACTTGGGTAAATAGTGATACTGTTTATGATTGTATGGTCGGGAAGCAGTTTGGAACAAGGCATGAGTTGTTATAAGGGAACTGTTCATGCCTCATGAAACGATACTCATGAGCATGAATTTTTTTTTTTTTGAGAACTTGTTGAGGAAGCTATTCACAATAGGACACCTGGCTGTTACCATTCATCTCCCAAACCGGAGATGATGCGTTGGTAGGTGAGATACAAAGAATTTTACAAAAAAAAGTCCCTACACAACAAACTAACTATGTTTACTAGGGGTGTACCCCATCAAAATCCTTGTGAACATCTGCACAATCTGGTTTGCTAATCTTAGCACATGATGAAAGCTTATCTCCTCAAAGAACTAACTTGTGTCTCTAATCTCCCTCAGCAAAAATTGTAGAGCTGATTCAATCCTACTCTCTCCTTTGCATACATTAATCAAGATGAGGGAATCACTTTCCAACGTTATTCTCTTAATCCCCACCTCTCTCACCCACGTTACGTCTAGAAGACAAGCCTTGAATTCCATCCAAAGTGGGTTTATGAACCCGTTGTCCGACCAACATCTAGCCGCCGCAAACTCCCGTTGCTAGTTTCGAATCACAGCCCCATATCCCTAATCTCTGTTTTGTCAAGGCTCGTTGGATCCGCATTGATCTTAAATTCTTCTACTGCTGGCATGGGCAAGTGTGAATATTAAGGAGAGGAGAGCGGGCATGGGTAAGTGTCATTATAAGGGGGTGTGAATTGTTCCCTTAAGACTGTTTTCTCAAATAGTTCCCAACATTTTCCAATTTGCATTTGTGTAGTAGTGCCAGCTATCTATTCGGCAGTCTGTTTCTCCTTAACAATGTTGTTGTGTCTTCTTCCCTATTACTAACTTATTGTCTTCACTTTCAATGACCAACAATGTTTCTTCTTCTGGCAAAAATAAGTGGGTGTTTGTTTCGCCAAGATCAAGTAAGCAGTTTTTTTATGTGAATTAGTTAGTGTGGATTGGTTGAGAATAATGTTGTTATTGTGGATTATTTAGTTCTAATACTTCTAGTGTGGATTAGTTCGTGTCGATGCTTCGAGTCATTGAATTCTTTCATAATTGTTATTTGTTAATAATTTTTTAAAATTTTACCTTGATTAATATTATGTTGTTTATAAATTTTATTCATTTGCATATTAAGTTTTCATACTTTGTATAGAGATTATTAATGTCATAGGTAATCTATAATTCTTTATATTTTTAAAATTTATTTTTAATAAATCCTAATATGATTACTAAAGGGTTTTGTTTCAATATATTCTGCTAGAAATTCTATTTTTTAATATTCTTTAAAAATTTTAAATTAAACTCTTAAGTTAGTATATTTAACTTATGTATTAAGTTTTATCATTTTTAAAATTTTGTATATATATATATATATTATTTTTAAAATAGAGGTATTTTGTTCATTTAAAAAGTACTAAAACTCCTTATTTTTAAAGATCAAATAGATATACACATTTTCAAAAATAATAAAACCTAGTTTGGTTAATTATACCTGGATTAAGAGTTCTATAAAAAAAATTCAAAAAATGAATGTTCTAGCCGGATGAATTGGAATTTTAATACATTTGTTTGCATTGAAAGATTTTATTATTATTATATCATGTCATTAAGACATCCCAATTGAAAACGCTTTGAATCAATGGCTGATTGGGTTTGACCAAAATAGATATAAACCAAGTTCAACTCGTTAGGTTTTCAAAACATTGGGACATATCGGCCGGTGGTGTTTATTGGGCCCCATTTTCATTATTTGGGGAGTTTATACCCTTAGCCCGGAAAAGAAGTCCATTTGGCTTGGATATGCATAAGTGAAAATTGCAATTGTTGTGTTGTATAATTTCTGTATTCTCTTGCTTGTGTATATAATACTGATAGTTAGACAACCTAACATTAGACCCAAACATACATATATATCTAACAACAAAATAATCCGAAGAACTAAGCGGTGCACATGGCATTTGAAATTAAATATGGATGAAACACCCAACAAACATCTTAAAATTTTCTATTATTGATGTTGGTGCAAGATGCGACCAGTGCTCATAGGATTCTTCGTGGTATGAACACGTACACATGCATTTTCTTCGACGGCTAAAATAAGGCGCTTTTTAAAGGATTTTTTTATTCTCTAGAAATTGAAAATTTTCAACCTTTGAAAGCTTCAAGCACGCGTGGGGTGTTGAAAAGTAATGTCATGTGATCAAAAGTCGCCAAAGTACGGTATTCTTTTTTTAACTCGTACCTCACGGCTACCTAAGTATCATCAAGCATGGCTCGTTTGGTCTCCGGGTGTGGAACGAAGCTTTCGTTCTCACCCGGCGCGTGTTCGAATCCCAGGTGGGGATTTCGAACTAAATTTCTTTGGAGGCAGGTGTGTAGTCTTCCTTATTTTGTTGGGAGCTGGTGGTCTCCCCCATTGATATTTGGGAGTTTGTTGTCTCCCTTTAGAAACATTATTAGAATTGTCTCAGAACTTTGAATGTATTATGAGTTGAGATATGTTATAAATATACTCCATAAAAAAAAATATCATCAAGCATGCAGGCAACCTAATTAGATGATTGATCTAGATCCATGTCACATATAAATTCTTTTCACTGGAAAAAGGCAAATTATACTCATAAATTTTATCCTCATTCCACATATACTCATGTTATGTTATTAGGAATCTATTAAAGAACATGTTAACCCCTTGTGAAATAATAAATATGTCAGTTACTAATTATAATTTTATTACCTAAAAATTCATACTATAATGAATCCTTAGTAATCCTATAATTATAAAATATTATATTATTTAAATATAAATTTTTAATTTCGAGCAAAGTAATTTTAAATTATATTAATGTTTGGTTATTTGTGTCATTTTACAAAGGACTAATGACTCATTTAATGGATTTATATATATATATATAAGTATATGTGAAATTAGAATAGAAATTTATAGGTATAAAGATATTTTTCAACTTTTATAAGCTAAGTATAATTAAAGGTAAAATTAACGAGTATACGTGGAATTTGCCTTTTAAAAAAAAAGAACAAAATTTAGTCATCTTCTCTTTTACTTTTTTTTTTTTTTTTTTTGACATGTTTCAATATTTTAACTATGTAACTATTCTAATTTTTTTTATTACTTTTAAATTTTTTCAAAACTTTTCACCACACGCCGATGGAGGGGTTGGGTCGAAAAATGATGACTGGGTTCAATGAAGAACTCGTGAGGCGTAATGACGAATTTGGTGTACCTCACAAATGAGAAAATGGACAGCTAAATAATAAAAATATCGGCCACTAAATTAATTATTAAAGTTCATCAACCATGCAATTGCAGCAAATTAAACCAGATGAGAGTATACCAGAGAAGATGTGGCACTAATCACGGATACAGTGGTCTACCCTACGTGCTATCTGTACAAGTCTTCTCGTTGAATTAGGATGACAATAATTATCACGCGATTCGGATTTTAATTATTAATTAATTTTTTAAAGTTTGACCACGCGTCATTACTGACTACTCAGTAGTCAGTACTGTGGGTTCCGTGGCCCGCCGTACATTGGCGGTGCGGTCATCGAAAGCTACCCCAACCATAGCTGGTCGCTGGTCCCGCTGCAAAAATCCAAATTACTCCTCCAGGGAATCCACCGTCTGAACACCCTGGGATTTCATACACATTGGCTACCAAACAAGGCCACTACTTGGACAATTCATATCTCAAGAGTGGGGTGGATCATACTGTGGATCAGGCCGGGATCATGCATTAAAAACTTTTAATTGAGTAGTAGTGCCATTAGCCTGGAAAAAATTATTTTAAATATTTTTTATATTAATTTGTATGTATTTAATTTATAAATCAAGTTTTACTCTTTCAATGATTTGTATATATTTTTTGAATTTTTAAACATAGTCATCTCTTCTTGGTAGGGGTATTTTTCGGTTCCTTTGTATTATAAGAATTTATATATACTGATTTATAATATCAAATTACTTGTTGTGTATCCTTAAAATGAAAAATAGAAAATTTATAAAAAAAAATTTTTAAAATAAAAATAAATTTTATTGTTGGGGAATAGGAATTGTTCTTTTAGCCTGCTCCTTTTAAATACTATATTTTTACAAAGCTTTAATAATTATATCTTTACTTATAAAATGCTATTTTTTTTTTACAAAAAATCAGTTTTCAGTAAAAATTATTTTTCGATGGTAAGATAAAACAAAATGTATTAAACATAATAAAACATGTAGATTTTAAATATATAATTAAAATTAGAAACCAAGATAAGCATGGAGCCTCCATGCTTGGTAGGTATTGAACCGAAGTATACTTTCGATAGTTGAGATTTTTTAAAGAAATAATTTTTAGGTATAAAAAGCTAGGATTACGTGTACCGAGTTGGATGTGACCATCACAATATCAGTTGGCAGATAGCGTCCACGCAACCCACTGTACGAAAGGTCAATTGCCGCGTAAAGAAATAGCAAGACAGTCCACTTTCATGGTTTTACTTGAAATGTTAAATAATATCTGATATATAATATTTGTAAAGATTTCAAGGATAAAAATTGAAAGTGACATTAGCATAAAATCAAGACCGTGTATAGGTAAGAGCAACCCATGTTGATTGTGGCTCATCAGCCGGCAGCTAGCATCTTTTCTGAGCTGCTTTCCCATGACATATGCAAATCATAAAAATTTGCAAATAAAATATAACTAGTTGATGTTATAGAATATATTCACGTAGTTCGTTTAAAATTTTCTATATATATGATGTTACATATCTATTAAATGGGCCATTAGTTCTTCTGTAAAATTACAAATATGCTCATGTCCTAAATATGATTTTATAGCTAGAATTTACATTCAAATGAATTTTAATACTTTACTACTATAGAAGAATTTTTAATTACAAATTAACCTTAAGTCGCATTAGAGCTTAGACATATTTGTCATTTTATATAGAGACTAATAGCCATTTACCATATCCCTAATAGCCCAGCTATGATTCTGGACAAATGACATATGTATAATTAAAATTATTGAATCATCGTGTAAATTTTGAAATTAAAGTCAAAACTTTTGAGTATAAGGGAAATTCGCCCAACTTTTTATGAAAATATAATTGATAGGGTTCCAAGTCTTGGCCCTGTGGTGTCATTTAGGCTAAGGTTCTTATGTAGCTTAGCAATGCCACTCAAGGCCCGCAGTGCCAAAGTGAATATCAACAGCAGAAAACCACTTGACTGACTGCTAATTTTCTAATAAAATTGCTTTTTTTATCACCAAAACATTTGATCACATTATGAGATTTCTCTCATGCTTTGCTCTTGAAGGTTTCCATCCTGATTACATGTATAAGAGCCACATAATTAACGATTACTTAGAAGCAAAAAAGGAGTCCTACTTTAGAATTTCTCGAGTAACATCATTTTCCTTTCTCCTTTCCATCCTCTCAGATAAATTTGTAAATCCATAACAATCACCACACAAGGGGACGTCTTGTGCTATTTCCTTTACATTATAAAATAGTTGTTTCCTGTGGTTCTCAGAGGGTCTAGAACCTTATGAAACATCCGTTTCCATGTTAAAAAGCTTCTCGTGTCCTTTTATTGCACTGTGCACATGGTGCTCATCATTTTATTCTATTAATTTTGGTTTTGATTCAATGGAATTCAATCCATTATGGGGTGTGTTTGGCTATACTCAAAAGTTTTCAAATAAAAATTTTTAATTATAATTTTTTACTCCACAATTGTCTTATTTTTTAATTATTTTTTCACATATTCTCATATAACTATTTTACTTTTCAATTATTTTTATATAACTACTCATAAAAGTAATATATCAATTTTAATTTTATTCTCTTTACTGCTTATTATCACTCTTATTATATTATATTGTTTTTTCTCATTTAAAAAACTTCAAAGCTTTATGGAGAACCAATCTAACAATGAAGATTTAGATCTTCGGCTAGAGAATGTTAACAAAAACTTTGCCAACCACAATTAATTTTCTCAAAAGGAGCATACAAGTCGAAATTATCTGTTTATTTTGTAGGTCTGGCAAGGAAGATGAAGACCATCCCTTCTAGGTGTGTCCCTTCTTCAAGAAGGGGTTTTCAGCAAGCTGCTTTCAACAGGGGTAGGAATAAGGGATATCTTCGGTCAACTATCAGGAGAAAAGGAAAATTTTCTCCTAGTTTTGTTCATAATCATAGGGTGGAGGTTATGGCATACTAGAAACAACACCCTATCTAGCAATTCTCAACAAGGAAGAGGGGACGATCAAGAAGGTATGAACATCCTTCAATGGGGCTAGTAGTATATGCATAGCTTTAGGTTAGCAAAGGGGCTATTAAATATAGGATCTAAGCACTTGGACTATTTGGCAAGATGGATCGCACCAAAAATTGGATGGATGAAAATGAATGTAGATGTCGAGTATAGGATTGAGAGAAAAGAGTTGGGATTTGGAGTAGAACTGCGTGATTCTAAAGGCTCTTTCATGGAGGCAAAATGTAGGTTTAGACAAGGTCTTGCAAATCCTTTATGACTAGAAATGAATGTCATATTCCTGGGATTGAGTTGTGCAAAAGAATGGGATGTAGGAAGAAATTGAGTTGGAATGTTACTCACTAATTGTGGTCAACTAGTTGACAAGCTGTGGTTACCGTCAATCCAGCCTAAGATACCTAGTGGACAAGATAAAAATTATGAAGATGAACTTTGAAGACATAAGCTATCATCATGTTTTAAGAGAAGGTAACCAGTCAACCCATAATCTAGCAAAATTTGCAATGTCTGCAAGGGCACTCGAGCGTGAATGGAGGTACTACCTCCAACTTGTATTAATGGAGCATTGTATCAGGACCTTTCCAAGTTACTGCAATCCTATATTTTCAAAAAAAAAAACTTTTATATTAGTTACTTTTCTTCTAAAAGTTTTATCACTTTCTAAAACACCCTTGTTACATAGAAATTGAAGATGACATTACTGAACATAACGAAATTTTATCACAAATACACTTATTATTGACATAATAATAAGAAAATCGTTTATCAAAAAAAATAATAAGAAAATCAACACTTTGCAATTTGTTTTAGTTGTGCATAGCAATTTTATCACATAATACACTTATTATTGACATAAATTATGAATTAAAATTCAAGAATGTTTGATAACTTACAAACGTAATAGAATTAAGGAGAAGAAAAAGTGAAAGTCATTAGTCACCCACGTATCTTATTTTTTCATTTTTATTCATATATTTGAATTATTTTTCATATTTATTTAAACTACTATTGTATCTATTCCCCCTCCTTACCACTTTACCCCTATTATGTCTATTCCATTCCCGATTTACATCTTATTAAACACTCCCTTAATGACAATAATATACTGAATACTACAAAATTTTCCTTTTATTGTCAAGAGTTATATTTTAGCAAAAATAACAAAAAATGTTACTAAAAAGTTCATTTCTCGAAGTGGATTGAATTAAAATCTAACTCTTTATTTAATAATATTTATTTAATTTTGGTATCAAAAATCATTTTAATCAAAGTTTTGCATCAATAGTTTTGTTAAAAAGATATAAAATTATATCTGATGTACCAAATTAATTCGTCCATTTATAGAACTTGTTAAATGTTATGATAATTTATTAAATCATTACTCCATGTAAGAAAAATATTTTAAAATAAACGGATGTTTAGAATTCATATAATAGAAATTGGTTTTAGTACATTGATTTTAGCTACTTACTATTAACGATGCATAAATATTTGATAGGAGCTTGATTATGTATAGCATGAAGTATTTTAGGCTAAATATAACAACCGTTTATTTTTCTAATTAGTTATATTTTTTATTTTTTTATTTTTTTCATAAACATGCTTTTCTAAGTGTATCAATCTATATTCAAAGTTTTTCCATTTTATAATACTTTTATATTTTTATTTTTTATTTTTTAAATCAAGTTTTTAAGGGGGAAAATGACTTAAATGTCCTTGAAATTGGTGATTTTAAAAAATAAAAAATAAAAAAATAAAATATTGTAAAATGATAAAACTTGATATATGGATTAAATAAAAAACATATTTACGAAAAAAAACAAATACAAATAAAATAAAATAAGATAAATATTGTATTTTAGCTTAAAATACATCGTGGCGTATATAATCATGTCCCTATTTGATACTAATGAAATTTATATCATAGGGGTGTACTTGGTACCAGGGTAAATGAATGACAAACGAGTGGATTATAGGAAAAACTTTTAAAAATGAGAGAATTGCGTGACATTAGACTAAAATAAATAAAGATAAAATATTTAGTGTAATTGTGATACCAAGACCAATGGAGGTTGATACATGTAAACTAGGAATTTAAATTTGATTAATTGTATCATTTAATTTAATGATTGATTTTAAGGTTATTGACTAAGTAAAGTGATTAAATTAATCACCAAAGCTCAATGTGGGTTAATGTGTACAAGAGACCCAATGAGGGTTAGGAAATGATGATACGACATTAATAATTATTTCATATACTATGATTTAATTGATAATAATTATGATGATAATTATGGATTTGATGTGATAAACATTAGAAAATTCATAACTTAATGCTTATAAGGCAGAATGACTTGAAATTTGAAGGGTAAGCACATGATAATTTGCTCTACGTTATGAATGGACTGAATTATGAAAATGTTGATTTAATTAGGGTGATAATTATTTAACTTGATCTAAATTCAAATGATCATAACTTATGTTAAAAAGGTCATTTTGAGATGAAATTTTTTATGAATGATTAAAATGTTATGGCTTGTCATATGGATAGGTTTGATTAAGCTAATTATCATAAAAAATGTGAATCACAAAAGGACAAAATCATTTGACTTGTCTTCAAAAAGGGAGACATGTCATTAATGGAAAAGTCAAAAGGGTTAAAGCATGAGATGATGTGGATTTTCGAGGCATTTTTGATAATTCAAAAATTCAGATTTTGAGGGTAAAAAGTCCAGTAATATCCTATGGGATTAATGGCTCAAGATAGGGCCATTTGGTGTAGGCAGAAAATGTCAAATTAGGTGGCTAAAGGGTAGGGGACGTCCAAGGGTAAAAGTGGAGGAGATTTTTGCTTTTAAAAATCTGTAAAAAAAAAATACAAATCATGGAGATAATTATGCCAGCAGCAATGGGATAAATATGGAATGATCTAAACCTCAAATGAGGTGGAAATTAAAAAAAGAAAAAGAGGGATAGGGACGGTTTTAAGTGGACAACTTGCGTGGTGAAAAAATTTTTTACTCCAGCAACTTGAACGTACCTAAGCAAGGAAAAATAGAGAGAAAAGGGACGGAAAGGAGGAGGAGAGGAGGAGCAAATCCAAGCTTGAGAAGTTGAAGTGAAACTACACAAGTTCAAGTAGGTATCCAACTAAGTTTGGGTTATTAATCTCTAAGTTCTTTAGCTCCATTCATGGGTCATAAATTGATTTAATTATGAACCCTATATGATGGTTTAATGATCTTTTAATAAAGTTACTAAATAATAAATTAAGTTAGAGGATTCAATTCATGTGTTCAAGCATGCTAGGTATAGTTTTAGGGTTAATTATCCTAAGTATACCTTGCTGAAATTTTTGGAAATTTCCCAATTAAGTTGCTGTTTTGAGCCTATTATATGCTTGGAATATGTTAAATTTTTTCATGATTAATATATGTTGAACTAAGCATGATTGATGGACCTTGAAAAGTGAAACATAGACTTGACAATTTAATGAAATTTCTACTCTTTTAAGGTGGAATTTGTGCATGAATTAAACAAACTAATAAGTGGATGATTTGGAGGGTAAAATACCCTAAACATAAGGGGGTATGAATGTCCAACATAGGGCCGAAAAATAAAATCCAAAAAAATTGTTTTGGTTAAACATGAGATGTGGATGTCCAAGGGCGGCAAAGAATGGATAGAAAGTTGCTGTTTTGGGCAACTTGCTTTATGAACTTTGTTTCCATAAAAATATCCTAAATATGGAGCAAGAAAATGATGTCCATCAGCCAGAATTAAAAAATATAAAATCTGTTTATGGGACGTATGTTAATATGGACATGTAACGTAAGAAACTATGATGATAAAGTGTTGTTTTCAAACCATGTGATTAATGAATTTTAATCTTATGAAAATACCCTAAATGATGTGTAAAATAACTATTTTAATTAAGCCAAAATGGAAGGTAAGGTGCTGCTTTGAATAAAATTGAATAATACATAATATATGTGTAACCAAGATAGTGCACATAGAGGGTATAGATGGCAATAATGAGAAATGATTAAATGTGATCTTCTAAAATGCAAAAATGGAAGAAAATATGGTAAAATATGAAAAGAATGAGCTATTTTGATAAAATTAAGAAATCTCAAAATTTTGGGATTAATATGTGAAGCGCTAAGTCATAAGTATGTACTTAAAGTGAGCACCAATGTGAGAAATGTAAAGAATGAGTGTTAAATGACAAATGGGAAGTAACGAACGTCCATATGTTAAGTTAAATGAAAGATTATAATAAGTTTGAAAATTTTCCTTCAATAAGGGTATTAAAAATGGAAGGAATGAGTTCTATGGACGCACAAGTTATACCGATATGTGAATTGGTAAAATGAACATCCAACTTGAAAAGCAAATGGAATAAGTAAATTAATGGAAGTCATGTAGGTTGGAAAACTAAATGATAAGCAAATATGTGATTCATTTTTATGTATTTAAGCAAAGGTAAAGAAATGAAAGAAACTAAAGTATATTTAGGTAAGCAAGCAAAATTTGAAAACCTGCTTTCTTAAAATGTTGATAAAATATTACAAATTTCTATTTAAATGCTTTGAATTTTATCTTGCAAATGAATATTTAAATTCATTTAGAATTATTTAATGATTGTCATTCCTATAACTCTTTCAAATGCTCTTGAACATTGCTTTATTAAATAATATTGAGAAATTATGACTCAAATGCTTATTTATGAATATCATGCTAGCATGTCCATGTCTATGTCCATGTTTATATCTAAAATTCATGATACACAAGATACTAGGTCCACTTTAGAGGTGTAAGAGGACCGATTGTCCCTCTCTAGTGTGACCAAGTCATAATGTTGGTCCTAAGTTAATGACAATTACCCAAGAGGGGAGACGTGAATTGGGTATCTAAAATTTTTCAACTTAAACTGAAACTTTACCCTTGGATTAAATCAGTCCCCTTTAATTAAGTGAATGTAAAGCAATAAGATAATGAAAGTAGAGATAAAAATTAATAGACAGGGTTTTATAGTGGTTTGGGCAACCTTCCCTACTCCATTCTTCCAAGCTCATACCTTTTGTGACTTGGGTTCCACTATGTATTTCATAAATACAACTAGAGTCTTTGTTCTCTTCTAGATTCCAACTCTAGGGGGCATCAACAACGCACAACACAAGTAGGTGACGAGTTCCACTTTAGTCACACACTACTTTGCTTACACTTTATCTTAGTTACTCAAACTAAATCATGTTTAATACAAAAAGAAAGAATAAAAAAGGAGTTCTACATGTTACTGATGTATAAAGGCAAATTTAGCGCAGAGAAGAACACGTGAAGTAGTTTGAAAGATTCAACGAGTAGCTCTTGACAGTTTGGATGCAAAGTTCTTCTTCTAGATGTTGGCTTGATTACTTTAAAGCTCTTAGAAATGAGAGTTTTGCTCAATCAATGAGTTTTCAACTACCTTCCACGTTTATCTTGAATGTCTTATATAAATGGTGAGGTAATTCAAAAGTTTAGAAGTAGGTTGCACGCATTTAATAAACCAACGTTCGAAAAATTTCCAACCATTACGACCTAAGTCATAGGTGGAGTCGACTTTGGTGTGACTTCGCCCAAGAGTAAGCTAGAGTCGACTTTAGTTGCGACTTCGTCCTTCAATGAATACTTCAAGTCCCATTGTAGGTCGACTTGGTCTCGGACTTGACCCAAGTCGTAGGTAAAGTCGACTTCGGGTGCGACTTCATTTTCCTAGCTTGCTAGTTGAACTTGAATATTCTTTGGAATGACTTTGCTTGCTTGAATCTCTTCATGTTACTTGTTCTTCCACTATTGTATATTACTTGAAACTCCTTATCTTATCTTGAAAAACATTTGACTCTATGTCTTCAAATATCATATTCTTGGATACTTGAGTCTTGGAGTGTACAAAGATGTCCAAATGTGTGTTCTTGATGAATTCATATGACTTTGCTTGATTTGATCTTGATTTGATCTTCATTAGGTCCAAGTTGAATGTGTGGGTCGACGTGGTCTTCAACTTTACTCAAGTTGAGCATCAAGTTGACTTGGTTTGCGATTTTGCCCTTCAAAACGTGTGCTGATCAGTTGAAGTCGATGCTAGAGTCGACTTATTCTGCGACTTCACCCAAGTCGCATGCGGAGTCGACTTCGTTTGCAACTTCAGCAGCTTTGCTCCTCAATTTCAATGTTGAACGAAAAATGACTCTTGATGTCGCTGCTGGAGTCGACTTGGAGATCGACTTGACCTAAGTCGATGCTTGAGTCGACCTGGGGATTGACTTTACCTGCCATGCTTCATATTTTTCATTTTATATCCTTAAATATTGCACAAAATATATTAGCAATCAAAACTTACTCAAATTAATTTGTTAATCATCAAAATGTAGATTTGGCTTATTTTTCCATTGATTTCAACACATGTTTCCAACAATCTCCCTTTTTTGATAATCGACAAAACCAATTTAAGTATATACCTTTCAATGTCTTTAAAAATATACTATTTCATCTTGTTTTAGTATCTTTAAGATAATCACTAGTCTTTTGCATTTTATCGTACATATTCCATTGTCAAAATTTCATATTTAATTTGAAATCATTCAACCATTTCAGTTTCATATGCAAACTTATACAATCTGCCCAACCCGAGACTCAAATCCTAATCTATTCTCCCCCTTTTTGTCAATTGATCAAAAATAGGGATGGTGGGCTTCTCAGGGACATCCGACGGGTGCTACTCCCCCTCAGCTTGTACTCCCTTTGGACATAGACTTTTTGAAGTTCATTTCTTTTATGTTATTGTTCCTAATTTAACTTAATCATACCCATATCATTTCTGATTTTATAAAATGATTCTTTTGCCGGAGGTTTGGTGAATATATCTCCAATTTAATCTTCTGTTTTCAAATATTCCAAACAGATATCATGATTTTTTACATGTTCTCTGATAAAATGATGCTTCAGGTCTATATGTTTTGTCCTAGAATGCAATACTGAATTTTTAGTCAAACATATTGCATTAGTATTATCACATTTAATAGGTATATCTTTAAAATTCATATCATAATCCCTAAGTTGTTATTTTATTCAAAGCAATTGGGCACAACAACTCTTGGTGGCAATGTACTCGACTTTCGCAGTGAATAGAGCAACACTAGTTTGTTTTCTTGAAAATCATAAAACCAATATATTTCCAAGAAACTGACATGTTCCACTAGTGTTTTTTCTATCTACCTTGTAACTGGCAAAATCTGCATCCGAATAGCCGATTAGATTAAAATTAGAATCCTTTGGATACCACAGTCCAACGTTGTAGTATCTACTAAATATTTAAAAATTATTTTTATAGCTATCAAGTGTGACTCTTTTGAATATAACTAAAATCTAGAGCACATACAAACACTGAACAGTATATCATGTCTAGAAGCAGTTAAATATAATAAACAGCTTATCATGCTCCTATATGACTTTAAAGCAAAAGGTTTTCCTTTCTCATCTTTGTCAATTTTAATGGTTGAGCTCATAGGCGTGTTTGCCCCTTTGCTGTTTTCCGTACTAAACTTCTTTAACATTTCTTTGACATACTCAGACTAGTTTATGAAGATCCCTTCACTTAGCTGCTTAATTTGCAGTCTAAAGAAGAAATTTAGCTCCCCTATCACACTCATCTCAAATGCCTTCTACACAAGCTAAGAGAATTCTTGACAAAAGATCTCATTAGTAGCACCAAAAATAATATTATTTATATAAATTTGAATAATTAAAATATCTTTTTTTTTATACTTGATAAACAAAGTGGTGTCTACCTTTCCCTTTTGAAAGTTATGAAATCAAAATTTTGTTTAATCTTTCATACGAAGCCCTTGGAGTTTGTTTTAATCTATATAATGCTTTGGTAATTTGTATACAAATTTAGATTGATCTTTCTCCTCAAATCTAGGTGATTGTTCAACATGCACCTCTTTATTTATATACCCATTCAAAAATGCACTTTTACCATCCATTTGAAACAACTTAAAGTTTATGTGAGATGCAAAAGCTAGCAAAATACGAATAGCCTCTAATCTAGCAACCGGAGCATAAAATTCCTCAAAGTCTATTCATTTTTCTTGTGAGTATCCTTTTGCCACAAGCCTAGCTTTGTTTCTCACTACAAGTACACTTTCATCTAATTTGTTCCTAAAGACCCATTTTGTGCCAATGATAGTGCAGTCTTTTGGTCTTAGAACAAGATGCCGAACTTGGTTTTTTCCAAATTGATTTAACTCCTCTTGCATTGCTATGATCCAATTTTCATCATCAAGAGCTTGATCAATGGTTATTGGTTCAATTTTTGATACAAAAGTATATTGTCCAAAAATATTTTGTTTTGACCTTCTAGTCTTTACACCTTCATAAATATTGCCTATAACTTCCTCAATTGGATAAGCATTTTTAAATTTTTAATTAGTTGGAGGTTTATAGGAATCATTACCTTCACTTACTCCTTCCTCTGTAGAATTTTCTAGCTTGAGTTTAGTTTCTCCTTGTTGCTCTTGATGTTTCGCTTTTGAGTTCTTTGATGTTCCATCTGTAACACTTGATTCATCCTTCTTTCTCAGAGCTTGGTTAAATTCATCAAAAACAACATGTATTAATTCATCTACAACTTGATTCCTTTTATTGAAGACTCTATATGATTTGCTATTTAATGAGTAACCAAAGAATATTGTCTTATCACTTTTGGCATCCAGTTTTCTCAAGTTGGTTTTACCATTGTTCAAAACATAACATGTGCAACCAAAAGTATGAAAATATGAATATTTGATTTTTTACCTTTACATAGCTCATATGGAGTCTTTTTCAAGATTAATCTAATTGTAACTTGGTTTAATACATGACAAGCTGTACTTACGGCTTTACCCCAAAATTTCTTAGATAATTTACTCTCATTTAGCATAGTTCTATCTATCTCTTGTATGATTCTATTTTTCCTTTCAATTACTTCATTTTGTTGTGGAGTTCTTGGTGTAGAAAATATGTAGTGAATTTCTTTTTCATTACATAATTCTATGAATCATTTATTTTCAAAATCACCATTATGATCACTTCTAATGGTCACAATAGTACTTTATTTTTCATTTTGGACCAAGTTTACAAAAGTTGTAAACATTGAGAAGGCTTCATCTTTACTAGCTAAGAGAATTACCCATGTGAGTCTTGAAAAATCATCAACTATTATGAATACATACTTTTCTCCACCAATAGTTAAAATGTTGGATGACCCACATAAATCCATGTGTAGCAATTCAATTGACCCAGTGATGGAATCTACTTTTTGGTAGAGAAAGGCATTTTAGGTTATTTTGACAGTTGACATGCCTCACATATTTTATCTTTATCATATTTCAAGTTTAGCAATCATTCTACCAAACTCTTTTTCCATAAGGTCTTAATATTTGACATGTTTATATGCCCAAGCCTCTTATGCCAAACCCATAGATCATTGTCAATGGCCGTTAGACATTGACCATCTAGTTAGTCAATTGAAACCAAATATATATTTTCATGTCTTTTTCCACTAAACATAATATGTTATCCATCAAATACATTGCATATACATGATTCAAATACAACATTGTACCTTTTGTCACATAACTAGCTAATACTCATTACATTACGCTTGAGTCCTTCAACAAATAATACATCCTCCATACATGCATCTGAAATACTGTAAATGTTTCATTTACCTTTGATTTTACCTTTCTTATTATTTCCAAAGGCAACAGTTCCATCGTTGCAAGGCTTGAGTTTATGAAACAAATTTCTTTCTCTAGCCATATGCCTTAAGCAACCACTATCCATGAACTACACGTTGTTTACCTTTACCTTGAAGCATACCTGAAAAATAAGCAAATAAAGTATATCTCTTTGGTACCAAATTTATGAGTCCATTTGGGTTAGTAAACTGATTTAATCTCTGTTGTTCTATTCTTTAAAGCCCAAATCTTGTATTTCTTAGAACCTAAATTAATTTTGCACCATGGTCATATAGTTTCTTAAAGTTGCATCTATAAATTTTATGACTCATCTTATTGCAAAAGTTGCAGGCCATTGGTAATCTAGAAGCAGGCCTCCAAGTATGTTGTGGTTCAAAAGTTGGCATTCAAGTCCAAACAACTTGTTTCCTTTTAAGTTTGTAAATAGGTGCAGCTTTAGCTTGATTTTTCCAAAATTTTGGCACATTTGATTTGTTGTTTTCTCCTTACTCAAATGTGAAATATCCAAGACCTCTTCTATTGTTTTGTAAGGTTATGTTCAGAAATATTTTCACATTCTCTCCTGGATTAGAGAACTTAGTTAATTATTCATTTAAGGATTCATTTTTCTCAATTTCTGCACTTCTTCAAATAGTAGTTCATTTTCTTCTTTTAATTTTGTTGTTCTTTCTGCTAGTTTTTCATTCGCAATAATAATATAATTACATTGTTGTTTCTTTAATGATAATTTATTTCCTAATTTTTTGATTTCTTCATATAATGAATCATATGATTGTTTTAATTCCTCTAATTCAGCACATTTGAGACATTCTTGAATAGAAAAATAAGTAGATTGAAAATAACAAAGTTTGGAAGTCACCTCTTCATTACCTGTTCATTTTGTTAAGGTGGTTTGCTCTTCCAAAACTTTTGTTGTGTTCAAAGTTTCTCTTGCTCAATCCGCGCAATGCAGCATATTCTTGCACAATTTGCTGCTTCAAAATCATCATTTGAGGAGCTATTTGTTGATGAAGTTTCTGTATTCACATATATTCCTCTTCCCTTAGGCTTTTAGAATTTTCAGCTTTCATATCTTTCATTCTTTTCTTAATGATATTTTGATTTTTCTTCTTGTGTAGGACATTAAGCTTACACATGTCCCATACCGCCACATCTATAGCATTTTGTAACCTCCTTCTTTTTCTCTTTTCTTGGTCTCTCTTTGAAACCTTTGAAGTTCTTACGAACTTTCAAAATCTTCGAGTTAACAGAGCAATGTCTTCACATCGTTGTGAGATGAGGAGGTGGATTCATTCGAGTTCTTAGTGGTTTTCAATGCAATTGCTCTCTTTCTTTTTTGGTGATATTTATTTATTTTCTTGATTAGCTTATGTGGCATTAATGAGCTAATGAGATTTTCTAACTTTAACGTGTTTAGGTCCTTGCTTTCTTTTATTGCAGTAATCTTCGGTGTCCATGATTTTGGTAGAGCTCTTTGGATCTTCATGACCTATTCAAACTCGGAAATAGCTTTTCCAAAACCTTTCAAAGCATTTGAAATTTTAGCAAACATTTCAGAAATGTTCTCAATATCCAACAGTTTGAAACTTTCTAATTCTCTAATCAAAATGTTTCTTCTTGTCCCTTGGACCTGAGATGTTCCTTGATAGATAGATGTTAAAGTATCTCATATTTATTTGATGGTTAAGCAAGAGAATACTCTATCATATTCAGAGACAGTAAAAGCACAAAATAATGAATTTATGGCCTTAACGTTGCTCTTAATAATTTTTACTTCCTCGTCGGTCCATTTGGAAGCTCTTTCATCAATAGGTAAGGTCATACTGTCTTGGATTGCAATCCAAGAGTCTATATCTATAGCCATGATGAGTTGTTTCATACGTAACTTCCAATAGTCAAAATTATTCTCATCAAACAATGGTGACCTAGTAAAAGATTAGCCTTTAGCAAATGCAGGAAAGGAAGTAAACTGACTTGCCATTATAAAGGATCTCTTTGATAAAACTCAAAAACTTGCTCTGATACCACTTGTTTGTCCCGAATCAATGACAATTACCCAAGAGGGGAGGGGTGAATTGGGTATTTAAAATTTTTCAACTTAAACTGAAAACTTTACCCTGGATTAAATCAGTTCTCTTTAATAAAGCAAATGGAAAACAATAAGATAATGAAAACAAAGATAAAAATTAATAGACAGGATTTTATGGTGGTTCAGACAACCTTTCCTATTCCACTCTTCCAAGCTCACACCTCTTGTGACTTGGGTTCCACTATGTATTTTACAAATACAACTAGAGTCTCTGCTCTCTTTTAGATTCCAACTCTAAGGGGCATCAACAATGCAGAACACAAGTAAGTGACAGGTTCCACCCAGTCACACACTACTTTGCTTACACTTGATCTAAGTTACCCAAACTAAATCAAGTTCAATACAACAAGAAAGAATAAAAAAGAATTTTTACATGTTACTCATGTGTAGAGGCAAATTTAACGCGAAGAAGAACTTGTGACGTAGTTTGAAAGATTCAGCAAGCAGCTATTGATAGTTCGAATGCAGAGTTCTTCTTCTAGATGTTGACTTAATCACTTTAAAGCTCTTAGAAATGGGAGTTATGCTCAATCAATGAGTTTTCAGCTACCCTCCACGTTCATTTTGAATGTCTTATATAAATGGCGAAGGAATTCGAAAGTTTGGAAGTAGGTGGCGCGCATTTAATAAACCGACGTTTGAAAAATTTTCGACCGTTACGACCCAAGTCGCAGGTGGAGTCGACTTCGGTGTGACTTCGCCCAAGAGCAAGCTGGAGTCGACTTTGGTTGTGACTTCATCCTTCAACGAATACTTCAAGTTCCATTGTTGGTCGACTTGGTCCCGGACTTGACCCAAGTCGTAGGTGAAGTCGACTTCGGGTGCGACTTCACTTCCCTAGCTTGCTAGTTGAACTTGAGTATTCTTTGGAATGACTTTGCTTGCTTGAATCTCTTCACGTTAGTTGTTCTTCCACTGTTGTATATTACTTGAAACTCTTTATGATTATCTTATCTTGAAAAACATTTGACTCTATGTCTTGAAATCTCATATTCTTGGATACTTAAGTCTTAGAGTGTATAAAGATGTCCAAATGTGTGTTCTTGATGAATTCATACGACTTTGCTTGATTTGGTCTTGATTTAATCTTCATTAGGTCCAAGTTGAATGTATGGGTTGTGTGGTCTTCAACTTTACTCAAGTCGAGCATCAAGTCGACTTGGTTTGCAACTTTACTCTTCAAAACATGTGCTGATCAATTGAAGTCGATGTTGGAGTCGACTTGGTCTGCAACTTTACCCAAGTCGCATGCGAAGTCGACTTCGTTTGCAACTTCAATAGCTTTGCTCCCCAATTTCAACACTGGATGAAAAATGCCTCTTGAAGTCGCTGTTGGAGTCGATTTAGGGATCGACTTGACCTAAGTCGATGCCTAAGTCAACTTGTGAATCGACTTTACTTGTCATGCTTCATATTTTTCATTTTTATATCCTTAAACATTGCACAAAACATATTAGTAACCAAAACTTACTCAAATTGATTTGTTAATCATCAAAACATAGACTTGGCTTATTTTTCCATTGATTTCAACACATGTTTCCAACAGATAAAACAAGCCATAAGTCGGCGGCAACTTCCTTGAGATGGGAGCAGGATGACGGGATAGTGGCCTAGCTAGCGTACTATCATATGATGTTCATGTTTTAATGATAATAATCCATAACATTATTCATGATATACTCATTATGGGTATGGTGTTGCATTTTTCATAATATTCCCACGAGTAAGTATCACATTGATTTCAAAGAAATTATTTAAATGTAAACTTTGCCTACAAAATGAATTGTCTGAAAAAACTATGCAGCTTGCTTACTGAGTTATATTCACAATTTTTTCTCCAAACCCTGAGATAGGTGCAATGATGGCTACGAAGGAGGAGCATGGGTTTAAATGAATGATTATATTTTATATATTCCCGTGTATGCAACTAAATGTTGAAAAATGTAATATGAATTGAATGTTCACAACTTGTTGCAATTTATGAAATTATACACTATAGTATGTGATATGGGTGATGTTTATAGAAATGTTAAAAAAAATATATTGACAGATGATGAAGATACGCTTTAACATGAGATGAATGCCATGGAATATTATGTTATATGATGGAATATGATGAGTAGAAATGTAATGTTGCATGTGTGTATCAGGATTTGATGTTGACCAAGATAGGCAAATTGGTGCAAAGGAACCAAGTGTTGTGTGGAAAAAAAATTTATGGTATGAATTATTAATCCAAATATGTGTCAAGATTTCGCCGTATGACAGGGAAACAATCCTATTCACGTTTACCAATCAATAAACGGTTCCAAAGTAAGGCTAATGGTGTGACATTCGGTTTGGGGCACCATAGTAGTTCTTTAGAAAATTTTAATATAATAATTGGAAAGGTAAGCTTCTTAAGTAATTATATTGGTGTCATTTTTGTGAGACAAGTGATGTAAGGTTTTTTCCCATTACCAATCAGACCCTAAATACAATGACAGGGTGGGTTTGATTTTTTTTTTTTTAAATCTAACCATCGATTGACATGCATACATTGGTTGAATGGGTGCAATGTTTGTGATTAAAGTATCAAGGAGCCCAGTTGTATGCACCTAAGCACAAATACTTATTTTTTATTTTTAAAAAAAATTTTATACCACGTTAATCTATGTATATTTATCATGCATATTAATTGTTACTATTTTTGAAACTTTTTTATTTTTTTAGATTTTTAAAAAATCAACAGCATTTTTGGTTGGATTTAAAAAAAAATCCCGCCCATTCATTGTATTTAGGGTCTGATTAGTAATTGGAGAAGACTTACATCACTTGTGAGTAAATACACTTATATTAACAATTTATAAGAAAGTTTCAAAAAAATAAAAAATGGGTGAAATACAGCCGAGTGCATTGAGCCTTAATGCACCCGGGGCATACAACTAGACTCCAAGTATAAAATAAGCTATCATGAAGTACAAACTTGGAAAGTTTTTTGTGGACATTTTTAAAATGAAAAAAAAAATTATACGATATAATAAGAGTAATGATGATAATTACAGAAAATAAAATTAAAAAAGAAAGAATAGTTGTATGAAAATGATAAAAGAAAACAATTAGAAAAGATGATAACTATATAGAAAGATGTGAAAAAATTATTTAAAAAATAGTTATAAAAAGAAAAATTTTTAAGTGTTTTTAGGAATGTGAGTGGGAAATAGAAAAGTAGAAAATTTTTTGCTAATTGTAAGAATGATACGATGATAAGGGTCAAATGAGAATAAATTATAAAACAATTTATATACGAATAAAATTTTAAAAAATAAGATAATTAAAATGAATAAAATGATTAAAATGTAATTCTTAATTTTCCCTTCTCCTCTTCTCCTCCCTACTTTCCCAAACATCACATTAGGTGGAAAAGATATTTTTCCCATGAATACGATGAGCACCGTGCATGTGTTTTGTCAGAAATAAAAGTTCTGGTTTCTAGAAGCAGAAAATGGTGGTGGGAATTCGAGTTAGAAAGATGACAGTAGAATAGATTGCAATATGCCTTCGGTGGCCTACCATTTTTTTTTTCTTTTTTTCTTCTGGAGGTATATGCTGATGAAGAAAAACGACAGCCAACCCAGCCCACTATCATTTCCTGTGGTCCATGAATCCCCATGTCCTTAGCTGTACGACCGAGCATCCCTTGGCTGGTATGTCTCCAAGGTTGGCTTTCCGCGCTAGTGAAAGAACGGCCCTGCCGCGATGCATGCAAGGGTCGTGGAAATAGCTGAAATGCATTAACTGCCATTTGAAAAAAAAAAAAAGAAATAAGTGGCTTAAGAGAAGTGGGATTTCAATTTCATGTATTGATTGACTAATTTCGTATTTTATTTATTTATTTAGTAGTGTAGCTACGAAGTGAAAATAAGGAATGTATTAATGAGATGCAAAGGAGCCACCAATCATACTTTCTAAAAAAAATGATTTTATATGGCGTGCACTTTCAGTAGTTTCTTACCTATGGCATGGTCCAAATGGTTAACGGGAAAAATATATAATTTTTAAATAACAAATTTGTATATAAGAAAAATAATATGCATAAAATTTTGTTGATTGCAATAAATTCAATGGCGGAGCTTGCCGTTGGTAGCTCCTCGTCCAGCCAACTTTGCAAACGGAGTTTCGAATCGTTGGGCGCTCTGTGCATTTAGCATCCACATTGTACAACATTTTAGTGTCTCTGATAATAAGCGTATTTATAGTAATCTTTACTTGGTAATGAGAGTATCTACAGTCATCTTTTTTAAGCGTAGGAGTATTTACAAAATGTTTTTCCAAAAATTAAGAGTTGTGAAAGAGCCTAATTTATAATATTAAGAGTGTATTTAGTAATAAATAAGACTTTTGATAAAAAGTTTTGGAGATTAAAAGTTGTCAAATGATGTGATATAATATGGGTAATGATGAATAGTAAAGAAGATAAAATTAAAATAGATAGGTTAGTTTTGTAGATAGTTATGTAGAAATGATTAAAAAATAGGGTAGTTGTATAGGAAAATATGAAAAAATGATTAAAAAATATCATACTTGTGAAAAGTAAAAAGTTTTAGATTGAAAAGTTTTAACTTCAGATTTTCTATCAATTACCAAACATACTCTAAATGTTATAGTATATATACTACTAATTAACAAAAATTGTGGAGCTAGGAACTCTGCCCGGAGGAATTGATATGGAGGCAGAAAAATATAGTCATAGGGGAGGACACCATCAGTTCAGCTACATAATTAATTCTTGGAATTAAATTAATTAATTCGATCAAGTTATTGTTATGGCTGCCATGATCGAAAAGTTAATATATAAGATGAAGGTAAGGTCAATCCTAGAAGTAACCCAGGTTCAATTTTCAGTTCTTTAATATTGGAACTCATGTACTAAAGGTGTTAATTAATCGCTAATCTTGAAACTAATTAGAAAATAGTAGTTACGGCTCTTTCTGTGTACAGTGTAAATCTTATGGACATATGTAATTAGTGGCCGCATTAAATTTCGAATGATTGACTATCTGAGTCCAATAATTTTAACTAAATAAATTTCTAGTTTTAAACATGCATATTGTGGATTTTAATGTCTTGAATAGTTAAATAAAGCAGCCAGATCCTATATGAGTTTTCTATATTGCAAGTAAACTACGGGCGATCAAAACTTATTTTTATTATTTTTTTCATTTTTTAATAAATATGCAAGCTCTACCCACATCTTTCTCTGGACGCATGTATACGTGCTCAATTTTTTAATTTTCAAAAATTAAAATAAAATATTAAATAAATTCGAAAACATCAGATTTAACAAGAATTAAAATTTGGGCTTTTTTGAAATATACCCACTATGTTTGCAATTAATTTCAGAAACATACAGTCCTTGAGTTAACGCTATTAATTAATATGTGAAATATAACGTCATTAGTTAATATGTAAAATTAATAATATACATATCAAATTTTTGACATAATTGAAAATTTAAATGTCATAACTCACAATACCCTAATTACATACGAGTTCTAAATTTGGAGAGCTATAATTTCATTTTCTTTTTATTTTATTTCCTCTTTTATTATTTTATAACAAAGGCATTTTGAACATATACAAAACTTTAAACTAACGTTTTTTAATGAAATGAGTATTTTTGAAATTACCTACAAACATAATAAATTTATCTAGAACTTTGGAAACATACTAGATATATTTGGGATTATAATTAAACATAGTGGGTTTATTTGGGAACATCTATTGAAAAATAAATTAAATAAAAACATACTTTTACAGCTTGCCGGATTGCATTTCAATCAACCTCCTTAAATAATTTGTGCCAATTAAGATAAATAAGAAACTAACTTGAATATAGTTATTTATATTCACAACCATACACATATATTTATAAAGCATTCTTAAAATTAGAAAGTCAGCTTTCATCAAACACACACAAAAAGAAAAAAAAAAAAAAAAAAAAGAAAAAAAAGCGGCAGAAGCGTGTATATATACGCATTTACGTGAGTGCAAAAGTGCCTTACGCAGCTGGCTAGTCTGACACGGTATATATGCCCGTGATATATGCATGGCAGCTTAAGTAATAATATAGCACACTTGCTCTTGTGGGCGCATCCAAATCGAGACGAGCCCGTGCCCGACTCCATGCCTGGAAAGAAAGAACGGCCTATTAAATATATGCAAGCACGCAGGCATACAAATTTGTCGTCTTTTCTGTGCATGCCCAACTGGATATGTGTGAAGAAATAAGATGCATAGTGATCCTTTAGAGCTTGAATTTTCTTCGATCATATTACTTAAAAATAATTTTCAATGAACAGACATATATTTTATAAAATGTAGAAGTTTTGAAGAGTGAATATATAACGATTAGAATTTTTTGAAAAATGAAATGTAATATTTAACACCATTTGCGTATTACTTAAAAAAAAAACACCATTTACCTATAGAATTTTGCAAAATTCTGATAATAAACATATATAGTATATAAAAGGTGTAAAAATGTGAGATTCTTGGTATCATGGATAAATATACATGGATTAGAGGAATGGTTTAGGTTGATAAAAAAGATTGACGAAGCAAAAAGTGCTATCGTATGAAGTTAAGAACTTAAGAAGTAGAACAATAATTACACCCAGGAGGAGACGGAGGATTTATGCAGAAAAATATTAGCTTGGTGACTTTTAAGTCTTGTTTAGAAAACCACGAGAAAAGATTTTGCCTTTTCTTTTAGGATAAGAAAAGAGTAGAATGACGATTTAAATGAAGAGATTGAAAGAAGGGGAGTTAGTCCTTGTGCTTTATAATGGGATTCTCTAATATCTCTTCTCTTTATTGTTCTTCAGGGAGAAAGGCCTTCTTAGATCATTAATTAATTCATCCTCTTATAGTAACTGTTATGTTGTACTAGTGCTGATAAGTTCTCTAGAGTGTGTGGGCTTCACGCATGTCAAAGTTCCTTTTAATTTGTCATGCTTTTGAGTCTACGTATAAATAGAGTTGCTTCAACCAGAACCTCATTAATAAATGAATTGGATTAGGCATTTAAAAAAAATTTATGTAATGCAATTTAAACCAATTCAATTTTAAAAGTGGATTAGTTTGGCTAGATGATTGTCAAACCAACCCGAATTGATTTCATATATTAGTGTAAAAATATAATAGATTATTAAAGATTAGTTATACATTCGCACATAATACATAGAAATTAACTATACATTATTGCTTTGAAATAAGATCATTTAGTAATTTTATTATTGTATAAGTCATACGTTGTTAAGTATCCAATAAAAGGAATTAATTTTTATTCTTTTATATAAATTTATATTTTAAAGTAGGCTTGATTACGCAAAATATTTTTAAATATTATATATTTATTTACTCAATTTCTAACTCAAACCAAACCTATTTTATATGGTTAAAATAAGGTTGGGTTAAGGTATTAAAAAAAGAGTAGAAAATCAGGTTAGGTTGAGATTTTACAATGTGAGTTAGAGTTGTATTTAACCCAATTCAAGTTAATCCGAGCCGATTTACACTCTTAAGGTTAAGGTATGAAAAAATATTAGTTGAAAGTAAGGTTGGATTAACATTTTACAAGACAAATTAGAATTGTATTTACCACAATTTAAGTTAACTTAATCCAGTTTGCACCCCTAATTATCACTATTTAATTTGATAACTTGAATAAGTTTAATTCTTTTAGAGTGTTTTTTTATTTTTTCATGCTTTTCGAGACAATACGAAGTCACCACATGCATATTTAATATTTTAGTTCATAGCTCAAATAAGTTTAAGTAATCATAAAGTGCTTTTTACTTCAAAAAAAAATTATAAAGTGCTTTCACCGGACATTTTCATGGTTATCTATCATGACCTGTTGGATAAGTCTCGTTGCCAATGACATAAGAGTTAATCTAAGGGTGAAAAATAAGGCTACATCTATTCATGACCCACCTCACCCCGCCTTGATTTTACAAAGGATCAGAGTAAAGATTTTGATCTGGTGGAGCAAAGTAGGTTAGAGTTTGAGACTTATGCTTCCATTCTAGGAGCAGAAAGGGTTGACCATGTCCCGACCCACCTAGACCTTCCCCCGTCCCCACCTCATAATGTGTAAATTATTTTTACGAGCTATACAGCATACTCATATGAATGCAGTTTTGTTAGATAAATGTGTTTAACTTTATAATTTATTAAATATGAATATGGTTTATGTGGATGTATGTTTAACTTTATAACTTGTTTATATGGATAAATTTTTGTTTCTTAATGGAAATGCTTCTATGTAACTCCTTTCATTTTGAATATTTTGATAGTTAATAGAAAATTTACTCTCTTTATTAGACTTTGCATTATTTAGAATATCTTCAAAAACTTTTCAATTTTATAGTATCATTGTTCATGGATCCCATCTACAAATGTACAAAATCAACATAATAAAATAATTTGATATTAAATATCAATTTTAATGTTGTGTTTTTAATATTTAAATAGTCTAGAATATTATTTCTATGTGGATAAATGATTTTATAAATTATTATTATGTTCTAATATATATGTGAATAGATCTAAGAATTTTTTTCCAATTTATAGATGAATATACCCATTTTGAGCAATGCGACCCATACGCATATTTGAGTTGGATGAAATTTAATCTCCTAAACAAAAAAAATGATGTTAAATATAATGAATAGATTTTATTTTCATTAAGCATAAATAACTTAAAATTTTAAGGGTTACATGAAGCCACTTCTAAGTAATCTAGTCACATAGAAGCAGACCTATATTTCTTAATTACATATATGTTGTTCACGTTATGTCCTTCGCATGATTTACTAATGAATAAAATATATTCTCTACGCTGTCTGCACATTTCAAGAATGAATATTATTATTTTGCAATTTAGAAATTTTAGTTATAATTTGAAGTTTACATGTATATTTTTTTAAAGGTTGATATACATATTTATCAAGGTTAATTACAAATAAAATTATTAAAAAAATTATTAGGAAAATTGTGTTTTATTCCACTAAATAGTAGAATATTGAAGTATTTAATCTTTAAAGTTATTATTGATTTGAGTTTATTTTAATATGCATATAACTTCTTAAACTTTGACTTGCTTTTCTAACCAAATTTGTCGTTTTAGAACCAACGTGAAATTTCTCTCAAGATCTGTTAAATGAAGGTAAGAATTAGATTGACATTGTTCGAACTCGGTATAAAAAGTATGGTCGAACAGGAATCTTTAAATGTAGAGTTAGAGTTGGGCACACCCTACCTGTCTTCGTGTGCTCCAATTTTTACCTGTAGTTTGATCTCTTGTTATTCTACTGAAGGGTCAGAATGAAGGGTTAGATATGAGTGTAAAAGGTCAAAATAGACCACAGAAATCTACATGGATTCCATCTTTTTTGGGCATGACATGTTGGTCCGATCGAAGTCAATCTTGACCAAGCCCTATCAAAATTTTTTTAAAAAAATAAAAAAAAAGGTGCATGAAATATATTATCATTATCCATAAAAGTTTAAAATACATATAAAATTTAAAATCATAAATATGTGCCTACAAATAAACTTGATAATTGGCTCAATTTTTAAAATAAGAACTAGGTAGCTCTATGCTAGTACTCTTGTTGCCAAATAGTTAAGTGTCATGTTAGGAAACTTAATTCGGGTTAATATAGATCACAATGGAAGCACACACAATAAAATAGGATTAAAGAAATACTAACAAGATCAAACACAAGAAAACACCATGATTTAAGTGGAAAACCCTTCAAACTAAGAAGATAAAAACCATAGGAGAGAGAGATAACCGTCAACTATGATAAACAAGTTACGTAGATATACGTAAGAATACTTCACACACATTCTCTGGTGCTCTCATATATCCCAAACAAGAACTCTTTAATAATCCCCTCTCACGTCTATACAGGACACCTCTCAAAGTTCTACCCAATCCCTAACTAATACACTTATGCATAGGACTTCAATGACTACTTGTGCAAAACATACACAACTTCAATCTTACACAACTAAGATACATAAAATACAAGATACACCTTACAGGTCCATACATAAATAAGAAGTTAAGAAACAACTCCGGACATAACTTGTGGCCAAAGACTTATGGGTCAATCTTTGATAATTATACTAAATGGTCGGAATGAAGGATGGGTACTCAGAACTCAGAGTGGAAGGTCGAAATGGACCATACGAGTCAGGATAAGCTCCATCCTTTTCGGGCCAAGCGCGTCGGTCTGATCTTTGGTCCCTACCGAATGTTTTAAAATAAAAAAGGCTGCATGAAAATTTTAACACGTTGGGTAACGTTATCCTTATTTATAAAACTTTAAAATACACAAAATTTGAAATTATTAATAAATGCACACGAATAAACTAGATAAATGACTTAAATCTTAAAATAAGAGCCGAGTTTCAATAAAATAAAATAAATTAAGAGTCAAGCGGCTTCAGGCTGCTGGCCTTCTTACATATTCCATGTCTGTTGCAGGCTTGGGCAGGCGCCAGGCAGACAGGTAACTGAGAAAAAAAAAAAAAAGAAAAAAAAAACATGGCTAAGGAAGTTGGCACGCTGCACTTTTGCACGTCTCACCAGCCCTGACGTGGAACGTCATTCGCTTGCCGAAAGCAGAGAAGAAGATGAGCCTGGGACGATTCCACTTTGTTTCAAAAGCATGATAAAGAAGTATTCGTTCGCACCATACATGACCAGACCTTTAATCAATTTTTCTATAACGTACCAGAGCATATCCATCATATACGTAAAGGTAATGGTCACATACAACTAACAACTTGTTTTTTAAACTTGAAAAATATTTTTAAAAAATCTAAATCATTTACAACATTCTTGACACGGATTTATTATGATGCCATACTTCACTTTAATTAAGAACGCATACGTATATAATCGTGTGGGCAGTGTGAGACAAAGGTCTAAGGTTCAAGTGTAAGTATGGGCAGTGTGTAGTAAGTCTAATGTTCAAATGTGAGTATATTTAGGGAATTATAGGTGAGAGGTACAATGTTTAAATATTAGATAAACTCATAGAAGCAATGGCCTCGTTACTCAGCCTCTGAAGTATACCTTGGTCAGCTGTCTGGTTATCCAAAATGAGTGAAAAAAAAAGGTAAAAATAGATATATTTAACTTTCGATTTCTTGTGGTGATCAAATGCACAGGGTAACTATGCGGTCAACCGCAAGGAACTTCACATGTATTTTTGTTAAAATAAATTTTATATCCAAACTGGAGAGTAGCTTAGACGTGTTCGATAAAATTTTGAAAAGACACAAGAGAAATGCCATTCTTTTTCATTTTAAAAAGTTCATAACACCTGGCTAGTTAGGCCTACAATGTTTTTAAAAATTGTTTGAGCACAATATAAAAAAATTTCAAAAAAAAAAAATATACGTGGAACCCTTGCGGTTTTCCGCACGGATACTCCTACGTGGTTAACTATAGAACATCAAAATCTATATATTTAATATATTTGAGAGTGAAAAACAAAAAAAAAAGTATATTTGAGAGGGGTATGAAACTGTTAAATTTTGAAAAAAATTTAAAAATAAATCCATAGTATATAAAAGTTTCTAATCACAGTGAATTTTGGCATCTAAATATATGTAACTAGAATAATATCACAAATATTTAGATTTTAAAATATTATTAAAATATAAAGAGCAGGGAGTTATTAGTTAATAAATTAACAAGCTAGCTGCATACGATCATAGGTTACCAATATATATACACGAATGAAAATCCATATGTAGGCAATAAACCCTTTGTTTATTTATTTTTAACCAAAAAGCAAGATACCGCACCATATACTAAATTTTACGTTTTTTATTTTTTTGAATTTATGAAATTAAAGAGCATTTTTTGTGAGGCACGCTTAAGAAATACATCATTTTATATTTTCAAAACTCAAGGTATGAAAAACGACCTATTTTATTTTCAAAATTCTCTAAATATTAAGAAAATTTTAAAAATATAAAATTTGATCCGAAGTGTTATCTAGAGTGAGCTCACGTTGTTCGTAAAATAATAATAATAATAATAATAATAATAATAATAATAATAATAAACAAATAAAGGGGAGTCCATTGCTTGGGTTGCATCTAGCCTCCATGCATATAAGTGTTTTGAGTTTTCTTTATTAGATTGCTTTTCTTTTCATTTTTACATGGGCCTACATGTAATCTTCATATACATCAAAATTTATCATTTTTGTGCTCTTGTGTGTATTTTTTCATGATTTCAAAAAATCAACCATCTTCAATCCTAAATAGATGTCGTTTGGGCCATTTGCCGGTGTAAACCTCCACATGTAGATATGTTTGTTCGGTGCGGGATTGCTTTTTAGAGAGACTACTAAAGATTTTAAGTGGCTATTTAAGACATGGCTTGATGTAATGGACAACGTCTACCCTAAGATAATTGTGACCGACCAAGATGCAGCTATTGGTCAGGCAATTGTGCAAGTGTTTCCACACAGTCATCATCTTCTATGCTTGTTGTACATATGTAAAAAGTTGCCCGAAAAGGTATCCCACGTTCACCAAAAGCATCCCACTTTTAAATCTATATGGGATCATTGTCTACGTAGTGTGGAAAGCATTGAGGAATTTGAAAGTTGCTAGTCATCAATGATGGAGAAGTTCAAATTGCATAGGAATTCATGGCTTGAACACATGCATGAATTCGACATAAGTGGATTCATGCATTCACAAAGAAAATATTTACAGCTGGGATGAGAACAACAGGTAGAAGTGAGAGTCTTAATGCAATGTTGGATGGATTTGTCAATTATAAATCCAACTTAGTCGACTTTGCCAATGTCTATGAGAAGTTGCTTCAACGGAAATGGCGGGATGAAGGTAGGCTAAAAATTTCAAACAATTAATTCTAGACCAGTCTTATTGATGCAATTAGAACTTAAGGCTGAGATGGCAATGATATACACATTCAAGGCATTTGAAATATTTCAAAATGAAGTTCAGGAGATCATCTACCTTATCGCATTGAATGTTAGAAGTGAACAACACTCAGAAGCATGGTAGATTTTCAAACCTAATGAGTCGAATGTCAGAAAGCAAAAGACTATTCTATGGGATATGGTTGAGATGAAAGCTTTATACTCGTGCTTGAAATTTGAATTTAGTGGATCATTTGCTAGCACATATTTACTTTGTTACATTACAAGGGAATAGTATCTATGTCACCAAATCATGTGCCAACACACTGGACTTGACAGGCTAAAACTTTATTCATTCAAGCATCTTCAACGAATTCAAGGAATAAAGGAGTATCACTTATAATTTGTAATCATGTATTATCACAATCATGGGGTTATATTTGCCAAGAATACCTGAAAAGTGAGAGAGGATATGAAGTAGTGAGAGCTGCCTTCCACGAGTGAAAGACATGGTCGAGAAAGAGAGAGTAGATGTTGTTGGGAAGAAGATGGTTGTGGCAGGTCGTCAAGTTACTGGGGATGGTGCTGGCAACTTTAATAGTGATGGTGCACAACTAATGCTTGTACACTCTACGTATCATGATATATCCCTATGGCAACACAAAGCTCAGGAGTATGTGGTGTCATCCCTCCAAATGTAATGCCAATGGAGAAGAGAAACTTGAAATAAAGCGCCTTAGAGATACCATGTTCCATTCAAAAAATGTGTCATGGTTGCAATCAAATGGTAGTTGGACATGACAAGCGAACATGTCCTACATATAAAGAACTTGCTTCAACTGCTTGTACTAAACGCACAAGTGATGTAGGGTCTAGCAGCGAGAGGTGTCGTGGACGTCGAGGTACTTTGAAATCGAATTCAATGTGATGCAATACTTTACACGTGGATCAACCATTGCATTTTCATTCATAGTTCCCTCTCATGAATGAATCATTCCATTTATGTATGTTTCTATATTTGGATTGTATAATTTCATTCATGTTTTGACCTATACTCTCTTTTAGGTGGTTCATCTTCAAAGATTTAAGATGACGTCTTCTAGTTCTAACTCCAGGGCTAGTAGTGCACAAAAATGCATTTGTTTTTGCATGTAACCAATGGTAATTTTGACGTCTCAAATAGAAGCGAATCCTAGAAGATGTTTTTTCCAATGACAATATTACAATGTAATTTAACTCATGAGATTTTTTACTGTTTCATATTCCATTTTTGTTTATAACTCTTTCTCATGCATAATTTCCACAAACAATGTGTTTCATTTTTGTAGGTTCCTTCTATGGGTTGCAATTGTTTTAGGTGGTTAGATGAATTGACTATGACAACGAAGTTTGGTGGATACGAGATTCATTCCAAGGTGAATTATATCACAAAGATAAATGGCTGATGTTAAGGAACTAAAGGTGGACTTCAAGTCACGCATCCATTGTGTGAATCAATTGAAGAAAATCCAATTGGACGTGATCAACAAACTAAAGCATTTAGATCATTTAAAGGATATGAAGGTAACTAATATGGAGAGGAAGCTCCACATGAGATCGCTGAGTTGGAAAAGAAGCACTACACGTGTCTGGCTTTGATTTTTTTTTATCGCAATTGTCTTTATGATGATGTCAAGAGCCTAAGTGAGATAGATGTATTATTTTTGAGTCGGTGACATTGTCATACTTGTCAACTAAGTTTTTTGTGAAATAGAAAACATGTTCCTTTCTGTAATTTATTTAGTTTATAAAAGTATTTGGATTAGAGAGAAGTTCATTGCATTGATTTATTTAGTTTCTTGTGCATTTTTCATGAGACAGGTTAATTTCAGATCATTTGTCTACTCTCTAAAAGCATTTGGAATGGAAACAGGAATTATCTTGTGCATTTGGATTGAAATCAGTTTCATTTCTATAATTTATTTGGTCTTCTTAAGCACTTGAAATGGAGAGCAGGTTCCTTTATGTAATTTGTTTAGTCTCAACATGCATTTGGAATAGAAACTGAAATTATCTTTTGGGTTTGGATTGAAAATATGTTCATTTATTTAATTTGTTTGGTTTCCAAAAGCAATTCAAATGAAATAGGAATTATCTTATGCATTTGGATTGAAAACATGTTCATTCATATAATTTGTTTAGTCTCTAGAAGCATTTGGAATGGCTACAATAGTTTGAACAAGTGTTGCAAAAATGGATACAATTGATATTTGTTGGTTGTTCAAAAAATTTTCCATGATTGAAAATTGATAAAAGAACAGTGTTAATGCAAAAGTTAAATAGTTAATGTGATAGCAAAAGTCTGATTGGTGGAATGTGAAAAGTGGACATTATACCTGATTGGCAACACTATGTGTATTTATTTTGAGAAAAATGATAAAAGAACAGTGTAAATGCAAAGGTTAGTACTCAATTACATTTTTTTTAAAACTCTCTGTTCGAATCATTTTATCATATATTTCCTCATTTATTCCATTTTAATCCTTCATTTTTTATTATTCCCTAAACAAACACATCACATAATTAATTAATTTATTTATGTTTTAAAAATTAAATGTATTGAAAATTTTTATATACTATATATTACATTTTTATAAAAATTAATATTTATTTACTTACCATTCTTTTCAAAATATAAGTTTTTGATCAAAGTAATTTTTGATAATATTATAAAATAAAATGTGTTTAATAAAATAAATAATTTAAATTTAAAAGTTTAAAATAAAAAAATTAAGGACGCAAAAGGGCTACATATTTGGTGGAAACATGAATTAGTACCAAAAAATAAGTTATAAAAATGCTGAAACATCGGTAATATTTAAAATTACTTTATTTCCGTTTTTACTTCTTAGATAACGCTGGATGGAAATCCCTCTTCTTGGCTTTTGCCAAAAAAAAAAAATGGCTGGAGGGCTGCTTTGACAGGAGAGCTGCCGAAGGCAAATGGCTGCTTTTGAATAGCTGCTGACAGCGATCGTCTAAGGGGCCTGTGCTGCAAACTGTTGCGTCTGCACCGCATCCAACGGCAGAAAACAAAGCCGCACGATCCAACGGCAGGGGGACGCCGCGTGCAGGAAATCGGGAGTCTGAGGGTGTGTTTTGGAATGAATAAAATTTTTGATAAAAAATTTTGGATAATAAAAGTTGTCAAATGATGTGATATGGTAGGGGTAATGATGAATAGTAAAGAGAATAAAATTAAAATAGATAGGTTAGTTGTGTCGATAGTTGTGTAGAAATGATTAAAAAGTAGGATAGTTATATAGAAAAATGTGAAAAAATAATTAAAAAATATAATAGTTATGTAAAGTAAAAAATTTTAGATTGAAAAATTTTAACATGACATTTTTTGTGAATCGCAAAACGCACCCTGGAGCTTTGAGAATCGGTTTCTCGGATGCGAGGCTCTGTCACAGCCTCGGTCCAAGCATCAGTGAGTCAAGAACCGCCTTCTTCGACGGAACTGCTAATATATTCCTTATATTATGAACGGAATGCTTCCGTCAAGCCCACTTTTATACAGCCTTTTTTTAATTTTTAATGTCGGAATGATTAATTAAAAATTTATTCACTCCATGTATTTAATATTATTTAGGGTGTGTCTGGCGATATGCGAAAAATATAAGTTAAAATTTTTTAATTTAAAATTTTTCACTCTCCACTACCGTATTTTCTAATTATTTTTTCACATTTTCTTATACAACTATCCTTCTTTTCAATCATTTCTACGCAATTACCAACACAACTAACCTATCTATTTTAACTTTATCTTTTTTACTCCTCATCATTTTTCCTATCATATCACATCATTTGACAACTTTTACTCTAAAAAACTATTCATCAAAAATTTTAACCATTCTCAAACACTAGTAATAAATAAAACTTTTGGTAGGAAGTTTTGGAGAGTAAAAATTGTTAAATGATGTGATTTGATAAGGGTAATGATAAGTAGTAAATACGATAAAGTTAAAATAGATAAGTTAGTTGTTTGGATAGTTGTGTAGAAATGATTGAAAGGTGGATAGTTGTATAGAAAAATGTGAAAAAATGACTAAAAAATATGATAGTCGTAGAGAATGAAAAGTTTTAGCTTGAAATATTTTATTAATTGTCAGACACACCCATAGATTGTTATAGTAACGCTTGGAGTTGTCTAATATCATTATATATACCCCTTATTTATAATATCCTTTATTTATAATATGTAAAATCAATATAATAAAATAGTTTATATTAAATATTCATTTTTAAGTATTATTTTTAACATCTAAAATATTATTATTGCATGAATAAATGATTTTATAAAGTATTGGTACATCTAATACATATGTGAAAAGATCTAAGTATTTTTTAATTTACACATAAAAATATATAATTTTAAGTAAACACGACCCGCATATATATTTTACATGGATGAAATTTGACCTTTTACCGAAAAAAAAAACTAACGCTAAATAGAACAAACGAATTGGATTTAGCAGCAGTAATTAATGTATCAAAAATGCAGTGGTTACATGGAATTGTTTGTATGTAATCCATAGGAGATCTATAATAACATAAGTGCCCAAATCATGGATGGAATGGGATATATCGATAGGTTATGAAGCACTTTCAGAATTAACTCCAGAAAGAAATTTAGCACAAAATTTGTTGTAAGTGGCTAGTAAGAAAATGAACCCATAAATTAAATTAAAACCCCTAGCTCACCAATGTAGGTGTAGTAAGAATGAATGCTAATCAGTATATCTCGCAATAAAGAAATAACAAGGTTGCTAAAACTATGTAACAACTAATAATTTGCAAGCTTGTCAAGCTCATTAGTCATTATTGAATCCAGTTGTGCGAACTTGACTAGTTTTGATAGGGTCAATGATTTTATCTATTAATATGAGATTGATTAGACTTAACCATGCTCTCTAATCCTTGCAAATTTAAATTCATTGACTCCCTTAAACAGTAGCCTATGTGAGATCCAAATTATTATTATTTTTTTTTAAAAGGTGAGATCCAAATTTGAACCTAATGCATGAAATCTCACATAAATTAGGCCCACACTCCTTATTTTGGTGATACAAATAGTTAAAATAATATTAAAATTGTTTAATTAAATTTAATTTTCAAATTTACAAGAAAAATATCCTAGAAAATTATACTTAATTATTATTTAACAGTCCAAATCATTTTGGGATAATGATTAACATATATTTTATTATATTATATTTATTATCTAGACTATTAAATATATATGTTTTCAACAATGAAAATTAACTTTTCTCAAAAAACAATGAAAATTAATTTATATTCATCGAAATACACATTGAATAAATTCATTCAAATTTATATATAATATAAATGACTGACAGAACGTGTCACCCATCCATTACAATCAAGACAAAGGTGACGCAGGAAGAGAGCTGGATGATCCAGAACTCCCAGGGGCCTGTCATGCACCAATCATAATGAACTATGATATTACAACCTTCATCAGCAGGCGAAGAGTTTTGTGAAGCATACACTATTCAGCCCCAAGTCAAAAGTCTGAACTTGGATTGCTAACCTGCAGGAGCACCATTACTAGCCTATCTGTTATTTATTTCTGCAACACTTCATGTTGGATGTGGTACCCGTCCACACTTCGTGGTGGAAGTTTTAATCGCTGTGTAGGACAGCCAAAAGTTTGAAATTGGATCATTCCATTGATAGGATTCTGATCTCTCTTCCATTGCAGCCCGTGGCCTGGACTTGATCAGCACAAGTGATTGAACGAAACACAACATATCACACCATCAACAGCCTATCACTTTATTCTGTTTATTTCAACAATACATTGTGGTGGAACCCACCCACATCAGTACCAATATTTTTTCGCGAAGAGGGTTTCTTTATGTTCATTGAAGAAAGCAATTAGGCCTTCTCTTGTGGGCAGAGTTTTCTGCACAACACTGACACTCATGAAATCTTCTGTCCATTTGAATAAGGCTGGAAACTTCTCCCCATCCAACAATCTGATTCCAACGGCTTCTTGAAGAGTTACAACCCAAGCACCTATGAAGCAAGCAGCAATGTCCACCAGTCCAATTGAAGTACCCCCGAAGAACTTCCCCTTGAGGGCAGTCTCCAAGGTCTTTAAATTCGCCAAGCTCTCCTCAATGAACTTCTCTTGCTCCTTCCCTTTAGTCCAAAGGGCCATCCATATTGGCTTGGAACACTGCCACAACAACAGCAACAACATTAATGTGGAAGATAATAACCATATGTATACATCAAAACAGCGATATTTGGCAATTGATTAGCTCAATTAGCTTTTACCTTGTCGTCGATGAACTTGGCCCAAAATCGGGCCATGGCTCTCTCGTAAGGATCCTGGGGCAGAATTGGATTCTCTGTCCATACCTCATCGATGTATTCTAGTATAACTAGAGTCTCAGCTAGCGGTTTTTCGCCATGGCACAGAACTGGTACCTTCTTATGCACAGGGTTGTAGAGAAGAAGCAATGGGCTTTTGTTGGAAAGGTTCTCTTCAAAGTACTCGTACTCAACTCCTTTGAGTTTGAGTGCTAGTTCCACTTTACGGCTATAAGGGCTGCCCCATGTACCAAAAACTTTCACCATTTCCTCAGTCATTGATGATTCTTTCGCACTCTCCCTAGTTCCTGATATAATTATGATGGCGTTATTTTGTTGCACCATGTTTTGTAGCTGGTGAGTTCATTATATAGAGAAAGCACTGAAGGAACACAAATGCCATTCATTGAACATCGGTTGAGCTAAATAAATTTTTTTTTAAAAAGTTGGTATTGTTCAACAAAAATCAATTGCTATCTGTTCAATGAAGGAAAGATTCGTCAAAAAATAATATGTGCTGGCGCCCAGCCCATAGGAAGCTTTTCCTACGAGAAATTCCGAGGAAGCTTCCTATCTGTCGTTGATTTCTGGTGGATGGCTAGGATGAGCCTGGGCATGTTGGGAAAGTGAAAATTTTTGCTGGGCATCGAAATCGGGTTCCTTTGCTCGCAGCCATCTCCCCTCTCCTGCTTTCTTCCTCCCTGGGGCGGACGATATTGTCGACAAAAATTGGAGCAGAAATCATGCTAGTCGATTTTCTGCCTATGTTCGATTGATGGGATTTCTGCTCCATGCTTCGAGCCAGATTTTTTTGCGCCCAATCATGTCTGGATGGTGTGCGATGTGCAATTACTGGAAAAGATGAAGAGGTCTGGCCGTCAGTTGGCAAAGTTGTGATTTGGGGGTGCTGCTAGAACGTATGGATTTTAGATGGGAAATGGATTTCTTCCATTTCTAGTGGAGTCGGTGTGGAGGTCCGTCCGTCATTGGCGAAACTACAGGGGTGCGGCCGGAACGCATGGATTTCATTTGGGAAACAGATTTCTTCCATTTCTAATGGACTGGAAAAACGGTCGGTGAATTGCTTCAACAGGAAAATCACAAACCGCTGATGGGTTGTTTGAACAGGGACATCGTTTTTTGGAAGATGCTCAAGATTTTGGCAGCGTGTATCGAAGCAGATGGGCGTGAAATATTGCAGGAATCCTTCGAAGATGGATACTCTGTTAGTTGGCTCTAATTATCTGGTTGACATCGCCGGTGGCGATGATCCGAAAATCCAACGACAGCCATGTTCGTGAGTGAGTCCGTGACAATGGTGGTGGAGCACCATGATGGTGATCTCGGTGCTCCGTCAGTGCAGTTTCCAACCATGCGCATCCGACCTACTTTTGGTGATCCGCACCGTTAAAATTTATAAATAGAACATAAAATAACGGGAAATTTCAAATAACCTAAAAATTACAATTTCTTCCACAATTAGAATAAAATAAATTTATAAACAAAATACTTATTAAATTATAAAATCAAAAAACTGATATTCTTTAATATTTTAATGAAAATTTAAATTTTCTAGTTTCCTTTTTTAAATTGTTATTGTCTCCTACAATATCTAAATGGTCATAATGATCCATGTCTTCGCTGGAGTTTTTTAGTTGCTATAAAGGGAGGATTTACATGTAATCGAAAATTTTATTTTTATTTTCTTAATTATTTTTAAAATTTTGACTGCCAATTAAAATTTTTTGAAAATTTTGATAATATTTAGTACATATATTAATTAAATTGGTTGTATTTTTAATTTTGTTGATTTCATATTGCAACAACCTACAAGAGTGATAAGTAAACTTCATGAATTATTAATTTCAGCTTAAAATTTAAGTTATTTAGACTTAAAAAGTCCAAGAGGTATAAAATTGGAGGTTTTTAAAAATAATTTAGACTTTTTATATATAATTACAAAAGGCATATTTTATGTCAATGTATACTTAAATTAAAAACTTAATCTTCTGGTATTTTTCTTATCTTCATTTCAAATTAATTTAGAAAATTTCTATTTAATACATAATTTCATATTGATTTAATGTGGTTATAATTAATATGTATTTCTTAAAATTTATTGATTTCGAATTGAAAGAGAAATGGGAGAGATGAGTAAATCCTACATATTGCAGATTTAACTAGCTAAGTTCACAAAATAATTTGACATAAAAGTTAATTATGTTTATAGTTAATTGATAAATGTTTAATTTAAGTCCAATTCATACTGAGGTATATTTTATTCTATTATTTTTAATTTAATTCGAAATAATTTGAATGATATACAAGAATTCAACATTTCTATTGCTTGACCATATAAATTCTTATAGATTTAACCCCTGAAACTCATAGAATATTTCAATATAATAAATTGATTATGCCTACAATTAATTGATTTTGATTGTAATATACCTTAAATTCATATTTATTTATATTTTACTTGGATTACTTTTAATTTGAAATTTAATTTGCATGGATTTTCAATATAATTTGATATTTTTATCAATTTGAAATTTTGTTTAGATAAATTTTAAAATAAAAATTTTTATTTTCAAAATTTGCCTAAAATGGTTTATTTTTTATTTTAAAATACATGATTTCAGAATCATAGGTTGCATATTTCTAACATGAATTAGTAAGTTTTTATATTTCGCAAAATACATAAATTATCGTAGTTTGTTTTGAAAATATTCAAATTGGATTTGTGAAAAATGAAAATATATAAAAAATTACATATCTACTATAAAAAACTAATAATAACAATTTTAAAATATCACTAATATACAAATATTAATATTTAATTATATAAATTTGAAAATTTTAATATGCATTAATTGAAATACTCATTCACAGTTTATTTTTAAAATAAAATTCAATAATTGATGTGTTTTCCATTTTCATTTTCATTTTATTTGTTGTAGATTAAAGAATATTATTTTTATTTCTGTAATTTTTGGCTTCGCTTTTGATTTACATGAACTTTTACTATTTTCTGCATTAATAAACGTCTAGGATGCAACATTGGGGAAGATCTGCCTAGAAGAAGAAAGGATTCAAGTGATCAACTATAGTACTTGTGTGGAGGGGATCGCATATGACATTCCTGGGATTGTATCTCTTGGGAGCTCTTTATTTGTTATAAGAATGTAATTTAAGAAAAAGCACCGGCTATATGAAATGAGGAATGATCTCGTTAGCCTGGGTTAAGTAAATGCTCCATTTAATCTACCTCAAAGAACTTATTTTCAACAACTTATTTTTATTTTTTCTTCATACACTTGTTTATGTAAGCCTATTTAATATATAAATCAAGTTTTATCATTTTGAATATATCTATACATATAAAAATATATTCAAAAATGATAAAACTTAGATAAACAAGTAAAATTAGATGGGCGTGAAATATTACAGGTGTTAAATTAGGATTATCTTATAATATAAAAAATTAGATGCGATTGGATTTAGTTAGATGCAGTTAGATTCAGTTACATGCTGTTAGATTCAGGTAGATTCAATTAAATCCGATTAGATGCCATTAGATTTAGATAATTTCATTAAATCATATATCTGAGTTTTAATTTTTATAATTAGGATATAAATGACCTTATCAGAAGCCTAGGATTATATTATAGGTATTAAATTATGATTAACTTATTAATATAAAAAATTAGAACCAATTAAAACTAATTAAATGTTGTTAAATCTAGTTAAATTCAGTTAAATTTTGTTAGACTGATTAGATTTAGGGTGTGTTTGGGAAGTTTTAAAACTTTTGATGAAAAGTTTTTTATGTAAAACTTGTCAAATTAGTAGAAAATGATGTGATGTTGTAGGGGTAATG
>JAXCLR010000092.1:43980491-43994873 GCA_035584095.1 Annona squamosa
GTTTTTGATCAAAGTAATTTTTGATAATATTATAAAATAAAATGTGTTTAATAAAATAAATAATTTAAATTTAAAAGATTAAAATAAAAAAAAATTAGGGGACGCATTGAGAAACAAAAGGGCTAACCAAAAAATAAGTTATAAAAAAGCTTAAACTTCGGGTAATATTTGACATTGATTTATTTTTGTTTTTAGGTAAGAATCGATGGAAAGTGGCTTTTTCGCTTTTGCAATAGAAAAAAAAATGATGTCGTGTGTGGTGTGGCCTATGGGTTGCTTTTGACAGGAAAGCAAATGAATTCAAATGGGTGCTTTTGAAAGAGGCGTTGCCTGCTAGTAAAAAAACGCTGTGGCAAATGGATCGGTGCCTATTTGGCAATTTCGCTCCTTCTTTGACGCGGTTCGAGTAGCTACAGACGAGTGTGCAAAAAACGGAAGCTGCTGACAGCCGGAGTCAGAGGGACCTGCGTTGCAAATTCTCCTGTCAGCCCCCTATCGCCTCTAATGCCGCATCCAACGGCTATGCACGAATCCGCACGATCCAACGGCAGCTGAGCGCTGAGAGCATGTAGCCTCCATGCTCTCCGGCGCAAGAGATCGCGATCCTATCTCCAGTTTAGTCTGCTTGGAGATCTCCAAAAAGAGGACCATGTGTCTATCAAATAAACGGGGCCTTCCATCCATTAACGCGTTCTTCTCTTCCTCCTTCTCAAAGGTTGCTAGATAAAGATTTCCCTCCGAATCTACCATTATCAGTTTCCATTTGGGCTTCCATAACTTCCTCATTGCGGGTTTGAAAGGGTCTTTATTGCAGCTCTTGGATGCCTAGACAGAGAACAGGAGGGTCAGTTTTCCTTCTGGGTCTATCATTCAACATTTTTCGTCACCCAACTCCATTGTTCGAAGATCCTCTCCCAACCATTATGCATCTAGGTTGGACATATTTTAGAATCGATACAAATATCTCCGCAGCTACTCAACCCCTCCACCCCTTCTGCCTAAGCTTGAGAATACCCTAGTCACTACAGCTTATCAACCTGCAGATATTGCCTTGTTGAGGGATGCAAGGGGACACAGGCTTCTAGGGTTTTCGTCGCCAGACTTGGGTGCGATTGCCAATTATTTGTTTTAAAATGTTTGATAAAATTAACTTTTGATAGCATGATAAAACAAACAAGATGTTTTTTTTTATATAATCATAGACAAGATGTATTTAATATGACAAATGGTTTAGATATTAAAATTTTTAAAAATTAAGAGTGAACGTGGAAGCTTCATGCTTATGTAAGTATTTAATCATTGACCGTACATATGTGTGTACTGAATCAAGGGATGTATATAGTTTATGGGAATGGTATTAATGGAATTATTTGATGGTCTACGGATAATCTGCTCCATTCAATTCATGACCTCCGATTGGTATAATGCATGGCTGTAGTACAGTAGTAGTACTGTAGCGTTCCCACGTTTTCAATTCTCATCTGCGCACGAATCCACCAATAATTAAAGTAATAAACATTTACTTGCTTTTGACTAGGCTTCTGAATTAGGCCCCAAAATTCCAAGCTTCTATCTCTCTCTTATCTAAATTTAGCAATCCCATGCATGCACGGATGCAAATTGCAGACTAAAGAAAGAACATATATAGAGACCTTTGCAGCTGGTGCAGCAGCAGGTATTTGCAAATGCAATGCACATGCATGACACGAATTTCTTGTCTTTGCATGCACTCAGTCGGTGGGAAAATTAAAGGATCTGATCATCAGGAATAGGTGAATCTTATCTTCATTAATTTATACACGCGCCATCTAGCTAGCTAGCTAGCTGTTTTCAATAACTCATGAGAAAGCCGCGGGTTGCTGGCCTTTTCTCCTGTGAAGAAATCCCGAATAATTTTCACTCGGCTAGTTTTTTGTTATTTTTGTTCAATTCAAGTTACGGATTTTTCATATATATAAAAAAAAAAAAAGTAACTGGTTGTGTTTAAAAATATTCGTTAAGTCTAAATTCAAAGCATTCCACCTCTGATGCAGGAGATCCCGGCTTAAAGTCCCAATTTCGAGAGTTTCTTTTATATTTTCCAAGTAACAACTCTATAACTATTTTATTAGAAACATCGTTAGATTTTCATGCTTGGAATAAATTGGATAATATTGCCTATGTTGAAATGTAAATATACAATTAAATATAAAAATTCAAGATAATTGAAAATTGTTATAATCTATGGTGTATTTGGGTTGAGTTGTAAATACACAAATAAAAAGTCTAAATATAAAAGAGAAATGATCCCTTTAGCCAAGGCTAAGCATATGGCTACCTTAGTCAACTTCGAAAAATTCATTTTAAACATTTTTATCTTTTTAAATATATTTGTTTCTCTAAGTATATTTAACATATAAACTAAAATTTACCATTTTTGAATATATATATATATATTTTTTTTTTTTTTGAGATTTTTAAACATAGAAAGCCTCAAAAATATATATATATCTAAATATGGTAAACTTAGTTTATATGTTAAATTCACTTAGATAAACAAGTATATTTAAAAATATAAAAATGTTAAATTAAGTTTTTTGAGGCAGGCTCTAACGAGATTATTCATTAATATAAAAATCAAGTTAATTGAAAATTATTATAATATATGATGTTACAAAATATAACTATGAAAAACTTCATGCATTTGTATTTTTCTCATGGATTATATACAGATTTAATTAAATTGATTTTTCATATCATATAAACATCAAAGAAGGATGGATGGCTCGTATTAAAAAACATTTTTAGAAAAATGGAACCCAAGTTCTTGGTTGCTAGGTCTAAGCGTGTAGAGAATATATGTTTGCCGTTTCACTGATCGCAAATTTTCGCTAATTTTATAAAGAAAAAACTTGCTAGTTTCGAAGAAATTATCGATGATTTAGCTTAACTGTTTTGCAAAAAAAACTAAATTTTTTTTAAAATAAATACTGGCTGTTTTATACAATTTTAAAGCAAGTGAAATTTTCAGACTATTTTTAGCATTAGTAATTTGTTAATTAGAATATTATATAATGATATATGGAATTGAAGCCTAAACTAGAATTGAATCAAAAGGGGATAAGTTATTATCGTGAGAGAAATTTTCTCAAAAGATCTCTGAAAGATTCTCGAATATTTCATCGAAATTTTCTGTTCAAATACTACGAATAACTTCTCGAACAAATTGAAAATTTTATCTAACCTTCGCGAACAATGTATTCCTTTAGAGAAAATATTTGTCTAATCGGCAAAAACGAAAATTTTGCTGACTTTTTTTTGGGAGAGAATTTTGATTTTGCCAACAATGAGCTGTATGTTCATTTTCGAAAAATCTAAAAAGTAATAATGAAGGGCATGGTTAATCGGTTCACCTCCCCAGCATTTGTGCCAGGTGTCTGTTAATAGCGTTGTCTGCTGCAGATTCAGATTTGGGTATAATGCCCTTGAGTAAAAAATGAAAAAAGGATAATTGAGATGTAAAAAAATTTTAAAAATTAGTTTCCAAACAGAATAATTAAAATTTTAAAAAGTTATAGTTGATAGATAAGACTTTATAAAACAGTACTTCTGTATAACTCTTTTTATTTATCTAATACATTAATACGTTACGGAAAATTCACTTTTTCTATTCTTTCATCATCATTATCATTATCATAAGCCATTTTCTACCTAAACAATGTGAGCCATATGGATTTTGTTGTGTCATTTTTGACGATTTAAAACTAAATGTTTGGTAATTTTTAATATTTATTGTTTTATTTAATTACTTCAATCCATATTTTTGTGTCTTTATCTCTTTCTCCTCCCATCTTCTACTCGAATAAACTATGCCTTCTTAACTAGTGTCATTTCGGGCCTTTGTTTAACATGACTAAACCATTTTAATTTGTTTTCCTTTCATTTTATCACATATTAGCCTCACTTTGAGATTTCCTTAGATTACTTTTTTTTCTAATTTTATCTTTTCTTATTCTATCTTTCATCCACCTTAACATTTTCATTTGTACTACGTTCATTTTATGTGTATGTTTTCCATATAAAGCATACCTAGTCTAATAGCAGTTTTGTAAATTTTTTTTAAAAATTTAATTGAGATTCAACGATCACATAAAATTCTTGATGCATTTTACTTTTCTATGTTGTTTGAATTCTATGTATTATATTTTTCTCAATTTTTTATATTCTCTTGAACTATTAATCCTCAGTATTTGAAGTAATTAGTTTTATTACTACTTGATCCGAGATCTTAATTTGTTTCTCATCCAGGTGCTCACTATTATTAAAATCATATTTCATATATTTAGTTTTAATGCGACTAATTCTAAAATTATTAGATTGTAAGACATCTACCCACTTGTTCAATTTTAAATTTAATCCTCCCCTAGTTTGATCTATTAGAATTATGTCATCTATAAATAACATGCACAAAAGTATTTCTTATAGATGTTTAGTAATTTAAGTTATCACTAAAGTGAAAATGTAAAGACTCAAGGCTGAGCCTTAATGCAAATCTATTTTAATTGGAAAATTATTAGTTTTTCTATTCACAATCCTCACATTTGTTACAACCCCCTTATACATATGTTTAATAACATTAATTTATCTATTGTTAACTCTATCAAAAAATGTATCTATTGTTAATTTATTTCTTTTTCATCACTTATTATATTAACTTTTTGGCACCTAATTGTATATTTTTCTAAATCAATAAAAGTCATATATAAGTTCTTTTTCTTTTCCGTATACTTCTTAAATAATTGTCTAAGTAAAAAAATAGCTTCAATGGTTGATTTTCCTGACATAAAACCAAATTGATTTTCAGAGTTATTAGTTTCTCATCTTAGTCTATGTTTCATTGCTTTTTCTCATAATTTCATAATATGACTTATTAATTTTATTCCACAATAATTTACACAATTTTAAATATCTATTTTATTTTTATAATTTGGGACTATAGTACTTTTCTTCTATTCTCTTAGTATTCACTTTGTTTTTATGATTTTATTAATAAAATTTATTAATTGTATTACACCTACATCTCATATGCACTTCTATACCACAACTTAATATTATTTGGGCCTAAGGCTTTTTCTATTCTCATTTTTAAGAGCTTTCTTTACTTCAGATTTTTAATTTTTTGAAAAATAACTGATATTCATATCTTCTTTTATATTTAAATTTACATCTAATGTTAATTGTTATGGTGGGGTAACATTCAATAAACTATAGAAATAAGTTTTTCATCTTTCTTTAATAACATCATCTTTAACTAAAGCTCTTTTATCCTAACTTTTAATGCATCTAACATGCTCCAAACAATCATCTTTATTTTTTCTTAATTTAGCTAATTTAAATATATCTTTTTATCCTTGTTTATCTCATAATTTGTCGTATAAGTTGTCATAACTTTTGTTTTAGTATCATTAATAATTTTTAATAGCATTTTTAATAGTTTGTATTGTTATAGATTTGTATCATTTTTGTTAGTTTGCCATTTTTAAAACTTTTTCATTATCATTTATAGCTTTTTGAACATCCTCGTTCCACTGCCAAGTTTTTCTCTATAAGAATATGCTATTTTTATATATTCCTATAATATTTTGTCCAACTTCTTTTATGCTAGTTATTATTTTATCCCACATTGATTCTATTTTGTCTTCTTGTATGTCTCATTTTTTTTCTTCTATTATTCTTTTACTAAAAAATTTTATGTTGTTACCATTTTAATTCTACCATTTAATTTTTGAAATTATATACTTTTAGTTTTTATTAACTATTTTTTTGTGTATATATATATATATCAATCTAATCTATGTTTTATAGTTAAACTCTCACCTAGGATAATCTTTGAATTAATACATAGAGATTTGTCACATTTTATCATAAGGAAGAAGTCTATTTGGCTGAAATTAGTCTCGCTCCTAAAAATTATCAAGTGTTCATCCTTTTTTTAAAATAATGTATTTGCTATAATCAAATCATATGCTGCATCAAAATTTAAAATGGCATTCTCAATTTCATTCCTTATTATAAAGTTGAAATCTCCACAAATTCTCTTATATCCTACATTCTTTCATCTCACATGTCCATTTAATATCCATCTATCACAACCTTTTCTTGGTTAGTTATCATTCACCTTCTTCCTTAAACCACATCCACAAAGGCATGAAAACCTTCACCTACTTCTCACCACAGTCAGACGATGTTGTGGCCCATCACTTCCAGGGAAACGTCCTAGCCACCCTTGTCAGTTTCTCATTACATATGGACTCTGGTAAAGCGTGTCACTTTTAAAGAAACACCCTAGAAACTCTTACTCATTTATCACTACATCCAAGGTCCGTTGTAGTGCGTCGCTTACAGTGATAGCCCTAACGCTAATTACTTTTAATATATTTTCAGCATCCATAAGATATGTGACAGTGATTTTTATAAAATCGGCTGCCAACATGACATACCAACCCTCTCGTTTTATCCAGGCTTGAGATTGACATAAAATAAAAACTCTTACTATCGAGGTCGTCTATTGTATTTCTATCATTTATCTTATTATAGAATTTGTCGTTTATAGGGTATTATTGTGTATGGATCCACCTACGAAGGTATAAAATCAACGTAAAAAAATAATTTAATAGTAAATATCAATTTTGAAGTTGTATTTTTAATATCTTAAATATTGTTATTATGTGGATTAAAATACTATAAGTATCATTATATTCTAATACACATGTAAATAAATATTTATATATGAATATTCGTCTTTACCAAATATAATCCGCACATATATTTGATTTAGATGAAAGTTAGTGCTCTTGCTCTTAACTAAACAAATAAGGTTATATTTAATAAATGAATTAAATCTCCTCGAAAGGTTATACGGCACCAAAACGGGACCATGACATCATAACCTAGACTTGTATATGCAAAAAATCAATACAGAAAAATCCTTATTCACCTTTCTCTTTAGAAAAAAAAAAACATATAAATGGATAAGCATATGCCGTCACGGATCCGGTTCGAATTGATATATTAACCACGTGCGTGTCAGACTTGTAACCATTGGCATATACATGTCAGGATATTCAACCAACTGAATTATTTTGCATGTGCGCGGTGCGTCATCCTGTCGGAGAATTCTGGATTTTTGGACTATATCATGTCGATGAATGAGATCAACCAATGCCGCAGACCTCTGGCCCGGTGGTAGTAGTAAGACTAAGGGCATGAATGTAATAAATCTTGAGTTCAAGTCTTCACACGCCTTAGAGCTTTATTATTTTTTGTAGAGGGTTGAATGTGTTTGATTAATTTCATAATATATATATATATATACACACAGATTCCGGTGTAGCATCGCTGAAATGGGCCCTACATGATAATCAAATCATTGTATACTCCACCCATTGTATTTAGAATAATGTATTTTATTACCATACCAATTTTCATCCCAAACAGATATGTATATGGACCCCATCTGAAAATTGTACAAATCCAACGTAATAAAATAATTTAATGTAAATAACAACTTTAAAGTATTTGATTGGGATGAAAATTTGTATGATAATAGAATACATTATTCTAAATATAATGGGTGGGGCAGATTATGATTTCATGATCATGTGGGGCCCATTTCAGCGGTGTAGCATGCTGCACCAGAATCTGTCTCATATATATATATATATACCATTCAAAAAATTAAGATAAATTAATTAGCATTATTTTTGCATACTTTTTTGCAGAAAATAATAACTTCCAAAGTTTATTTCCAATAATTATACTTATATTTATAAAGAAAATTAGCATAAGAAACTTTAAACTTTATTGAGTTTGAGAGATACTTCAAGCATATGTACCTTGGTTTGACGAAATTGTAAAAGACCCAACAACATATGGGGCCAGAAACTGCATGTGTATACTTTACGTTACGATTATTTCTGCCATATAAAAGTTTTTTTTTTAAAGACTAAAATACGCATATCAAAGTGTTAATATTATTACAATTAAAATTAAATTAATTATTTACAATTATGATAAAAGTTTGCAAAATAATCATAAATAATATTTGTAAATAAATACTTTAATATAATAATAAAATAGTAGCTTTAATAGTTAATTTAAAGATCTCGACAATGGTATTTCCGCCATTATTGACCAAAATCTAATAGAATGCCATGATGTTATCAATATGTTTGGAATTATATTCGGACCGTTTCGGAATGATTTAAATTTCTGTAATTATATAACTATATTTGCTATTATGGTCAAATTAAATATATTTGCAATTCCAGAGACTAAGTATGCATGTATACCTATGCCTTGACAACATAATTGTCAAACAATCTCGAAATTATTTGTAATTTCTAAAATTATGTGAGTATATTTGGAATTACGATTAAACTTATATAAAAGTAGTTGCAAATTACCTGATACATTTGGAAATAACTTTTAATTCAACAGAAATTAAGCACTCACCTCTGTGAAATTTGCGCTCATGGAAATCTTAGAAAAATAGAAACATACTTTTTAACATCAGCGTTTCACTATAGTCAATGAACAACTAAGGCTGGCTCATTAGGTTAGTCCAACTGTTCTTCCGTTTTCCGGGTTGTCAAGTTAAGACGGCTTGGCTTAATTGACTAGGCTTCTCTGTTTCTTGATGGCTTCTACTTGTATTCATTTCATGGTCGTCTTTGGCATTTGCTGGGCGTGCATGCGTGCTTGGACTTGTGTCCTGTGAAACCATCCAAAACATTGCAGACAACACTGACCACTCATCAATAAATATGTGTCGTCTAACAACTGCCAATGGCCCACCTAAAAAAATGAATGAATGATCACTGAAAGAAAGAGAAGGATGTACTTGCAATTTTTTCCACTAATAATCGTAGATATATTTATGTTTTTCGAAATATTAGTAAATATATTCCTATAGATATATTTTGAAAACGTACGATTATCCAATTACTAGGTGCATAATTATTGTTGAATTATATATTTATTGTTTGAGTGATACATTAAGCCTGTGATTTAGTCTTACAAAAAGTGCAAATAGCTACGATAAGAAAGTAAACTTTTAGTGGTCTAAAATTTATCACTTATCAATTTACGTTGTGATGTGGTTACAACTAAGTTATATATGTATGAGAATTTTTTAAGTATTCGCCGAAGGCATAAATCTTGTCGTGGAAAGTTGTTTTTTGTAATATTTATTATATAATTGTTGCCAAAAGCTAGTTTTTGGCTACAATAATTATTCATATCTTTAAATAGTATCTTTTGGACACAAAAAAGCACTACGCGCCCATAAAAGTTAAAATATGTTGCAACTTATTGATTTTCTTTCGGTGACTCATTGTTACTTTGACAAATTGGCAAGGGATAGAGGTTATTCATGTATGTTTCAATGCATCATGATGTATTAAAATTTCAATGCATCAATGTGTAAAAATTTATTTTTTAATATTTTTTAAAAATTTGTTTATAAAATTGTTAATCTAGGTATATTTAACTTATGTATTAAGTTTTACCATTTTTAGATATGCATATATATATATTATTTTTAAAAAATTAAATAAATATATACACATCTCTAAAAATAGTAAAATTTGGTTTAGAGATTAACACACAGATTAACAATTTATAAAAAAAATTTCAAAAAAAATTTTAAAAAGAGGGGTTTTACACCCTATGCATTGAAATTTCAATATATTTATTATAATTAACATTATTTATGTAGCTAAAAAATCAAGTTTCATCTCAATCAAATATGCATATGGTCACATTTACTCAATAGTAGATATATTTATATGTAAATTAAGAAAATAATTAGATTTATTCACATATATATTTTATTAATATATACACAGTAGGACATATGATATTACAACCAATATTATTCAACCCTCACATGAATTGATGTATTTTCTATAAATACCTCAACATCAGGGAGGAAACAACAAATGCTTACCTAAAAACCACAACCTATGGAATTTGCGCCCATTGATTGTACCACCAAGCTATACGCTTGGTGACCATTAACATATACATTAAAAAATAATAATATTATATAGAATCATTTACACATAAAAATGATATTTTAGATAGTATATATGTTCAAAATACTATTTTAAAATTGATATTTAGCATTAATCTATTTTATATTTATTGATAAAAAGAGATGTTTCCATCCCATCCCCCCATTCAACAATTCTAAAGAGGATAAGCAAGAAACCCCTCAAAGGAAGGAATAAACTTACAATCATTACTCATAGAATCAATGGTACATACAGAAGACAAGTCTCCCCAGGAAATGGATACCCTTGTGGTAGTGCAAACTTTGTTATTGTGTGGCAACACAATTACTACTCCTAAGAACAAGGAAGAACTGACATCTATTGAAGCTGCAACTATGCACCTTAATTCTATGACTAAGATGACCAATAGGTGAATGAATAGGGTGATCATCAAGCTAGAACTGAGCAAGGGTAAGGGAATCCGTCTTGAAGATGACATTACAGTATTGGGATTCCTCCACCCATGTGATCCTTAAGGCCATACACTTAGTCTCCATCCAAAGTGGATCTTCTCAACCCTACCAAAGTTAGCATTTTATAGCCAAAAAGAGATCTTGTAAATCACGGGTGATAACTATCACACCCATAATGCCCATGTTCCTGTTGAAAGCTACATCAATATTTACCTTAACTTGCCAGAAAGCCAATTGCTTCCATCTAACCAGGCTCTCATGGATGTGTGCAGAGGATTTGAAGTAAACATTGCTCGATTCTAGCTAGTGTAGCAAAAGAGTGAATCTATTTGGAATTTCAAAGAAAGGTGGAGATTCGCCCTTTATCTGATGGAGGTTTCTAAACTGTCAAATCATCCAGCACATCAAGATAAATTGTGTCAGAGTTGATCTTTCACATGGGGAGGACAATTATTGTAAGAGGTCTAATAAAGTGTAATTTGCATAAAAGGAAAACCATCTCCTAATCCTTAGATCATGGGTGGGAGAGGTGACAACACAATACCAAAAAAGGTGGGAGTTGTCCACATCTCCTGATCTACACAAAGAGAATAAAGGAGCAAGTGGGATATGTTGATGAAGCAGATTTACCTTCGTGAGGAGCACATTGAAGACCAATCTCCATCCAAAAATGAGAATATTTCAAGGCAGCTTGAGTTTCCACATCAGGTGGGCGATTGCCATAACATTTTCGCTGACAATGTGCGGCCTACATCTACCACTTTGAATGACCATATAGGCTGATTTGGCAGTAAACATCCCATCTAGTTTTAAGGGCGCCAGTAAATTCAATCTTTTTTTCCCTTAAGTAGGTAGAGGGATTTTACTAATGATATGCCACCAATGTCTCTTACAACAACCTTTACCTTAGTCTACTTCCATATATTGAAATTCTTGTCGATGAAATAATCCACTATTGTATCTTCAAATACATCATGAGGTAGGGGCTAGCCTTGACTAAGTTCATAACTATCCTTTTGTCATCAAATAAATAGATTGATATTTTGTTCCCCTCCCTCCAATGACATTCATGTTTGATTTTCTCCTTGGTCGTTACAATACTTTTCCATATGAAGGAAGAGGAATGATTTGCAGGGCTATACCAAAAGTTACTATTTGGGGAGCATCTAGCCTCCATGTTTTTAAGAAATAAGGATTCTAGGTTTATAGCAAGTCATCAAGCTTGCTTCACTAAGAGGGCAAGATTGAAGGATGTGAAGTCATGGAATCCCAATCCTCTTGCAGCTTTAGAATTACACATCTTATGCTAAGAAACTCGGTTGATTTTCTTACAATCCTCAACATCACCCCACCAAAACTTATTAACCATGGAGTTAAGCACCTAGCAGAATTTCCTTAGGAGCCTGATAATATGCATTGCATAGTTTGAAGTAGTTTGTGTGACTACTTTGATTAGAATCTCTTTGCCCCTTGCTGATAGGAGTTTGTTTTGCCAATGTTGGATTTTCATCCATATGCATTCCTTCAAGATCTGAAAAGTTTGAGACTTTGATTTCCCAATCCATGCCTAATGGCCTTATTTCGCACTCTAATCAGCTGCTCAACTTCTTTCCTGATTGCTTCACTTGTGTTTTTGCTAGAAATAGAGTTGTCTTTTAGATTTTTACTTTCTACCCACTGCATTCCCCATAGATATGTAGAATTGATATCAATTAAACCACCTGATCCCTATTGACCTTAAGAAAAAGGAGAGTAATATCTACAAATAACAAGTGAGTAAGAGATGGACTCCTTGCTTTGATTCGAATGCCATTAATTTACTTTAAGTTTGGGCTTCAGATAGGAGGATAAACATTCCTTCAGCATAGAGTAAAAAGATATATAGAGAGAGTGGGTCCCCTTGTCGTAAATCACGAGAAGGAATAAAAGGATTAGATTTTATGTTGTTGATTAAAGCTCAATAGGTAACTGTAGAGACACAATAGTATATCTGACCAATCCACTTATCCTTAAATCCCATATTCCTAATCATTTGATACATAAAGTCCCACTCAATCCTATCATAAGCTTTTGACATGTTTAGCTTGATCACCATTTCTTCTTTTTTCCTTCTTCTATGTTTTCTTAATAAATGCAAGACTAAAAAAGCCATGATCATATTTGTTCAAAATGAGTCTGCTTGGGATAAAAGCACTCCGATTATTTGAGATGACTTCAGATAAGAAAGTTTTCTGCTGGTGAGGACTTTAGCAACTATTTTGTAAATTACAATACACAAGTTGATAGGTCCAAAGTCCACCAAGTTAACGACTCCTTTCTTCTTTGGAATGCGGACAATATTTGTAGAGTTGATGATCTTCATCATGCACTATTAGTAATACCATAAGGCTAAATCAAGGGAGTCCTTGTAGGCCCTGTACACATCATCGCCTACAATGGACTAATGATGTTGGAAGAAACCCACTGAGAGGCCATCCGGGCCGAAGCCTTACCCGGATCCATTTGAATCAACACTTTGGACTTCCAATTTAGTGAGAGGATCTATAAGATCCCTATTTTATGCTACTAGGATACTCCAATGAACCTTTTTTGTGATTCTTTCAATATGTTTTACTCCTTCTAATATGAAGAGGGAAGAGAAATAGTTGATGGCCAATGATAATTTGCCCTCATGATCCAAAAATAGAGTACCACAATCATTTATTAAGGTTCGAATGAAATTTTTCGTCTTCGCTCAGCAGCTACTTTATGGAAAAGAATGGTATTTCGATCTCTAAACATTAGCCAATTCAGCTTGGAGCATTTTGCCAGAGGATTTCCTCATCCTTGAGGAGGCTGTTTAGTTTTTCCTCATTCTCCTTAATTTGGACATCTGTGGTCTTTGAAGGAGGAATGTTCTTTGACTTAAAGTATTAAACTACTTATGGATGGCCCTCTACAAGTTTCCCCTGATTGTCGCATTCCACCTGGAAAGGTTAGCAGTGCATCTAGTAAGATTCTCATTCAAATGCTGAAAGGAATGATGAGGTTAACTGACGAAGCAAAGTCCAAGCAAGAAACCTTTATGCAGTTGAGGGGTTCCATAAACCCTCATGAATCTCCACCTCCTTTGGTTATTGTCATTGATTTTTGCATCAATATGATTCTCTAAGTAGGAAGATATATTAACTTGTCGTTCTTTAAACCATAAAAGAGCGAGGCCTCCTCTACAGCCTTGACTGTTAATAGTAAAATAGGAGTAAAACGTCAACTTTCTTTTATTCCAATCCATTTCTTGTGATGTTCTCTTGGTTTCGAACAAAAAGATCAAACAGGAAAGAATTGTTCATGGATTCCCAAGCCCATAAAAATTTTAAGATAAAATAGTCATCTATGTTATGCGGGGGTTGAGTCCCCAACTCAACTCCCACAATGCGTAAATCTGCTTCCCTTTGTTCAATAGCCTGATGTAGCCTTGGCTTCTTCAGTTGGTTGTCATCTTAAGTAACACCTGTTTAACTACAACTGACATGATGCCTCTCTCTATTGTCCTCCATGTTGTCCACAATTTCTGTTGTCCTACATTAAGGATCATTCTCTCGAGCTTTTCTTTTTTATTTTGTTATGCCACTCATGATCATGGTCTGCGACTTGGAATGCTACTTGGCTACTCAAGTCGCATCTGGAGTCGACTTCCTCTGTGACTTCAGTTCTTCAGATTTCCAAGTCTGAGTCTTGGTCGACTTGGCTTCAAACTTCGACTCAAGTCGAACCTGAAGTCGACTTGGATTGCGACTTGGCTCGGGCTTTGCTGAAAACGCTTTGATCCTCTTTTAATCTGCTTCTGTTATGCTTAGACTTCTTCCCTTGAATCATTTTCATGTTGAATGATTCCT
>JAXCLR010000092.1:43994973-44026363 GCA_035584095.1 Annona squamosa
TCAAGTTAGTTGTTGTTAATCATCAAAACTCAATCTTTGGTCAATTTTGTTTTGTTTTGAAGCATTGTTTCCAACAACTTGGACCTGATTTTTACCTTGTGTGGCATTTCCCATTATCGCATTGGTAGTAATTTAGCTCCTCTTCTGTGAGGCATTTGGTGTCATAATTATATTAGAATTAACCAACCCCTATGTGTGATGCATTTTTTACTGCAATAGTTGACAATTAGCAATATCCACATGTTAAGAAGCTACTCCCTACAATGCCCACATTAATTTAAATAGTTGAGATCTCTATATCCATCTTTACAGCTCTACCAACACCCACATTTAATGTTTTATCTTTTCCACTGCTATCCATTTGGAGTTCATTGGTGGTTCCTACATCAAGAGCTTCCTTTTGAACACTTGCTAAATAGTTGTAAGGATATATCCTATTGCATCTGCTTCTTTCTTATCTGCACCAACTGTCCTTGAACTGATATGTAAAAAATTTTCATAGGAAAGCTCTTCATCCTAATTTTCTATTAACCTTGTTGATTGTGAGAGCAATCCTTAAGAACGTGTCCCATTAGTCCACAAGCGAAGTGGAAAGCTAGGAGCTTATCACATTGAAATCAAAACCAAAGCTATCTGTCTTGTCAGTTCCTGGTAAAAATGCCTCTCCAAAGAGGTTGTCTTACCTCTAACTCCACTTAGACCTACAACTATTCTGCTTCAATTTTGGTTCCTTATGAATCCCTAAAAGGCTTTCCAATCATAGTACTTATGGTCAGTTTGTCATAAAGATGGGGGATGTCACCTATTTGGATCCACATCGATGTTTGGCAAAAAGCTACATCCGATGGGAGACAGGTGAGTCGAGATGCTCAATGAGGAGTAAATGTTGATTATAAAGCCATGGTCAACCCTTCATTACCAATGCTAAATCTAATTCCTTTTCAAAGGAAAAAATATGTTGTAGTTTTCTTCTAGTTCTTTGATCCAACATTTTTCACACGCCTTTCATATTCTGAGCATTGTAGCTTTAAAGGCTTCTTTATTATAGGGTTTGGACAACAGAGTCGAGCCAAGAGTTTTAGGTTTATCTCCTAGGTATAGCTTTGTAACCATGCTTTCGAAAATCTATAACATTTGTAGTTCGTCTACCCATGCCACTTCCATGGAAGGTGTCGAAGATGGAGAGGAATGGATGATGTTGCAACTGTCCTATCTTGCTTCTAAGTTATTATCTCTTCTGCTCAAAAGTTTCCATGTTACGGTAAGAGCAAAAACATTAGGTGGTTAGGGACTTCTACAAACAAGCCTCCACATCTCTTCGAGCGTGAGTTCACTTATCGATAGACCAGAGGGGAGGATTTAGCTCTTTGTAGCATATTATTTATTTTATTATGTCGATTTTATACATTTATAGATGGGGGTCATGCATAATAATATTGGACAATTAAAAGATTTCTATTATAATAAAAATAATACTAAACACAATAGATAAAATGAATTTTTCATCAATCATTAAGGTATTAAAAATAGAGGGGGTTAAATCGAAGAGGGATTTTATTGACTCATTCCCCAAATGCAAGTATACTCCATATAATTGGTCAACATTCTATTTCATTATGTGGAATTGAAAATAAATAACGAAATACTGAAAATATCTTGAGGTATTTTTTCCTTAGCATAAATAGATTCTAGACTTCTAGTGTAACCAGTTTCAAGTGTGAATTTTTTTAGATATTTTTTTTGGAAATTTAAGCCAACCATTAAGTTTATTAATTAATATACAAATATTTAGTTCAAATATTATAAAAAAAATATAATGGAGACTTTAGAAAACACTAATGAATGTAAATATGTCCAATTAGGCATGGCCTGCCAAAATTTTTCATTAGGGTGGTTTTTTATATCTATAACTAAATTAGTATTAATAAACTTAATTGATGGCTTGGATTTAGAAAAAGTGTAACTTGTGATGTTCATGGTAACCTTGTAAAAATATGAGAAGGTTATTTTAATGTTTTTCTCACATAATGAAATGTTTTTACCATGAAAAAAAGAAAGGGTTTTAGTACCTAAATAATTAGGGGGAAATCACAACTGTACCCTTAGTACTTTCACAAATTTTGAAAAAAAACTTGCAACATTTGCCTGAGATTTCAAGTCCTTTCTAATTTTTGTTCATCATGTCACCCACCTTTGATGACAGTATAACTAATAGAGGACAACTCCATGGGAGAGGTAATAAGATAAATGTCTCTTTCTAAGTTTTGACCTCCTACCATACACATCATTAATTGACTTATGCCAAACTAAGTCCTTTCTATTAGGGTTCCACCAAAGATTGTTAAATTTCTTGATGTGATGCTGAAAATGCCATTGTTAATAGCTTAATTATGAATGTTATTATTTTTATTCTTAAAATATTTTTTATAGGTATTATTATTTTTATGATATATTTATTATTTGCAATAATTTTTACAACAATAGTAAAAAAATAATTGTTCAAAAATAATAAAAGTTATTATAGTATATATTAACAAAAGCGTTTTTCTCATTCATTAAAGCCTAATGGAAATTACCTAAAAATATTGCAAAGTGTTTTGTAATTTAAGAAATTAATATATATGCAATTTCACCCCAACTATGTAGACTCAAACGCAAAATCATCATAATGAATTTTGATTACATGGTTGAAAGTTACGAAACCCCACTTTCTTATAACCCATCCATTTTTCCCAACTTCATGATTGATGGAAAATTCGCTTTATTTATTATATTTAACATTGTTTATATTGTTAGGAAAATCTAGTTCTACTAGACTAGGTATTAGCAACCACATAAATGGATGGTGATACATATATAATATAGTATGAGAAGCCACATGATAGTGGGATTTTAGAAATCAAGGGGTAAATATGTGAAAGAGTATGTGAATTATGAAGAATGTGAAAATTCTAATTATTGAGAACTTGAGGAGTGAATTTTAATAGATGGGTAAGTCAAATCTTGGAATAAATTCTCAAGTGTTTGTTAGATGATTTTAGATGTGTAGGAACTTTTGATTTGGTTAAATAATGGATATTTGAAATTTGACTATCATATGTGAATTTTGAACGAAAAAGGGCATAATACGAGGTCGACTATACTTGAAATGTGTTTAGGCATGGGTAAGATACTTGGCTAGTTTAAAATGGATGTAGATAGTTATGAATGATATTCGAATAGTAGATTTGAATGAATGATGAAAATGAGTCTAATAGTGTAGTTAAGCCTCAAAGAACTATGATAGTGAAAGCGATAGAAGATCATTGATGGAAGCTATAATTTGCATGAAAATAACTCTAATCATAATTAGATTGTGTTCTTGATGCTTTTGGATGAAGTTGAGATAATGACTTTGAAAATTGAGTTATTTTGGGCTAATAGCGAAATTTTGAAAACGACATGGAACAAAATGGTTTCTAGCATGAATGTGATGTTAAAGGCACATGTGATGTGTGAGAAGTGATTCTAAAGGAATTAGAGGTGATAGATGTGATTTGGACAGATAAAACTTGTGTAAAGGCTAAATTATTAAAGAATGAGTTAATTGGTCAAATTTTATATTAGATATATTTTGATCAAATAAATGACATAAATATGATGTTATGATGATAAGAGATGTGTGAGAATGATTGTAGTAGTATTTAGAATAATTTTGTTTAATATAGCTATTTGTGTTGTGAATGGGTGAATTTGTGGTAAAGTTGTATAGTAAAATGCATGCGAAGGTTTGTGATGACTGTATTTTAAGCTCGTAATTTTTGTAGAGATAGTATTTGAAGTTAGAAATTCTAAAAAAGAATCATGTTAATCGAGTTGTATAGAGAAATTTGTAACCAAAATGGCACAAGATTATTGAAATCAGGTCATTTACAGGCCCACACTACCCAAACTATGCCATTTTCAAAATAACATAGGACAATCCCTACCCTATGGCTTGCCATTTCTGGCTTACCATTTCTTTCTCTTTTTTCTCTCCATAACCCCAGCTTTCTATCTCCATGAAAAATTACCCAATAGTATTTGGATTCATATTATTTTTGCATCTAGGAAGCTTTATAAAGCAAGAAGAAGGCTTAAAGCTTTTGAGATTTTTGAAGAAAAATGTATTTGAAGTAAATAGTTTGATTTTTTTTGAAATAAATCATGAATTTAATTTGCAAATCATGTAGCTTTTTAATTTTTGTGGGCGTCATATTTGATTTCATAATTTGAGTTGATTTTGATTGTATGGGCTTGTGTAGACATTATTAGGTGGTTGGAATATGGGGGTTTTGGTGAAAAACTATGTAAATGATGGATTAAATATTAATATCAGTAATTTTTCATGAGATTATGATGTAATGAGTAAATCCCATAAATTTTGAGCTAGTTTGGTTGTGATTGTCATATAATGTCTATTACGTGTTTGATAAAATGCCTAAAGTTTAATCTATAGAAATCATATATAAACGGAGATGTAGGACCTTGATTATATAAATAATGTGTTGCAAATGCTTGGTGGCATATGGGATGATGAATTATATAAAATGGAACATGTGAAGAGCTTGATGTGCATGAGTTGTATATTTTGAAATGCGGATTTGAACTTGGTTGCTTGAGCTTGTATTTAGATTGTTGTTGAATCGTATAACTCATGTGTTGAGGAGGGAATAATGGCTTGGGTGAATTGGTTATGCATTTGAAATGAATGAGGATAATTTCTAGTACATCCTAGCTTGAGGCTAGGGTTGAGGAGATCAAGCAAGGATTCATGCCTTGTTATGATTATGTTCGGATGGATTCCATATTGTCTTTAAGATGGATTGTGCATGTCATGTATTGATTTCGTCCATTTGGAGCTAGTTCCTTGATAAATGATTTGGTTGTATTGATTATGTGTTCGACATGGTTTTTGCATGAGCATGATCATACCATATGGGTGATGCATATGCATGATTTTCATATGATTGTTCATGGCCCTTTATTGACATAAGGATAGAATTGTTTATGACTCTTGTTTGATATGAGGATGTAATAATTTATAGACCTATATTGACATGAGAAGAGGATTGTTCACGACCCTTGATTGATATGAGAATAGAATTATTCATGACCCTTTATTTACATAAAGATAATTGGATTATATATGTCGCTGTGGAATGGTATGACATAACATGATTATGTGGGGCTAGTGGGAGCCTAGTGAATGCCTTACATGTGGCAGCATGACAAACAATCATTTTGGTATGATTTGTCATTATTTTCACCATCACACATATTTACTGAGTGTGCTCAATTCAAATGTTTACTTTTGATGGTTTTAGCAAGACCAACATTACAAGTACCTACTGATAACTCGTGAAAATGCGAGTTATCATGCCCCATTTCAGACTATTTTTGCTTGTTAGTCCAAAAAATTAGGCTTAATTTGCATCCATTTAGCTTAATTATCACTCGTTTGGCATTTTAGGAGTATTATACAGTTTTTATACATTTTTAGTATAAATTAGGCACTTTTAGTCCATTTATTTAGTTCATTTAATTTTTACAAGAAGGACGGGCAAATTACAGGCTTGCAGGCGAATCAAATGCAGATTAGAACCAAGTTAAGAGGCATGTGGGCTGGCGCCCAGGCGCCACCCTACATGCCTTAGCCAGAATCTCTAGCACATCCAACAACAAATTGCTTCTAGGGAGTTGACGTCTAGGCGTCATGGCATGATCATACAGGTGTTCCAGAAGAGTTTCTAAGTCACGAAGCATCCAGAGGGTTGGCGCCTAGGCGCCAAGGCATCAATCTTCAGAACATCTATAATGGTTTCTACTTCACATAGTACACAAAGAGTTGACGCCTAGGTGTCCCTACTCATTCGTACGTGCAGATTTTTATATGTGTGCTACGCAAATCAAATAATATAAATAGAAACCTAGGTATTCGTGCGTAGAAGAAGAGAGCCGAAGACGGAATAGACAATCGGAGAAGGAAAGAAATCTTTTGAAGCACGGATTGAAGAGAAAATCCAACCGGGTTGGTGGAAACCGCCAAAAACCAATTTTTTCTTCATCTTTCTATTTTTCTTTCTTTGCTTTTCTGGATACTTACAATATGGATATAAAGGATTTTATGATCATGTCTTTGAACTAAATTTTCTTTAGATGGATAGTTAGGATGAATTGATATCTAACTATATTGTATTGGTTCTTTAAGATTCAGGAATGAATATTTAATTTCTATATGATTATGTGTGTGATTTACCCTTGCATATCTAGTTTAATGCTTTTTATAAGCTTAGCTACCTTGTAAGATGATTTAATTGCATAATTAATCATTAGAAAAGAAAAATCTCTACTAGATCCATGTGTAGGGCATAGGTTTCCTCTTTGTTAAGGGGAGTTGTTTAATAGATAGGAATATACCGTTAAACCCTATATAGTCAATGAACAAGTTATGATTCTATCGATTTCACTTGATTTAATGGCATGAGAATATAGCAATTGAATAGGGTGCAATTAGCTTTATATGCATGGGAAGACATATATAAAGATTATTGAACTTAGACTAGTAAATTCTTGCACAATCTAATTAAAAGGAACCACTGCAATATAGCTTATATTTAAGGATTCCGAGCTATCCATCTGTCATCCCCAATTGATAAACTCGTTTCTAATATTCAAGTTATTCCACAGACTTTATTTTATTTTTTTATTGCATTTGATAGTTTTAGTTTTAAGTTCAAAATCCAGAATTTTCTACTACCCAAAAGCAATTAAACTGATTAAGAATCCTAGTCAGATAAATTCCTTATAGGAAGGATACTCTACTCACTCTTTATTACTTGATTCGGCATGTATACTTGCGTTAAAATCGAGAAATTTAATTGACATATACGCAGCTCGTCAAGTTCTTGGTGCCGTTGCCGCGGAATTGGTTTAACTAATTATTACTAGTTTTATTGCTTTTTAATATAATTCTATAAAATAGTTCATTTTCATAATTTCTTTTAGTTTAAATTTTTAACTAGTTTAATTGAATTGGTTTTTGCAGGGACGATTGTATTTGCATGCACCAAGGCAGAGCTGGAAAGGAGGTCATTATTCCTTTTGATCCGGAACCCAAAAGAACTTATCTAAGAAGGCGTCGCAAGAGCATGGAAGCTAGGAGCCAATGGCATACCATTGAGTGCATTGGGAATCAGGATGAGAATATTCATGTAAACCAACAAAGAAACTAAATGGTTGAGGTTCCAATTCATCCACCACAAGATGATTTCGACCAACTTATTTGGAATCTCATTGTGCTGGGACACAATGCAGTTCAGACTAGCATCACACCTCCTCCTATCGATACCAACAATTTTGAGATCAAACCGGTGGTTTTCCATCCATTGGGCAGTTTGGAGGATTGTCTTCTGAAGATCCACACCGTCATCTGCGGAATGTTTAGCAGATCATGAATACGTTCAAGCAAAATGGAATCTCCAAAAAGGCAATGTGGCTACAAACCTTACCATTTTCACTGAGGGATAAAGCTTCAGAGTGGCTAGATTATCTGCCCCCGAACTCTATCAATACATGGAATGACTTGGCTCAGAAATTCCTAGAGAAATATTTTTCACCCACTAAGTTAGCCAAACTGAGGATGGACATAGTCTCATTCAAACAACATGGGGAGGAGACTCTATTAGAGGCGTGAGATCGGTTCAAAGACTTGCTCCAGAAGTGCCCACATTATGGAATTCAGCCATGGGTTCAAATCTAAATTTTCTACAATGGTCTCCAAGATTCCACTCATCAATGGTGGATTCATCGTCAAATGGTTCCTTGCTGAGGAAAAGCTATCGAGAATCATATGCCTTGCCTGAAAATATGGCGGCCATTACCTATCAACTACCATCTAACAGAAGCCGAAGTAGGGGTCTACTCCAATTGGACGCGGTTTCATCCATAAAGACTCACATCGACACTCTATCCAGGCAGATTCAAAACTCATCCAAGCCAGCCAACGTCAATGCAATAGGGGCGTCCACACCACAACAGCCATCTGCAACAAATATTTGCACATGGTGCGAAGAATTCAACCATTCCAGTGATCAATGTGCCTCTAATCTAGAGTCCATTAATTAGGTGAAAATTTCTAGAGAAATTCAGCAAATCCATATGCAAACAACTATAACCCAGGCTAGAGGAATAATCCCAATTTCTCATGGAACAACCAAACGAGGTCAAATCAGCCGTTGGAATTCTTGCAGCAGCCTTCACAGCAAGAGCCAGCAAGACTAGTTCAATTCAATCCACCACCTCGAGAAGAGAAGAAATCAGATTTGGAAAATCTATTTATGCAATTCATGCAAGCTCAAATCAGGAAAAACAGGAACTTGGAAGCACAGATCGACCAACTGGCCTCAGCTCTAAGCAACCGGCCTCAAGGTACACTGCCAAGCGATACAAAGCAAAATCCAAAAGGAAAAGGCAAAGAGCATGTGCAAGCAGTCACATTGCGTAGTGCAAAGCAATTACCCAACGCAATTCCACCAGAAGCAGTAACTGAACCCATTAATCCTCTGATTCAATAGTCATAGGAGACAAAGGAACCGGATATTACTCAAAAGTAATCGGACGCTAAAATTGCCACAAATCAAAGGTCGCCTCCTTCATTTCCTCAGAGATTCGCAAAGAATAAAAATGAGGGCCAGTTCAAGAAGTTTTTAAAGGTACTAAAACAGTTGCATATTAACATACCTCTCGTCGAAGCTTTGGAACAAATGCCGAGCTATACTAAATTCATGAAAGACGTTCTATCAAAGAAAAGGCGGTTGATGGAATTCAAAATAGTGGCATTAACAGAGGAAACTAGTGCTATGGTGCAGAGGAAGTTACCTCATAAGCTCAAGGATCTAGGGAGTTTCATTATCCCGTGCACAATTGAAAATCAATACTTTGGGAGAACTCTATGTGACTTGGGAGCCAGCATTAATCTCATCCCAAATCAATTTTCAAAAAATCGGGTATTGGGAAAGCCCGACCTACGACAGTAATGCTGCAACTGATAGACCAATCTATGACATATCCAGAGGCATCATTGATGATGTTCTTGTCAAGGTGGACAAGTTCATCTTTCCAACTGATTTTATTATCCCGGATTATGAAGAAGACCGGAACATGCCAATCATTCTAGGTCGACCTTTCCTTGCAACAGGCAAAGCTATCATTGACGTACAGGTCGGAGAGCTAACCATGTAGGTTTCGAACGACCACGTTACTTGTAGCATGTTCAAAGCGATGCAGTTACCAAATGATCCAGACAAATGTCTAATGATCGATATGGTGGATTCGGTGGTTTAGGCTGAATTCCAAGTCTCAGCTTTCAAAGAAATCTTGGAGGCATCGCTAGTTGGAGAAATCAGGGAATCTGACAACGATTCGACAGAGATGATATGCTACCTGCAGCAATCTCCGATTTTTTCACGATACTTGCAGAAATTCAAATCACTAGAGCTCAAACTAGAATCTTTTAAACAGTTGAAGCCGTTGATCTAAGAGCCGCCTATTCTAGAATTGAAACCCCTGCCAAAGTGCCTCAAATATGCCTACTTAGGAGCAGAATCCTCACTCTCAATGATTATTTTTTCTGCATTGGATGGACCATCGCCGACATTGGAGGCATCAGCCCGTACTTTTGCATGCATAAAATTCAAGTAGAGGAGAATTCCAGGCCATCTATTAAAGCCCAGAGAAGGTTGAACCCAATCATGAAAGAAGCGATTAAAAAGGAAATCAAATGGGTAGATGCAAGCGTTATATACCCGATCTCCAACAGCTCTTAGGTAAGCCTGGTGCAGTGCATCCCAAAGAAAGGTGGTATGACGGTTGTCTCCAACGAGAACAACGAGTTGATTTTGACCAGGATAGTCACTGGTTAGTGAGTTTGCATGGGTTACCGCAAACTAAATAAAGCTACCCGAAAGGATCATTTTTTGCTACCATTCATTTATCAGATGTCGGACAGGTTAGCGGAGCGGGAATTCTATTATTTTTTTGATGGTTATTCAGGTAACCATCTGATTATAATAGCATGAGAGGGCCAAGAAAAGACCACATTCACATGTCCATATGGCATGTTCGCATTCAGGCGAATGACATTTGGCATATGCAACGCTCCAGGGACATTTCAACTGACATAGTGGAGGACTTCTTGGAGGTATTCATGGAGGATTTCTCGATATTCAAAAATTCCTATGACAAGTGTCTAGCTAACTTATCAAAGATGCTCTGACGTTATTAGGATGTGAACCTGGTTAACTGGAAAAAGTGTCACTTTATGGTATAGGAGGACATCATATTTGGTCATCGAGTCTCCAAATAGGGAATCAAAACAGACAAAGCCAAAATCTAGACAATCAAGAAACTGCCTCCACCCACCTCAGTCAAGGGCATTCCCAATTTTTTCGGACATGCATGGTTTTATAGGCGGTTCATAAAAGACTTCTCCAAGATAGCCAAGCCACTATGTTTGCTGCTCGAGAAAGATGCGTCATTTGAATTCACCAACGAATGCATTGAGGCATTCCAGGAGCTGAAAGAGAGATTGGTATCTGCGCCAATTATTATTTCTCTAGAATGGAACCTCCCATTCGAATTGATGTGCGACACATGTCATTATGCAGTGGGAGCGGTATTGGGCCAATGAAAGAACAGAGTTTTTCACTCCATCTACTACGCTAGCAAAACCTTAAATGAAGCGCAAATGAATTATACTACAACAAAAAAGGAATTGTTAACGGTGGTTTTTGCATTCGACAAATTCAGAGCCTGTTTAGTGGGCACCAAAATAACCGTGTACACAAACCATTCAGCCATTAAGTATTTGATCGAGAAAAAAGATGCAAAACCACACTTGATCCGGTGGGTCCTATTACTATAAGAATTCGACCTTGAAATCAAAAATCAGAAGGGAGCTAAAAATCAGGTCGCTAACCATTTATCCCATCTCAAAAGATCCCAGCCAGCCCAGGACACGGAGTAGATTCGGAAAGTGTTCCCAGATGAGCAGTTATTTTTCATCTCCTCAGGCAGTCCACCATCGTATGCAGACTTCGTAAACTACATCGTTAGTGGACTGTTGACTCCAAAGCTAAATTCACATCAAAGAAAAAAAATTTCTCAATGACGTGAAATTTTATTTCTGAAATGATCTTTACTTGTTCAAGCAATGCCCAGATCATTTATATCGGAGATGCATTTCAGAATGTGAACAGGAATTGATATTGTAGAGCTGTCATTCATCACCGTATGAGGGCCATTTCCAAGGAGATAAAACTGTAGCAAAAATACTTCAATCAGGGTTTTATTGGTCGTCTTTGTTCAAGGACGCCCATTTCTTTGTCAAAAGATACGATCAATGCCAGCGGATAGGTCATATTTTTAAAAGATATGAAATGTCTTTCACTAATGTCATTAAAGTGGAAATATTTGATGTTTGGGGTATCAACTTCATGGGTCCGTTCATCCCTTCTTTTGAAAACTAATATATTCTAATAACTGTGGATTATGTTTCCAAATGGGTAGAAGTGATTCCCACTCAAGCAGGCGATGCCAAAAAAATTCTCAAATTCATTGAGAAGAATATTTTTACGCATTTCGGCATGCCTCGGGCGATTATTAGTGATGGGGGCTCTTATTTCTGCAACCGACAGTTCATTGCAATTTTGCACAAATATGGAGTAAGCCCCAGGGTGACGATAGCTTATCATCCACAAGCCAATGGACAAGTTGAGTTTGCCAATAGAGAATTAAAGCCAATTCTGGAGAAAACGATCAGGTCATCTTAGAAAGACTAGTCTATCAATCTAGACGAACTATGGGCGTATCGAACTGCCTACAAAACCTAGTTTGAAATGTCTCCTTACCAACTGGCTTATGGAAAAGTCTATCATCTCCTGCTAGAATTAGAACACAATACTTATTGGGCGATTAAAAAACTAAACCTGGATATGCACCAAGCAAGAGAGCGTCGATTGCTGCAACTCAATGAGTTGTACTAATTCCAAATGCAAGCCAATGAAAATGCTAAGATCTGTAAAGAAAATGTGAAAAAATGGCATGACAAAAAAATTTTACCATGAAGATTTGAGATAGGTCAGAGAGGTCTGCTTTTCAATTCAAGATTGAAATTATTTTCAGAAAAATTCAAATCCAGATGGTCGGGTTCATTCGTGGTGATAAAGGCGACTGAGCACGGAGCAATGGAGATATTCAACGAGGCATCTGACAACGATTTTGTCGTGAATGAGCAACATCTAAAGCATTATATGAGAGATAATTTTCAGCATTGCAAGGAGGTGGTGGAAATGAAAAAAATTGAACAGCGAGAACATTGGGCTGAGGATGTTAAATTTAGCACTGAATGGGAGGTAACCCATCACTCATTTTCATTTTTATTTGTGTTTTTGTTTTTGTTTTTATTTTGTAGGAGAATGACTTGGAGCTCAATTTCATAAAGATCACGCTTGGAAGCAGCTGAGAGCAAAATTTTCAAAAAATTGCTAAAGAACATCTGTGCCTAGGCGCCACATGGGGGTGCCCCAACACAGTGATGAATATCCCAAAGAACACATAGCGATGAATTGATGCCTAGGCGCCGCATGGTGGCACCCTGGTGCTGGATGGTGGACAGCCCGCCCCGGACTGCCTTATAAGGCTCGGGTTATTGTTTATAACCCTAACCTTGAGCCCTGGCGCCAAGTTTTCTCCCCTTTCTCATCTCAAACTTGTTTAGCCTCGATTCCAAGCCATTTTAACTCAAATCCAACCCCATTTCATCAAGCAATCAACTCTCCATTCCATCCTTTCTATTTTCCATTTCATTCTCACTTTTTCCATTTTCTTAGATCCATCCAAATCCACCCAAAAATCCAGTTTTTCATCACCAAGTCCTAAGCTTCATCCCTAAACATTGTGTCCCATCATTTTCCCCTTCTTTGGGGTTACATTTCAAGCCTCATCTTCACCATTTCTTCTGGTCGGCGCTGGACTATGCTGTCAACAAAGCGGCGCCTAGGCACCACCCCATCGCGCCTCAGCGCCAGTGCAGAAATGGCAGTTTTGCAGATTTTCAAGTGGCAAGCTCCCAAGGGTAAAATTTCTTGATCTTTGGTGCATTTTCAGTGATTTGAAAGTTGTTTGGAGGATTAGATTGGATAATTTCAGTGATTTGAAAGTTGTTTCAGAGATTGATCTTTGGCAGTGCCATTAGTGATTGGTTGGTTGGAGGATTAGATTGGATAATTTGGGTGATTGGACGGCGCATTGGAGCTCTTATGCAATTTTTGGAGTTTGCTGGAGTGATTGTCTGTGGATTGTTGTTTGGGTGTTTGTTTGAGGCGATTATTTAATATTGAAGACATGGCTTCCTCATCATCTGCCAAAAGGAAGAAGATTCAGGATCCAGTTGAGTTCGATACCACCCAATTCGTGTTCGCTCAAGCCTTCAAGCGGTACAGGGGTTCATTGCAAAAGCACCACCTGATTCCAAAAAGGGGAATCAAGATCTCTGTATTCTTTGACAATTTCATCAATGAGCTGAATGCCTGCAGTTGGCAGCAATTCTTGGCACAGCCACAGGGCGCCATCATACTTATGGTTAAGGAGTTTTACGTTAATGCAGTGGAGCACGAGTAGGGACAGGTCAAGGTCTAAGGCAAGATCATCCCATTTCATTCTCATGTGATCAACTCCTTCTATGGTTGTGCTCTTGTGACCACCCAGACCGATACGAGGCCTTCTTGCAAGGAGAGGACAGAGACTTCAACTTCATCACACGGCATATCTATGAAAGGCCACCGCCATGGAAATCGATAGGTGAACAACTTACATCCTTCAAGCTTAGCGATATGCTATATCACGGGAGGATGCTATTCCATTTCATCTTAGCTAGGATGATATTGTCAACTCATGTTAGCGAGGTGACGATGGATAGGGCACTCCTGGTGTATGCCATTTATAGCGGGATGACAATCGACATGGGGAGGCTGATTTACCGTCAGATCTGCGCTAGTGCGACAGCACCTCGGGGCAACTACTACTTTCCATCCCTCATCATCGAGCTCTGCAAGCGGGCAGGAGTCAGATGGGAGCCAATGGAAGAAGTCCTTAATTGCTAGTCAATTATCAACGACCTCTCATACCGCACCCAGCCACAAGTCCCCACCACTACGACTCGCCCTAAGGCAGTGCCATCAATGGAACCCTCCTCTCAACTGCCGACTACCAGCGAGCGACTGACCAACCTGGAGACCTAATGGCGACTCAGGCCAGGTTTATGCAACAGTCCAACAAGGCAATGGAGGTCCATTTCCAATAGTTGATGGAGGACCATCACATCGACACCTTGACTCTCCCACCCTTCCCGTCGACGCCCTCGAAGTTCAAAGCCTGCTTCGGCTAGTCATCCCAGCCAAGCGTAGTGACAGTGAGGATGAGGACACCATCGAGTCCGATTCATGAGGGAGTATCGGTCCTTTCCATTTTTATTTATTTTTGTTTTATTTTACTTTGTATTTTCTTTATTAGGTCATCCTAGGTCATCATGCATTGAGGACAATGCATCGCTTAAGTTTGGGGGGTGTATAATTCTCGACCATAGGTTTGTTTTTCATGTTTCGTATAGATTGCATATAATGTCAACTTATGCTAATGAAAGTTATCTCTATTCAATCCATTTTATTGAAAATGTGCAGGGTTGTGAAAAATGTTGACTTGAAATTGAATTTATAAAAAATGGGTAATTCATATTAAGGACCATGTATAGAAGCAAGTTGCAAATGAGATGTGAAAGAATTAAAAGGATTTTATAGTACATTATTCTACTTCAATTATATGTCAATATTTTAAATTGAAATGATGAGAACTGAGTTAAATGAATTCTATCCAAGTACTTTAAGAGAATTAATGGATTCAAAAATGGTAATACTTCACAAAAATTACACAGTCATGTTCAGTACCCCTACCAAGACATCAGAAAAATAAAAAGGGGGTGATTGACCTAAGTTGAATAACCAGAACTTGGCATCAACAAATGTCAAAGTTCATATAAAAAAGCAAAAGAAAATCATAGTAATAATGCTTTAAAATCAAATTTCTTCCTAGATACCCTGAAATATGGTGAGGGGAGCCAAAAAAATCAGATCTCTAGATATCCTAAAATGTGGTGAGGAGAATTTTGCAATAAGTTTGGGGAGAAGAATGTGCAGTAGGGCAAACATTGAATCCAATGAATGATTATAATTTTCTTTGACTAGTTGATTCAGCTTAAACCTTGGTTCACCTGTTTTCACTGATTTTTCAATCAGTTTCTTCTAATCAAGTGGAAGATTAGCATGTTGAATTATGACCATGTACTAGTAAATTTTATCACCAACATGTAACTTGGTTTGAGAATAAAAATGCATGCCTTGTTTTGTGTAATGGATGATTTTTCAAGTTTAGATTATTCTTGACCTTGTTGAATAGATAAATGGATTGATCGAAGCATAATTGTAAGCAGGTTGAGTTGACAGGTCCAAATTCATTCATTCATTCACTATGTTTGTATGTGTTGCTCGAGGACTAGCAATATTTAAGTTTAGGGGTGTGATAACTCATGAAAATATGAGTTATCATAGTCCATTTCAGACTATTTTTGTGTGTTAGTCTAAAGGTTTAGGCTTAATTTACATCCATTTAGTTTAATTTTCCTTTGCTTGGCATTTTATGAGCATTATATAGTTTTTATGTATTTTAGTATAAATTAGGCATTTTTAGTCTATTTATTTAGTTCATTTAATTTTTGCAGGAAGTACGGAAAAATTACAGGCGTGCAAACGAATTAGATCCAGATCAAAACCAAGTCAAGAGGCATATGGGCTAGCGCCTAGGCGCCACCCTACATGCCTTAGCCAGAATATCCAGCACATCTAGTAACAAATTGCTTACAAGGAGTTGATGCTTGGGCGCCATGGCATGATCATACAGGTGTTCAAGAAGAGTTTTCAAGTCACAAAGCATTCAAAGGGTTGGCGCCAAGGCGCCAAGGCATCAATCTTTAGAACATCCAGAATGGTTTCTACTTCACACAGCACACAGAGAGTTGGCGCCTAGGCTTCACTACACATTTGTACGCGTGGATTTCTGTACGTGTGCTACGCAAATCAAATAATATAAATAGAAACCTCGGAATTCACGTGCGAGAGGCGAGAGCAAAAGACGGAATAGACAACCGGAGAAGGAAAAAACTCGTTTGAAGCACGAATTGAAGAGGAGAGAGCCGGCGACGGAATAGACAACTGAAGAAGGAAAGAACTTGTTTGAAGCACAGATTAAAAAGAAAATCCAACCCCGTTAGTGAAACAGCCAAAAACTAGTTTTCTCTTCATCTTTCTATTTTTCTTTCTCTGCTTTTCTTGATACTTACAATATGGATTTAAAGGATTTTATGATTATATCTTTGAACTAAATTTTCTTTAGATAGATAGGATGAATTGATATCTAACTATATTATATTAGTTCTTTAAGATTCAGGAATGAATATTTGATTTCTATATGATTGTGTGTGTGATTTACCCTTACATATGTGGTTTAATACTTTTACAAACTTAACTACCTTGTAAGATGATTTAATTGCATGATTAATCCTTAGAAAAGAAAAATTTCTACTAAATCCATGTGTAGGGCATAGGTTTCCTCTTTGTTAAGGAAAGTTGTTTAATGGATAAGAATATACTGTTAAACCCTATATAGTCAATGAAAAAGTTATGATTCCATCAATTTCACTTTATTTAATAGCATGGGAACATAGAAATTGAATAAGGTATAATGATCTTTGGGTGTGTTTGTTATTAAATAAATGTTGTTAAGTTAAAACGTTTTAATCTAAAACTTTTTACTATCTACAACTACCCTATTTTTTAATCATTTCTTTACATTTTTCTATACAACTATTCTACTTTTCAATCATTTCTACATAACTACCAACACAACTAACCTATCTATTTCATCATTACCCCTATCATATCACATCATTTGATAACTTCTATTCTCTATAACTTTTTATCAAAAGTTTTACTCATTTTCAAACACACCTTTTATATGCGTTGGAAGAGATATATAAAGATTATTGGACTTGGACTAGTAAATCTCTGCACAATCTAATGAAAAGGAACCAATGTAATATAGTTTAGATTCAAGGCTTCTGAGCTATCCATCTGACATCCCCAATTGATAAAATTGTTTCTAGTATTCTAGTTATTCCGTGGACTCTATTCTATTTTCTTATTATGTTTGATAGTTTTAGTTTTAAGTTCAAAACCCAGAATTTTCTATTACCCGAAAGTAATTAAACTGATTAATAATCCCAGTTAGACAAATTCCTCATGGGAACGATACTCTACTCACTCTTTATTACTTGATTCGGCATGTATACTTGCATTAAAAGCGAGCAATTTAATTGACATATACACAGTTCGTTACCTAGTTCTAAGATAGGGCATGTTGATTCTAGGCTAAGGTGGATTAATCCCAATCTAAGTCATGTTAGCTTTGGGTTATAGTCATTTGAGATCAATGTACATATGAGATGTGATGCACACCTGTGTATATACTATTTGATAAGTTGCAAGATGTATTTGTATATTAACATTATAGATACTAAGGGTTGTTACAGGTGGATTCTCATATATTTGTGTGGTACTTTTCTTTTGGAATTACAATAGATCCTTGGAAGATGCAACCGGATCTGTATTGTAATGACCGCCGGTCTAAGATAGCAGCCAATAGGGCATTATACTATCATTTGTCTAATATTTTGTGCATGGTCTTATCTACAAATGTCTAAAATCATCATAATAAAATATTTGATGTTAAATATTAATTTTAAAATTTTATTTTCAATATCGAAATCATTTAAAATATCATTACTATGTGGATAAATAATTTTAAAAATATTATTATATTCGAATTATATGTAATGGCTCTAAGAATTTTTTATAATTTATTCACCAGTATATGAGCAAATGTTGGTCGTGCATATATGTGATTTGGATGAAACTTAGTCTTCCAGCTAAACAAATTATACTAAATATAATGAATGAAGTAGATTTTTCATCAATCATCAAGGTGATAAAATGGATGAGTTGAATAAAATTGCTCATATTTAAAAAGGCTTTACTTTAATCTAAATAGAGGATGGTTTTGTTTCTATAAAATCTTTCTTCTATGTAACTCTATCAATTTTTACACCATCGATAATTGATGAAAAATTTATTGCACCCATTGTACTTAGCATCATTTATATTATTATAGAAATTCTTTCATTTATGTAGTCTCGTTATGTATAAGCCCCATCTATAAATGTATACAATCAATGTAATAAAATGAATTAATGCTAAATATCAATTTTAAAGTTTTATTTTTGACGTCTAAAATCATATAAGATCATTCTTATATAGATAAATAATTCTATGAAGATTTATTACATTCTAATGTGTATTTGAATATATGTAAGCATTTTTCAAAACTTATACATGAATATACATATATATACATATATTTTTAAGCAAACGTGACTCATACGCATCTTTGATTTTGAAAAAACTTGGTCTTTTGGCTAAACAAATCATGTTAAATATAATAAAATGACATAAATTTTCTATCAATCATCAAAATATTAAAAATAGATGAGATAACATGAAATTGCTTCTGTGTAATAAGTTACATAGAAATAGAGTCCTACTTAAAGCACACCAAACTAAGGAGATTTATACATTTAGGTGAGAGGGAAAAGGAAGGGAAAAAAGAGAATCATAAAAATTTTTAAAAGTGTGAAAGCATTGTGATACTATAAGAGTAAAATAAAATAAATATGTAGAGGTGCAATTGGGATTGGTTCAGTTTAGATAACAATCTACCTTATTTACATCTTATTTGTAAAAGGCCTATCCTATTCTATTCATTGGTCGGTTTAGTTTCAAGTTTACCCTACCCTACCTTTTACTCATATGAGTCGGTTTTAGTTCCAATTCTAAATGAGTTCCTTCAATATGCAACATTAAAATAAATAAAAAATTAGTAAAAGTAAACTGATATATTGATCGATCAATTTGTGTGTACTAATTTCCAATTTTAAGCATAATATTAAATAATTTATGGATGTCTTTAAATAGAAAAATGAGAAAGGGAGACATGTACCTGAGGTCCTAAACTATCCCGATGTTACCTATGGGTGCCTATGGGGTGAGAAATGTTTGACATCAAGTTTAGCATTTGGGCTAAAAATATAATATATAAGATGTCATTTAATAAAAAAAAAATCAAAATAGAGGAATAAAATGGGATGTAGAAGAAGATGTTGAAGGCCTGAGCCATCTTACTATTTTAAAGAAGTAATGATTATAGTTGAGAACGAAAAGAGACTTAGAGACCACACACTTCAATGAAACTGGAATAAAAATAGGAATATGGTAAGGGCAGTGGATGTGGTTGAGAACGAGAATAAAAATAGAGAGCGGCAGCAGTTGCAGTTGTGACTCCTGTAAGGATGGTGTCATAGAGAAATTGCATGCCGCAGTGTAAACAAAAGGGGAAGGAGAGATTATGGATATTGTTTAGGTTCTAAGTTTCGGAGGTCAGTATAGAAGGAAAAAAGGTGGATGAAATGAGATAGGGGAAAGAAGAACAGAAAGGCTGAAGGCTTTGTGGAAACAAAAAGAGTGGAAAAAGATAAGAAAATCAATGGAGATGTTATTATAGATTTTTGATAAGAAACTTAGAGAGGATAAGAGAAGGACGATTTCAGGAAGAAGGCTAGGTGCAAATGCGGTGGTGGGACAAGTCCTTACAAGAGAAGCAATTAAGGAAGTGGAGAGACCATCATTAGAGTTGGCTAACTATTGCTTCATCCTCTCCCTTATCCTATTTAGAGTCCAGTAATAGTTCCTATCCTACCATACACGTTCGTGGTGGAGTCGATGGGTACTTCTACCTAAGTTCTGCCTCTATAAATATCATAACTGGTTGAAAAATAATTGGAATATAAGCATAAAAATAAAAATATATAGTAATTGAAGTAATTAAAATGGTTAGAGTGCCTTAGTTTCACAAAATTTGAAACAACTTGCAGCATTTGCATGAAATTGCAAGTTCTTTTTTGTTTTTTATCAACCACTTAATCATTTATGTAGTGACCATGTTCTTTCTGGTAGTATTTCAGAAATGACCGCTAAATTTTTTTATGAAATGTTGAAAATGCCCCTCTTAATAGTAGCTCATTATTAATATATTATTTTATTTTAAAAACATTTATTTATAGGAATTATTATTTTTACAATATAAGTATTATTTGCAATAATTTTTACAACAATTGCAACAAAAATAACGATTCAAAAATAGTTAAACATATTATTGTATATACTAACGAAAGCATTTCTCTCATTCATAAAAACCTAATGGAAATTACACACAAATATTACAGGGTATTTTTAATTTTGTAAATTTAAGAAATTAATATACGTATGGTTTTACCAAAACTATATAGATACAAATGCAAAACCTTCCTAATGAATTTTGATTACATGGTCAAAAATTATGAAACCCCACCTCCCTATAGCTCATTCATTTTTCCCAACTTGATGATTAATAAAAAGTTCTGCTTCATTTTTTATATTTAGCATCATTTATATTATCATGAAAACTTTATCATTTATCTAATATCATTATGCATAAGCTTTATCTTTAAATGTCTACAATTAACATAATAAAACAATTTGATGCCAAATATTTTTAAGTTACATGTTCAATATCTAAATCGTTTTAAATATTATTACGATGTTGATAAATAATTATATAAAATATTATTACATTATAAAGATATATGAATAGCTTTAAACTTTTTTCATAATTTAAGCATGAATACATATATTTAAGCAAATATGGCTTATGCACGTTTTAAAATTGGATGAAATTTAGTCTTTTAGCTACATAAATTATGCTAAATACAATGGATAAAATGGATCATCCATCAATTATTAGGATGAAAAAATGGATGAGTTAAATAAAACCGCTCATATTTAAAAGGGTTTGCTTTAATATAAAAAAGAACTTTGCTTCTATGAAATTTTCCTCTTATGTAATCTTATCCATTTTTGTACCTTTGATGATTGATAGAAAAACAAATTCACTTCATCTGCTTTATTAACATCATTTATATGATTATAGAAACACTTTTATTTTTCTGGTATCATTATGTATAAACCTCATCTATAAATGTATAAAATCAAATTAATAAAATGTAGTAATAGTGGATGTTAATTTTAAAGTTTTATTTTCAATATTTAAAATTATCTACAACATTTCTTATACTCATAAATGATTCTGTAAAGATTAATTACATTCTAATGTTTATATAAATGAGTTTAAATATTTTTCATAACTTAGACATGGATATCTATAAGTATATTTTAAGTAACTATGGCTTATACACATTTTTTATTTAAATAAAACTTAGTTTGTTAGTCAAGCAAATGATGCTAAATACAATAATTCTATCAATTATCAAAATATTAAAAATAAAAGGAATTGTAGTCAATTATTGCTACGTATTATGGCACATAGAAGCATAAAACTAAGGAGATGTGTATATTCGTGTGAGAGGGAAAAGGAGGTGAAAGAAGAAAGTGATGATATTTTTTAAGAGTGTGAACGCATTATGAAAAATGAAAAAGTCTAGTAGTTAAAATGGTTAAAATGATCAAAATGCATAGGAATCCCTTCTCCTTTGTTCCCTCACATTCATAAATGCACCCATGACATTTGCAAGTAGTTGCAATTTTGAAGTGGGCTTTTGTTGATAGGTTGGGATAGGAATGTGGATTACATGCATGCAGCATTTTTATTATTTTATTAATTATGGCTAATTTTAGTGATGGAACTATTGAAGAGTAAAAATCAAAGCTCTAAATCCTCACTTCTTTCTTATATTAAAAAATTTCAGTCTAAAACTTTTTACTTTCCGTAATTATCATATTTTTAATCATTTGTTTATATCTTCTTATCCAATTACCATACTTTTCAACTATTTCTATACAATAACTCATACAACTAACCTAACTATTTTAATTTTACTTTTTAATTTTTAATCATTATCTTTATCGTGTTACATCAATTTTTTCTTATTTTAAAAAAACTTATAGCAGAGACTTTTTATCCAAAAATCTTATCACCTCGCAATCAAACCATCAATGGAAACAAAGAAGATTTAAGGAGACAGGATGCCTGAAACAAACAAACAAACAAGCATTTAAAAAAATTTGTCTGTTGGTGCTGACCGAAAATTCGCCCGTGGTTTGGACTCCTAATGTAACATGCAGCTGTCCCACCTAAAAATTAGAACATGAGTAATCAGTGACATGACCCGATGCTCGTTTGTCCTCGCTCCACCTACTAAGCTGTCGGAAATCAGCTCATGTGGGCTTGCTTAGGTAGAGATGCAAAACCAAATCAAATGTTTTTGTATTGGAGTATATTTACAATATATCTTAATTCATATCACATTCAAAGTTATGAGACAATTCTAACAATATTTTCAAAGGAAGACTACCAGCTCCCAACCGAATAAGGAGGACCACATAGAAATCCCATGAAGGATTCGAACACGCGACGGTCGGAACAAAAGTTTTCGTTCGATGCCCGTCGGCAACCAAATGAAATTTTACTCAATTGTATATTATAGAAATGTATCACCCGTACAAAATCAATAATTTTAAGGTTAATTCTAAATAGATATAATTTAAAAGGGCATAGATGACCATATATTTTATACGTAATTGCAACATGACGATGTTATTAGTTTATGTTAGATACATGATAAAAAAAATTAAAAGTCAAAATTTCCTTTAATATTTCTTTTAAAAGTGGCATGTGTGCGAAAGGAGGATTGAATCCATTTTTATGTTGTATTTTTTCGTATCATTTTGTTGAATCTGCTTTGTGAATGAATAAAAAAGTAAATTGTTTTTATTTTTATCATGGGTGATTTTGTAACTTTACATCACTTTAAATGACAATTTTAATGGCGTTGCCGTATTTGAAATTAGGATAAAATCTGTGGTCTTTTTCGAAATTAACCAGTAATTTTAATACCTATATGTAACATGGTAATTAAAAATCGAAATAATGGTAGGAAAAACATAAGCAGCGTACTATCGGCTGAATAGGGTGCCAGTTGGTCCACTTCCATAGTTTGGGCCTTACTTGGTAATCGTCATGGCCCGTTGAATTTGGGATGAAAGCGAACATCTCTCCATCTTTGGGCCGTTATCGGGTTGGGGTTGTATGGATTAACTCATTAAAAAAAATCTCAATCTAATTAGTTTAGAATTCATTTATGAAAATTTCAACCGAAACCATAATCTATTTAACATGAATGAATTCGGTTGTAGGCTGTTAATGGGTAGATAAAACGAGTTACGAATTGGTTAAAGATGGATTAAAAAAAAAAGAAATATTTAAAATGTAATCTTAAGCAATCAACAAACCTTCTACTATTAATAATTTACACGAAATTTTTATAAGTATTGATTGTTTGCATGTCAATAATTTTACATTAGGATCAAGAAGATGTCAATTCATTTATTGTATAGATTATAATAGGTCATGTCAATTGAGGGGTTAAACGAGTTAGATTTATCAGGTTGACGAGTTGAATGAGCTCAATTCATGACCGACCCATTTATTTAGGTTTCATTTAGGTAGCCTTTTTAACAACGCTTATGGACTTATCCTAAACCAAACACGATATTAAATTATCTGATTATAGCCCAATGATCATTTATGATCGGTCGTAGTGGTAACATCCACAACTAGTCCTAACACCCATTTTTTTAATTTGAGCGGTGATTTTGTGCGACCGGAGGGCAGCCATGTGTTTGGCCAAAAAAACATTTTTTTTTTTTGTTTTTTTTATAAACATTTAGAGTTGAATGTATTTTTAACCTATAAACCAAGTTTTACCATACTTTTAAGTATTTTTATTTTTAAATCTAGTGGCATTTTCGTAATTTTCTTATTCAAAAATTATGAAAAATGCCACTATGTTTAAAAATAAAAAAAATACTTAAATGCATCCAAAAATAGAAAACTTAGTTTATAAGTTAAATATACATAGCTCTATGTATTTATAAAAAAATTAAAAAATAAAAAATATATGTTTTTTGGCCGAACGCATGAGGGCAGCCATGCGCCCGGCTGCACCCGAACACCCCTCAATTAATTTTTTCTTCAAAATTTTTTAATAAAATTACTAATTGAGGCGCATATTATGTATAAACCAAGTTTTTTTAATGGTAAACCAAGCTTTATTAGTTTTGGAAATATATAGGTATTTGTTTTATATTTTTAAATACAAGAATTTTGTGGTCATTTTACTCATGCAAATATAAGCACAATATCTCTGAGCTTAAACATAAAAAATTAATATGTATACATATTCACAAATAGCAAAATTTGGTTTGTGAATAATATATATCGAGATTAATGGTTTTATAAAAAAAAATTTAGAAAATAAGGTATGTTTGAAAAGTAATAAAATTTTTTGATGAAAAACTTTGAGCCTAAAAGTTTTTTAAATGAGAGAAAATAATATGATATGATATATGTAATGATGAGAAGTAAAGATAATAAAGTTAACATAAATAGATTAACTATATTACTAATTATGTAGAAATAATTGAAAGTATGGTAGTTATATAAGAAAATGTATAAAAATAATTTAAAAAATATAGTAGTTTAAAATGAAAAATTTTATATTAAAAATTCTTAATTTGAAAACTTTTATATACAAACAAAGGCACTTATAATACAAACAAAGATACTGATTATAAAAAAATAATAATTATTTCGGACTGGTTTGAAATGTGGCCGTTCTAGAATCTAGAGTATTCTGAGAAGATAACAGCCCTGTTCATGCAGCGGTGCTCACTTTTACGCTTTCAGGCATCTTTTTATGACTCACTGAAGTTAGCTCTAAATTTTCATTTCACACAAGCACTCATCCATATTCATATGACACCGTGCAATCGAAGCCTTAAACTGGTGGTTTGAAAATTCTCCACTGTAATCCACTAAAAGCCGGACTAGGTTGCCCCGTCCCGAGTTTACCCTGACACGACTATACACCTGATTTGTGGATTACCAAAATGCCTAGGGGTCAAAACCTCCGAACATGTGTTCCTTCTAATTTATTAAAATAATTATATTTATTTATACATTAAGTATTTTAACTATAATTATAATAAAAATTCTTCTATGTAATCATAACCTAATTAAATTATAAAACGATCATTCTAAAACCTAAATATCATCTACATTTGTCCATAAAAGTTAAATATATTATACCTACGTTAATTTTATTTGCAAATAATCACAAATATATCAACTTTTTAAAATTATTGCATATACCAATTAAATATGAGATATATAAGTGTCAAATTTCTTAAACTTTAGTTAATGATAAGCCATCTATTATTTCAAGTTAAGCAAATGGCTCACTTAGCCTGCATCAAAATATTAATTTAAAATGTACACTTGTTTATCTAAGGTTTTTAACATATAAATCAAGTTTTACTATTTTTGAATATATATTTATATATTTTTTGAGATTTTTAAATATATGGGTATTGTAAATGAAATTGCTCATATTTAAAAGGGTTTTGCTTTAATATAAAAAAGGACTATACTTTTGTGAAATTCCTCTTTTATGTAACCTTATTTATTTTTCTACCTTTGAGGACAGATAAAAAAAAATTTACTTCATTCCATAATTGTCAGATAAGCAATGCACACTAAGGTTCAAGAGGGTCATGGGCCTAGGCACAAGGCACACATTCAAGGTGCAAGCTATACTAAAGCAAGACGCACCTTGTATAAAATAATATTAACATTCTAAGAGTCAAGAAAACGCATACCTACAATCATCAATAACAAAAAAAATAATTCAAACTTACCATACGACCATCACAACTCTCATTTCAACATAATAATATGATTTTCAATGTGATTGGATTCATAATGCAAAAGAAATTCAAAGTTAATCGTTCGTAAAAAGAAGTAACAACATTAAATCAAAGTTCAAGCACTCAAAATTTCAAAAGAAAGTTCAAAATAACAAATTATCATTTACAAGTAGCCCATTACCCCCATCATCACGAAATTTGTATCCTTCAATATTTTCTTCTTCTAAGTCTTCATCTTCCATTGTTTCTATTCTATTTTTTGACTGGCAGCGATTTCTCTCCTTACGATTTCAGTTTCTCTCACTTTTCTTCTGTTTTCACCAAGAAGGTGCCCTCACAATTGCTTGTATTTTATATTTAACTATTTTTTTATTTATCAAAAAAAATGATGACCGAACTAGCTGAAGGCCATGAGGTGTGCAACCTGGGCCTTGAGCCTAGGCGTGCGCATGACCGCTCCCAGCTAAAGCAGTGCACCCTGTAAGGTGTATAGGCACATCCCTTACGCCCAAGCGCGCCTTTGACAACTATGCTTCATTCATCATATTAGCATAATTTATATTATTATAAAAACGCCTTTGTTTGTCTAATATCATTATATATAAGTCTCATTTATAAATGTTTAAAATCAAAATAATAAAATAACTTAATATTAGATGTCAATTTAAAGTTTTATTTTCAATATCTAAAACTATCTTTAACATTTCTTATATTGATAAATGATTCTATAAAGATTAGTTACATTCTAATGCTTATATGAATGATTTAAACATTTCTCATAACTTAAACATGAATATTTATTAGTATATTTTAAGCAGATATGGCTTACACACAATTTGTTATTTAAATGAAACTTGATTTATTAGCCAAGTAAATAATGTTAAATACAATAAATGAAGTAAATTTTTTATCAATAATCAAAATATTAAAAGTAAAAATGATTGCATGAAATCATTCCTATGTAACAGGATACACAGAAGTTGAACTTTACTTTAGATACATGAAACCCGGGATATGTACATATTCGTGTGAGAGCGAAAAGGAGGTGAAAGGGGAAAGTGAGGATTTTTTTTTTAAAGTGTGAAAGTACTATGATGTCAAAAATAATTAGAATGTAATGATTAAAGTAAAAAAATAGTAGTTAGAGTTATTAAAATGATTAGAGTGCATGTAACCCCATCCCCTTTTTCCGTCACTTTCATAAATGCACTAGCGATATTTGCATCTAGCCGCAATTTTGAAGTGGGCTTGTGTTGATAGATTAGGACAGGAACGTGGACTGCATGCATGCAGCATTTTTGTTATTTTATTAATTATGGTTAATTTTAGTCATGGAATTACTGAAGGGTGAAGAGCAAAGCCTTAAATTCTCACTTCCCGCTGCATTAAAAATTTTTAATCTAAATTTTTTTGTTCTCTATAATTATTTTATTTTTAATTATTTTTTTATACTTTCTTCCACAATTATCTTACTTGTTAACCATCTATGTATAATAACTCACGTAACTAATCTATTTATTTTAACTTTATTTTCTGTGTTTATCGTCATTATTTTTATCATATTCCATCATTTTTTATTTAAAAAATTATTCTGCCAAAAAATTTTCATCTAAAATGAAAGAAAAAAGATTTAAGGAGGCAGTATACCTAAAACAAACAAACAAACAAACAAGCATTTAAGATTTCGTGTTGGTGCAGACGGAAAATTCAATCGTGGTTTGGACGCCTATTGTAACATGCAGCTGTCCCACCTAAAGTTTACAACATGCGCAATCAGTGACATGACCTGATGCTCGTTTGTGCTCGCTAGAGAAGCAAAACCAAATGATTACTCAAATTCGTATCATAGAAATGATGTCATCCCTACAAAATCAATAATTTTAAGGTTAATTTTAAATAGATATAATGATACATTTAAAAAGGTATAAACGACCATATATTTTATGCATAATTTTAAATATGAAGACGTTATTAGTTTATGTTAGATAATATGATTAAAAAAATTTTCAAACGTCAAAATTTCCTTTAATATTTCTTTTAAAAGTGGCATGTGTGCGCGAAGGAGTGATGGAATCCATTTTTATGTTGTAATTTTTTTTTTTTTTTTTGTATCATTTTGTTGAATCTGCCTTATGAATGAATAAAAAAGTAATTTTTTTATTTTTAATCATGGGTGATTTTGTAACTTTAAATCACTTTTAATAACAATTTTAATGGCGTTACCTTATTTGAAATTAGGAGTAAAATCTGCAGTCGTTTTTGAAATTAACCCGTAATTTTAATACCTATAAATAACATGGTAATTAAAAACCGAAGTAATGGTAGGAACAACATAAGCAGCTTATTGTCGTCTGAATTGGGTGCCAATTGGTATGTTTCCATAGTTTGGGCCTTACTTGGTAATCAGCGTGGCCCGTTCAAGTTGGGATAAAGGCGAACTTCTCTCAATCTTTGGTCCGTTATAGGGGTGGGGTTGCATGGGTTAGAGGTTAAACATAACCTTAACCCTAACTCACTAAAAAAAAATCTCAATCTAATTAGTTGAGAATTCATTTATGAAAATTTCAACCGAAACCATAATCTATTTAACATGAATGATTTTGGCTTTAGGCTGTTAAGGGGTAGATAAAACGGGTTACGAATTGGTTAGAGATGGATTTTAAGGGGAAAAAGAATAAAGAAATATAAGGCATGTTTGAGAAGTGACAAAACTTTTGAAGAAAAATTTTTTGTGTAAAAATTGTTGAATTAGTAGAAAATGATGTATGTGATAAAGGTAATGATGATGAGTAAAAATAATAAAGTTAAAATAGATAAGTTAGTTGTATAGATAGTTATGTAGAAATGACTAAAATATAAGGTAGTTGTATGGGAAGATGTAAAAAAATAATTAAAAAATAGATAGTTATAGAAAAAAATTTAGATTGAAAAGATTTAGTTGGGAAAATTTTATGGTTTTCCAAACACCCTATTAAACCGTAATCCTAAGCAATCAACAAAGCTTCTGCTGTTAATAATTTACACGAAATTTTCATAATTATTGATTGTTTGCATGCCAATAATTTTACATTAGGTTCAAGAAAATGTTAATTCATTTATTGTATAGGTTATAAATAGGACATGTCAATTGAGGGGCTAAATGTGTTAAATTTATCAGGTTGACGAGTTGAATGAGCTCGATTCATGACCGACCCATTTATTTAGGCTTCATTTAGGTTAACTGGCCCATTTCATTTAGGTAGCCTTTTTAACGATGCTTATGGGCATATCCTAAACCAAACACAATAATTAAATTATCCGCTTGTAGCCCAAGGATCATTTATGATCCGTCGTAGATGGCAGCATCCACGACTAGTCATAACACCCATTTTTTAATTTTTCTTTGAAAATTTTTTAAAAATTTATTAACTAAGGCGTATATTATAACATAACCTAGGCTAAGTAAAAGTTTCGCTTAACCCACCTCAAAAAATTCATTTACAATAAAAAAATATATATATACATATTCAAAAATAGTAAAATTCGATTTAAAAAATCCGTTTACAGCAAAAAATATATAACATATTCAAAAATAGTAAAGTTTAGTTTATATGTTGAATATACTTACATAAACAAATGTATAAGAAAAAACTTTTGTAAATGGATTTTTTGAGGTGGGTTAAGTCAGACATTTGCTTAGTCTATTTTGCTTAGTTTGGGCTAATAGGATCGTTTTTCATTTTTAAATATGGGGATATTATGGTCATTTTACTCCTATAAAGATAATCACAGTATTCATATGTTTAAAAATATAAAATAAATATGTACACATATTCATAAATAGTAAATTTTTGTTTATGAATAATGTACACTTAGATTAGTAGTCTTATTAAATTTTTTAGAAAATAAGGTGTGTTTGAAAATTAATAAAACTTTTAGATGAAAAGATTTTGTGTGAAAGTTTTCGAAATGAGAAAAAATTATGTGATATGATAGGAATAATAATGAGAAATTAAGATAAATAGGTTAATTGTATTGATAGTTGTATACAAATAATTCAAAGTAAGATAGTTGTATAGAAAGAAGTGTAAAAATAATTTTAAAATATGGTAATTGCAAAATAAAAAATTTTAGGGTCTGTTTGGCATCGATAAAAACTTTTTGACGTATTTTTGAGTAAAAAAATGTCAATCAAACCAGGATATATCAGTGCATTCCAGACTCTGGCACGAGCATTCATGCATGTCTACATTAATTATCATCGTCAACATTATATGAAAAGGTCATTGGTTGCGGAGAAGTTTTGGAGTTTTTTATAGCACTCATTGTGCACTTCTTCCAACGTTATTGCCATAGCTGGTATGTGTGGCATACCTATCCTGCTGAAAAACAACCACTTAAGGGGTGAAAAGATAGGTTTTGCACACAGCCCATTGCTGTTGAAAAGTTTTTGTTGTTTCAGGAAGTTTTCGTCAATGCCAAACACACCCTTAGATTGAAAAAAAATTTATATAAAAGTTGTTAAATTAAAAAAAAATAATATTATATAGTACGAGTAATCATGAGAAATAAAGAAAATAAAGTTAAAATAGATAGATTAGTTGTATAAATAATATAAAAGTAATTGAAAAATAAGATAGTTATATAGGAAAATGTGAATAAATAATTAAAAAATAAAATAATTATGAAACAAGTGTTAAATGCTAGACTTAATGCTTAAGAGTCTCTATTATCATCTTAATGAGTCATAATCAAGTGAAACTTCTACCATTAAAAATTTTCTCATCAATAACTTCTAATAGTAACCTCTTATAAATAATTAACTCATCCAATATACTCAGAACGTTCAAAAATGTAAAAATCTACAATTTAATCATCAAAACTAGATATTGGCTTAACAATATACATCAAAATAATTTTGACGGTTCATGGGACACCGTATATTGTCGTGTGGGCTATCGCTAGCATGTTTCTGGCAGTGTTGTTAGAACTGGATCGGACCGGCCGGTCCAGTTTCCGGTTCGATTAGGTGCGGTTCGGTTCATATGCAAAAAACCGTCTGAACCGGTGAACCAGCGGTTGGACCGGCTCAGGTTCAACCGGTCGGACGAATAGTCGCCTGATCGCTCGCGCGCGCCGCCGCGCATACGTCGCCCGAAGATGGAAAATACGGTTTGCGTCTGACAGTCTTGCGAAGGCCAAATGATGCACGACTGTTGAGACCGTGCTCCATCCGAATTCTGAACTGAAGTCATCCGCATTCCAGGCACTTTGGTTAAAAAAAAAAAAAACGTTCCATTGCATGTTTCATCATATACTGTATTACATGGTATAGGTAATCTAAGTACGGGACT